>ML788458.1:43733-95792 GCA_009831015.1 Picea engelmannii
ACATATGCCCCAGTTGCCAGAATGGAAGCAATCCATTTGCTTTTAGCTTATGCATGCTCCAAAAATGTTAAAGTATATCAGATGGACGTAAAATCAGCTTTTTTGAATGGGGAACTTGAAGAAGAAGTCTACATTGAACAACCCGAAGGATTTCATTTGTCAGAGAACACAGACTATTTGTGTAAATTAAAGAAGGCCTTGTATGGTCTAAAACATGTTCCTAGAGCATGGTACTCTAGACTGGATAAGTATTTGTAGCAGGCAGGGTTCAGAAAAGGAAGTGCAGACAACAACCTCTACATCAAGGTAAGTCAAGGTAATATTTTATTAATTGAAGTTTATGTTGATGATATTATTTTTGGTAGTGATGATGACATGTTAAGCCAGAAATTTGCAAAAGAAATGCAGAGTGAATTTGAAATGTCATTACTTGGAGAACTATCCTTCTTTCTGGGACTTCAGATACGTCAAAGAAACCAAGGAATTATTATTTCTCAAACCAAGTATATCAAAGAAATGCTATAGAGGTTCGGAATGGAAGATTGAAAACCAATTATCACTCCCATGCAAACCAGTTGTAAGTTGAGCAAAGATGACGATTCAAAGTCTATAGATCAGAGACAATATAGGTCAATGATTGGCAACCTACTATATGTGACAACATCCAGACTAAATGTAATGCAGGGAGTTGGATAGGTGACACGATTTCAAGCAACACCAAAGGAATCAAATGTATTAGCAGTAAAGAGGATCTTTAGATATCTCAAAGGAACATAAGAGTTTGGATTATGGTATCCAAAAGGAAAAGATCTATCACTTATGGCCTACATAGATGTAGATTGGGCAGGTTGTATTGATGATCGGCGAAGCACCAATGGAGCAGTGTTCTACTTAGGTGACTGTTTGGTATCATGACTAAGAAAGAAACAATCATCGATATCTTTATCTATAGCCGAGGCAGAGTATATTGCAACAACAACATGTTGTACACAGGTTCTTTGGATGAAACAAACTTTGACAGATATAGAGGTTGAGTATGATTGAGCCCATTCCAATATATTGTGATAATACAAGTGCCATCAGTATCTCAAAAAACCCGGTGATACACTCCAAGACTAAGCACATTCCAATAAAGTATCACTTTATAGGGGAACAAGTTGCAGAAAAGAATATCAGAGTTGAGTATGTGGGCACAAAAGAGGAAGTGGCAGACATCTTTACAAAACCACTTCCACGGGAAGCCTTTGAATATCTTTGCCAAAGACTTGGAGTTATTGCTACTCAAAAAATGAATGCTTTTTGAATGCTTTTTGAATGCTTTTTGAATGCTTATCTTATATGTCTTAGATGTACATGAGGAAGCACCATAAGAGGACAGTCTATCAGGGGGACAAACCCCGGATGGAAAGATACCTTTACCATTGATGAAAAAGGGGGAGAGATTTATCAGATGCAGAGGACAAAGGCATGGTTCCAGGAGGAGAAGATTTATCAGATGAAGAGGACATGGGCATGGTTCCAGGAGGAGTAGATTTATCAGATGCAGAGGACAGAGGCATGGTTTTAGGGGGAGCATGAGTGATATGATTTCAGTGTTGCATCAGAGTGTTGCCATCAATGCCAAAGGGGGAGATTGTTGATTAAGGTTGGTTGTCATTGATGTCAACCCTTGAAGAAAGACCCGTAGCACAAAGGTTTGGGTAATGGAACCAATAGTGTTTGATGTAAATATGACTCATTATTGTTTTTTCATGGTTGATAAGAAGTAAATATGGATGAACTCCAAAGTGATCCCCTTATGGTGAAATCCCTCACGGGAAGACACTTTGTGTAGTAAGAGAACCCATGCTTAATTGTGGAATAATGAGATGAAGGAAAGTGAATTTTTCAGGAAAAATATTCTAGATGGATAGTGATTTTCATGTCATTTCCGGTGGTATGTGGAACGTCACATAATTCCTCACGGTTAGAGAGTTATGGCCATAAGAAGTTGGAAACCCTAGGTTTGGGTAATGGACCCAAGTTTGTTTGATGGGTAAAGGTATGAGTTATGATATATTTTTAGATAATACTATTCTATATTGATAGTACATATCATGCCATTTCTGGTGGTATGTAGAATGTCACATAACTCCTCACGGTTTGAGAGTTATGGCCTTACAAAGTTGGAGGACCCTCATATGTCATCTAGAAGCCCCATAAGGTCAAAGTAATCAAAGTGGTTTAAGAGATTTTAAAAGGTAAATAATAAAGTGAAGTGATGAGTGTATTATAATTCAAAGTGAATAAAAAATAAATTATTTCAATAATAATTTTAATGGAGAAATTAGAAGTGGACACAACCCTAAAATAAGGAAAGTGGGGCCAAGTGACCTAGAAGATGTTTTTAAGGAAGCTACTTGGAGAGTATAAATAAGAGGCAAGGTTATCTCATTTGAATCACACTTGAGAATATTGAATATGTATAGGTTTCTGAGGTATACAAATGATATCTAAGCCGAAATTCTGAGGAAAGTGAAGAAAAGAAGGCCGAAATGCTAGGAAGGATAAATTCTTTTGATGGTGTTTTCTAAGGTATGTTATTTTCAGGTCATCTCACCATTTTCACTATAACTTTTTTTCTATAATGATTCAGATCCTTAAATTGATATTCAAGTGAGAAAACATATCCAATTATCTGTGGTTAAAAATTCAGCTTGTGGGTCGTTGTATTTGGGGAGTTACACTCTGTGGAAAATAGGGTTTGTGGCCAGTCCTAAAACTAGTCAAAATCATGTGTTTCGGGTAAAAACGTCATAACTTATTCATAACAGATCCAAATTTGGTGAGAACAAATGTGTTGGTTATCTTACAGTCTTTAGTATTCTTTGTAATAGTTTCAGATAATTTCATCAAATATTTTGTGCGGGGCACGCTCTACAAGGTCGCTCTCTAGAATAAACCACAATTCAACAAGGTATGTCATTTTTGTTATAATTCCTTTTATGAGAGGTTCCAAGTAGTGACACTTGTAGAAATTTCATAAAACACACTGAAGAACATTGTGTATCGGTTTCATATCTTTATACATTATAGGTTCAAAGTTATGATTACTTCAAGTTATAGTTGTTGACTAATCCAAAACTAGGCATGTGAGACTAAAGAAAAGTTTGATGAAAATTATATTCTCTTGATTTTAAAGTTAAGGAAGGTTTGCAGGAATGTGATCATATACACCAGGTCTATTATAGAGCTACAAAGCATATTTGGATTATAAAATTGATGAGGGCTTTTGGTTGTGGCACATGTTGAGTACATGGTTGAGACAAGTAGTTGATGAGTTGACACATACATGAAGTGTATAGTTGATGATGCTGGTACATATTGTTGATTAATACTTGATGAGTAGTTGAAACATGATTGGAACATACTTGGTACATGGTTGAATGCACTTGTTTATGGTACAGGTTGATTACAAGTTGGTGCATGGTTGATGCACTTGTTTATGGTACAGGTTGATTACAGGTTAATGCATGGTTCAGATTTATTGGTACAGGTTTATAGCAGTATATATCACAGTGATAGTGTGACAGTGGTTCCATAATTCTACTTCTACTTCAGGGTGTCAGGATGGGGCAAGGACAGGTGGTTGTAGCCACCTTCCGGTTGTAGTCGGAGAACATTGGGGGTTGTAGCCTCCTTCTGGTTGTAGCCAGAGATTTGGGGAGTTGGAGCTTCCCTCAGGTTGTAGCCTAAGAAACTAGGGGGTTGGAGCCTACTTCCAGTTGCAGCTAGAAAACAAAGGAAGTTGGTGCTTCCAATGAATGTAATTCTTCAAGAGATATAAGAAAAAACATTATGTGGTTTTCTCCCGATTTGGGTTTCCACGTAAAACACTGGTGTACTGTGTATGTGTGTGATTAATTATTTATTATTGCTCATTATAGGATAATAATTCTACATTGATATAACATTTGAAGAAAAAGGATTATAATTACGTTATTACTAATTCACCCCCCTCTCAGTAATCCAATAATATTTGTGCATGGTTTCCTGGTTTAAAAGGAAACAAAAGCTCAACGACCTTAAGTACTGCATAAGCAGAGTATATAGCATTGAGTATGGAAGTCTGTGAGGCAGTGTGGATTCTAACAGATTTATTTGATCATGAGATGGATCATATTATTACTTGTGATAAACAGAGCTGTGTGAATCTCCCTGAGAGTTCTGTGTTTCATGATAAATCGAAACACATTGAGATAAAATATCATTTTTAGAGACATCATGTAGAGGAAATAATTACACATGCAGTACCTTCCTACACATGATCATATTGCAAACATCTCCACCAAACTGAATTAGTGAAGAATACCTCTCTAGTTGAGAGGGAGTGTTGATGACTACAACCAAGAAAAAGTTTAGGTACTTTCGTGCAAGACTTGTCTTGATGGAGAATGCCTCCCTAGCTGAGAGGGACTATTGATGATTACAACTGCGTGAGACATCCTCCACAACATAGACCTAAGAGAGATACCCTGATATGGCCGTGTGGTTCCTATATGAGACAAAGTTGGAATGTAGTGATGGCCTCCTCCTTACAAAGAGTTGATAATAACTCCAGATGATTCTCTTGTGTAACATAGTGAGAAAGGATATTTGTTGATTTGGACGTGCTTGTGGTTGAGTACACGGTGAACGTGTGAATTCCCATGATCTAGGTGCATGATTATGAGACAAAAATGAAAACGATGTATTATCCTTCTCTTAGCAGAGAGTTGAGATGATGAAATCCATATGACTCTCCTATGTAATGTAGTCAAAAAAATGATCTGATGAGTTGGATGTGCCTGTGGATGAGCACAAATGAACGTGATCCTAGTGGTTGAGCACTAGTGAGTGTGGTTCTCCTGTGAGACGCAATGAGATAGAGATATGGAAATCCCTATGGATGTTCCCCTAGTGGTTGAGTACTAGTGGGTTTATGATATCCCTTGCTATATTTTTTAAGAGCTAGACTTACTTGTAACCCTAATTGTAATGTAAAGGGTACAGGTTAGTCCCACCTTAATGTAATATATAATTAATATAAAAGATAATTAATATGGTTATTATTAATTATATTGCGAGTTAGAGAGGTTGGCCCTGTTGTTCCAATAAACACTTCTATTGACAGGTCCATTCTAATATAAGTAAAGGTAAATTCCCCATTGAGGAATCATATCTTAAGTGTGAGTTTGGAAATTTCAACAAGTACATCTTCTTGGGAAAAGTTTGCACCTCTCTTGGGTGGTAGGTTTCTAGGGTTTGTGCGCACCCTTTTGTGTGCTAGGTTTTCTTGGTGGTGGAGGTATTTCTCTTGAAGAATATAGTAAGGGATTGGCTGGGTTTTCTTCCCTTGTTTAAAAGGGTTTCCTAGGATACTTCTTGTGTGCTTGTGCATGGTGTTTCTTCTTGTGATATTGGTTGTTGCAACTAATTGTTCATGGTTTAAGTAAAATGTTAAAATATAATGAAATTTATGCTTAATCATTTCTTATTGAAAAATCAACAACTTGTTCATCAACTTTCTCCTCAACCTCAATTTTATCAACATCTGTCATGCACCCAACAGGTATCCATTTTTTTTCTTTTAGTTCTTATTGTGCCAATAATTTTGTTTACAAATTCTACAATGTATCGATTTTTTTTCTTTCATTTCATATTGTGCCAAGAATTTTGTTTACAGATTCAGAAGTGTATCCATTCTTTTTATTTCATTTCTTATTGTGCCAAGAATTTTGTTTACTGATTCAGCTATGTTTCATATTGTGGGAGCCTTTGGGTTCAGTGTTGTGGTGGGTTGCTTGCTACCCAAACTAGTTATTGTACGAATATATATATATATACCTAATTCTTGATATATCTTGTACTTATATTTGTGGTCTCTTAATATAGCGGGGGTGGGTAAAAAACCAGGACTCACTGTGAGAGTGTAGGTAGGCCCCTCCTACCAATAAGTAAAAGGAAATGGAGGTACGCCATGAAAGGAAGGAGAACAATAATATTCACCTTATCCAATATGGAAATGAAGGGAGGTTCTAAGAGTGATTTGTATTGTCATCTACTATAATTCCTAACCGAACGAGAGATATTAGGAGGGAGGTAAAGCATCGAGTATCGAATGAGGAGTTGGTCCAGCCTCAATTCCAAGAAAGAAGAAATTGTCCATGTGAATAGTCATGGTTGAAACCAATGAGGATGGATATTCATGTCGGACATATAGTACTCAATAGAAACATGAGCTTCTTCATAGGGTTTGTCAAAAATATCTGGCTATATATAAGAACACATGCCATAGGTTTCATTTAAGGGTTATGATTTTCTCTATCTAGGCCATTTATTTTTCCCCCTTTCAGCTTCCCTAGATGCTCTCCTCTATCATTGCATTGTGCGCTTAGTAAGCTTAGATCCGATTGTGGGTATGGGGGTTTTACACCCCATATCTGATGTAATCATATGGAGGTTGGATTTGATTCCTCCTTGTGGATTTCAGTCATGGCTGTAATATGTGAGGTTGATATGATTGAATGTATGTGGTTCACTTGGTGAGCACCCCTATACTTCATTGGTAGCTAGCATAAGGCCCAAATTTCCTGATTGTTCATGTCTTCAGACTCAATTGTTGACTTCCACAAGCCTTGTCTCGTTCCCAACCTATTATTACCATCAGTACTTCCCAACCTGTTATTCCCATATGTAACTATGGTAGCAGTGTTACCAACCTCTCTTTCACATCAATAACTGTGGTAGTATAGTAGTGTTTCATCTTACAGGGGTGCATGGGCTCATATGGGTGTCTCGCTTCCTTAACTACCATGGTTGTGATTTCCTTCTCATATCTTCCCTAGATGACATTGATGTAGATATTAACAAAAAAAAATAATGAAATGGTTAATAGTTGTATAGTTGTACTCTACGAACTAAAGCTATGTGTGTGCATGCATGCAGAAGAAAGAGCATGTGGTGGATAAGATGCACAAGGAAGAGCAGACGATAGACACGGTGGCCATATTTGTCAAATATTGAAATTTTGTTAGACATTGAAATTTGGGTGAAGTAGGAGAAGCCGATGGAGACATTGGCCATGAAATTTTGGTGTAGTAGAAGCATTAATACAAATTGTTAATGCACTGACATTGAGGAAGAGAAAAATTTAAACCTTAGAACTTAACTTAGGTTACGAAACAATGAAGAGACTGAAGAAATTGCATATTGAAAATTATCCTCAAAAGTTAGGATAGGAAATGAAACAAAGACATTGGGATGGTGTGAACATCCCATGGTACCAAGGGAAAACCTTGATGTCCACCATACTCAACCACATATAATCTCTAAAAATGTACCAAAGTTGTTGAAACTGAGACTGAAACAAATATGTAAGAATTGGTAAATATATCACTCACCATGTCCATATATTGGGGGCCAAATCACAAACAAATGAACATCTCATAAATAAAATTTAAATCAACCTAATCATATGCTTTGTCAAAATCAATTCCAAAGATTAAAGACAACTATTTAGTTATCCTTTCCCATTCCATTGCCTCCCATACAAAAACCACAATATCAATAATGATTTTTCCTGAAACAAATCCAATCTACTCCTAATGAACCACATACTTTTCTAATGAGTATATTTGCGATGCCAAATCGTTGGCCATAAATTTATAAGCAAGCATGAAAAAAGTGATAAACCAATGGCCATTAATGGAATCCCTTGTTTCTTTCTCTAGGATAAGATTGATTATCTCCTAGATGACAAGTTCAGACAATTGATTAGTAGTAAAAACTTCAAAGGCCAAAGAAAAAAATTCTTTACCAACAATATTCCACATAAACTTATAAAACTCATTCAGTATCCGATCAATACATAGAGACTTATCACTTTTTCATAAACAAAAATGAAACAAAGATATCTCCTTGAACAAATATATATCAAACATGTCCCTATCACCCAAAAAGAAAAGAGAAGAGAAAAAAAAAAAAAAAAAAAACTTGCACTAAAAGCATGGCCCTACCACCACAATAAACCTTGCAGAGAAAACATGTATTTATCAATGCAAAAAACCTTGGGACCATAGAGCCATGTAACCGAAGAACCCTTTCCACTCTCACCTTTTGCTTGAAAAGTTAAAATAAAACATAGAACCCTCATCCCACATACATTTTGTAATTATAAAATAAGCTAATGGTATACAACATAAACCATCATTCCTTTGACTTTTATCCCTCAATTTAGAGGTAGTTTTTACCCTACATTCTTTAAAACGTTTTTTCCTATACTGTTTGTATTTTGGACACTTTAATGAAAAGCCTAATTTAATAATTTTGTGTAGATTATTTTTCACAATCATACAAAATTAAGTTTAATTACCTTCAATGGAGACTTTAAGTTTTTAAACATATATTCATTAGAAAAAACGAAATCGATTTAAATCTTAATGAAAAATTACTATCTTATTAAATACCATAATTTGGTGTAGGAGATTATATTTCTAATTTTTTTTTCTTGAATTTAATACATTTGTATTTTAAATATTTAATTTTTGAAAAATTACAATCTACAATTAATTAATTAAGTTTCAAATTCTACATACATATTAAAAAAAAAATTTAAATATTTTTTTTTATCAAAAGTCCAAATTTAATAGGGGTGGTTTTATAGTCTAAGTATAAAGAAAATTTGGAATTTTTTCAATAATCAACATGAAGATGACACATGATGTTTAAAAAAAAAATAATAAGAAAAAAATATTTCAATATCGTTATAACTAAAATATTTCAATGTACATGATGGATGCGTGTTATATGTGAGCAAGAAGGATATGTGTAATTCTCTTAGTGTTTACCATGGAATTGACATATGGAATTTAAAAAAAATATTAAAATATAACAAAATATATATTTCAATATCCACCATAAAAAAGGTATTTTAATGTCCACCTTTAGTAAACTTGGTAGAAAAACCATTAGGGATGTTTCTAATGAGTGCTTTAAATATGATAAGATTAATAGATACAAATCCCTAATTAAAAGGAAAAAAATGAAAGAAAGATATTTTTTCGCACCTATCTAATCTAGATCCAAGGAAATTTTGGAGGAAAATTTTAACCCGTAAAACTAAAGAAAATGATATGATTCCCCTGATAGATGGGAATTCCTACCTTAAAAATATTTATGAGTCTCGTAATGTATTGGAAAAAATTCCATTAGTTTCTATAGAATATGAAAATTTTCTTATAGAAGACATAAAGTTTGGGGTTAAGTGACTCGCTAATGGGAAAGATAAGGACATCAAATGATCCCAGGTTGAGATATTAATAATTGGAGGGCATACCCTCATCCCTTGCATACACAAACTCTTCAATTTAGAAATCAAGAAGGGGTACCCTAAACCCTTGACTCAAAGCCTCATTTTACATATTTTTAAAAGTGGGGATAAAGGAAATCCTTCTAATTATAGCACAATTATGATTACCCCATTTTATCCAAGAGTATATGAAATTATTTTGGAAAAGAAGATAAAAATATGGCTAGAAAGACACAGAAAAAGAACTAAAGGTCAGGATGGTTTTAAAGGTTATCATTCAACTGTGGACCACCTTTTCATGCTTAGTATTATTGTAGAGGAGCGTTGCGATAATAAAACCAATCTCCTAAATGTTGTTTCGTTTACTTCATGAAATATTTTTACACTTTGCCTAGGACCAACCTTTTAAAAGAGATAAAATTTCCCTTCAGGATTAAGGTTATTGTGATAATTTTGTATGGAAATGTTCTTTCCATGTTTAGGATCACTAAGTGTTGGTCAAAATAAATTAACTACAATATTGAAGTCAAACAAGTTTGTCACCATTGCCCTACCCTTTTTGGCGTTTACACTGACAAGTTGGAAGCTTGTCTAGAAGCTGCAGATTGTGTTCGACCAACTCTTTCTAGTATATTAATCATCCTTCTTTTCTATGCTAATGAAAATTTTCTTATGGAAAGGAATCCCCATGACCTCAGTATGTAGCTTAGTATTCTCAAGGACTTCTGCTCTAGTACAACAATGATTGTGAACATTGACAAAACGAAGCTTAGGATAATTAAATCTAGCAAGATCACCTATGATATTTTTATATATGACAAGAATACCTTGGAGGAAGTTCCTTCCTACAAGTATATTGAAATTGATATTCATCACAAGTTATATTGGAACTATAGAATTGATAAAAGGATAAATGGAGGGTGGAAAGATTATTATGGGCTTAAAAATAATTGTACATTAGAACACCTTTGGCTATGGGATAAGAAAAAAATAATCCTTGATACTCTTATCACTCCTCTTATCTTGTATAGATGTGAATTTTGGAGATGCAGTGTTTCTCAAGAATCATGGAGAAAGATAGAATATATCCAAAATAATTTTAGAACTTGTAATCTCAAAATTAAAGGAAATACGTTCTATCATATCCTCCTCATAGTAATGATTATTTCCCCCATTGAGAGAACAAATATGATTAGTTACATAATCTACAAGAACAATATAAAGAACATGGATGACAAGAGGTTCCTCAAAATTACTTCAATCTCTAGCCAAAATAACCAATGGCCAATGACTTATGTAGGGATGGCATAATGATACCATCTCTTGGCTAGCGGGGATGGCATAATGATGCCAAGTATTGGCTATATCATCGAGGAATAAAAGAAGAAGTTATTATGTGGAATACATATCATATTAAAAATATTTTTCAAGCTAAATTTAAGGATAATCTATGGTGTGATAAAGAATTAGAGGATAAGATAAAATTAAGTTATTATAAGGAGGTCGTTAGCCCTAATCTATAAGGTCAAAAAAATCTCTCTGTAGCGTTAAAAAGAGAATAAATGTTTCTAAAATTAAATATAATTATCATGTGCCACATACTATGATCCATGTGGATAGTGGTGGCCACCCAACTATTCCAACTGATTCACATACAATTTTCATCTTGGCATTTTTTTTTCTGGATTTTAGGTTCCTAAATTTCTTGGGCCGTTTTGAGGCCCTAAACAACGTTTTTTTGGGCTCACCACAGTGACACTGTAGAGAATGTCAAATTGTTATGACAACATGTGTATTCCTCATATAGACCTTTTCAATGGGTTATCATGTGCCTAAAACAAATATTGTATGCAAAAGTTACGACCCTGGGAAGTTGATGTACCAACTTAACTCATCGGGGCCCATACGACATTTGGTGCTTCATCTCCTAGGGTTAGGTTTTTGGATTTATAGGGTTTTTTTATTACTTGTTGATGCTAAAAAGGCCTAGAAGCCTCATTGAAATGTGATCATATGAATGTGTGTAGCTGCCACATCTCTTCTCAGATATTAGCTACCACCATGCGAGCAAGATTGTTTTCATTCTACATTTTATAGTTTCAACATATTTCCTTATTGAATAGAAGTCAAATTTCACTGTATCTCTATTAGTGTTCAATGTATCCATGTATTAATGTTATATATTTATGTTTCATTTCATTCCACTCATAAATCTGGACCAGTGGTAACATAGCAGTCTACTCTTCATTTGTTTCTATGTCCATGTCCTCAATCAGGTTAGAGTATAAGTAGTTGGGACTCGAACCAGTTGAGCCTTTGAAATATTGGCATCTCCAAAANTGGGGTAGGAGATCCCTTTAAACTATTGCTCGAGGAATCCCTCATGCAACATAGAAATGAGATGATGGATAATTTTGCACAAATCCTTCCACGACAACCAACAAGAGACACATCTTCATCGAGCGGAGATGTCGCCCCCTTCAAGGTACAAATCAATTTCGATATTCCTATATTTGAAGATCAGACAGATGAAAATGTTGTAGAAAAATGGTTAAACCTTATATAATGGTGTTTTTTTTTCCACAACTTTTTTGATAGAGACAATATTATATTTGGTCTCCTTAAGGTTGCCCCCCATGTCAAAGATTAGTGGGATACTTTCTATGAGAAAAAGGAAATAGAAGAATCTCCATTATTTGTATTCAAACCCATTTGGGGTTATTTTAGGGATGTTATTAAGGAACAATACTACCCTTTTGGAAGTTATGATGACTTATATACAATATGGACCACACTACAGCAGGAAAGGGACCAAATAATTCCATAGTTCACCAATGTCTTCCATACCTTGCACACCAAGCTGGGTATCAAATACTCTGAGAGAAATCTATTTCTCAAGTATCGCATCAGTCTACATAGATACAAAAATATAGAAATGGAGTTTCTAGACATCTCGTCTTTGGGCACAGCCTATTGATATGCTGTTAAAATCTAGTAGAAGCTTAAACAAAAGGCACAACAGTTTGGGTCTGTGAACCCTTCACAAGAGAAGAAGGGAAAAGGAATCCCCAAACTATAGAACAAAGGACAAAGAAAAGTTGGATAGCCTCACGATAACTAGTCTAATATTCAAACAAAGAAGGAAAATTGGAGGACAAAGAAATACACTAGGAAGGGATGCGAGTTCCATAAGATCCCCTGGCATAACACCATTGAATGTTGCTCAAAGAAGTCATTGGTGGCATAAGTAAAATCCTCTGAATCATATGTGAGTTCCAACTCTGAGTTAGAAACATAAAAGGGAGACAAACCATTGACATAGAACCAAGTTCCACTGTTGCTACCACCAAGATCTAGCCCGATGAACTTGATGAACCAGAGGAAGGTGAGTTCCTCTTTCATTCACAGATGCAGGTGAAGGGTACTCCATTTCACTTCATCGTTGATAGTGGTATATAGAAGAACCACATCTCAAGAAAGGTCATCAAGTGGTTGGATCTTATGACAACACTGCACCCACAGTCGTACACCATCGGATGTCTTTGCCAAGGAAGAAATATCCGTGTTAGCCAACAATGTCTCCTTCCCTATGACATTAAGCACTTCAAAGCTGAGGCATTTTGTGATGTCACCCCCTTGAAGTTTTTGATGTTCTTTTGGGCCAACCTTATTTATGGAAATGTCATTTTGTATATGAGTCTAGGCCTTGTAGTGTTATTATTACTTTGGATAGGAAATTGTACAGGATACCCAAGGTGATCCTAGCTACTGCCATTTCCTTGATCTCTACCAAGCCATGTAGGAAGGTCATCTCTCAGACCAAGAAGTTTGTCTTCTTCTTATCAAAGTGAGTAGAAGGTTGCAACCACATCCATGGCCTCCATGACAGGTCTCTACACGCAACATAAACAAGTGGATAAGGTCATGGAAGAATACAAAAACATATTCTCCTCACCCACTGGGGTACCTCTGCATTGTCAGGTCAAGAATTCAATCGATATGACCCCCAACATACTCCTACCCAATGGGACAATCTATCACCCCTCTTTTTTATAAAATTAGGAAATCAGGCACCAGACCCAAGAGCTAATAAAAAAGGGGAACATCTAACCAAGCTCATCACCTTATGGAATCCCAATCATTATTTTGAAAAAGAAATACGTGACCTGGAGAATCTGCATTGATTACCAGGACCTAAATAAAATCACAGTCAGGAACTGGTACCCAATTCCCTAAATTGAAAATCTCCTTGACTAGCTCAAGGGGGGGAAATACTTCAGTAAGATTGATATGAATTCTGGCTACCACCAGGTCCAAATAGAGTAGACCGATGTATGGAAGATTTCCTTCAAGTCCAAATAAGGTCTTTTTGAATGGTTGGTCATGCCATTTAGCTTAATGAATTCCCAAGAAACTTTCATGAGGATCATGGATGATACCTTGCGGCCTTTGACCAATTGTTTTGTGGTCATATATTTGGATGAAATCCTCATGTTCAACAAGATTTGGGCACAACACTTGAAGCATATTCAACAAGTTCTACACACTCTGTGACAACACAAGTTATATGCGAATTTGGAAAAATTATCCTTTGAAATGAGCAGGGTCTAGTACCTAAGATACGTTCTTGATGAGCATGGGGTGCATGTCGATTCAACCAAGATCCAGTTCATTCGTGATTGGCCAAACTTTACCACACTCATTTATCTTTGGAGTTTCTTAGGCCTTGCAAATTTCTATCACAAGTTCATGTTGGGATTATCCCATATTGTATGGGCCCTTAGCCAAGTGACTAGGGGTGGTGGCAAGGAAAAGTTCATGTGGGGCCAGCCACAACAGAAAGTGGTTGATGATTTGAAGGAGTTCTTGTGCTCAACCCTGGTGCTCTCATTAATTGACTTGCAACAACCTTTTGAGATTGAGACAAATGCTTCATAAAATGTTGTGGGCGCAATTCTCACTCAACACGAACATCCCTTGGTCTATGATAGTGGGACACTATCATATATCATATGTATCTACCCCAATTATGAAAAATAAATTTACTCTATTATACAATCCTATCACCAGTGGAGGAATCATATTCTCAGGAAGGAGACAATCATCCACACTGATCATAAGCCTCTATAGTTCATGCAGACACAAGGAAAATTGTTGAATGACCACCATCATAAGTGCTCCACATACTTTCAAGAGTTCCATTTCAACATCAAGTATAAGACATGGATCACAAACCACATCATTGAATGCCTCATTCGACATCCAATTGTGGCAATAACCATGATGCTATAGTCCCACGACCATGAGACCTACGGATGGACCCAACTCTACAAGAGAGATCCTGAATTCGCCACTACCTACCATATCCTAGGCACAGACACAACTGTCACTAATTTCCATGTTCAGGATGGGTTGTTTTTCCATATGTGCCATATATGAATCCCATCAAGAGAGAGAAAGAATATGATTTTGGAAGCTCACTATAGTCAGATGGAATGACACTTCAACATAGAAAATATAGTGGTAGTGTTGTAACAACATTTCTATTGGATAAAACTTCAACAAGATGTCAATAAGTACATCAGGTCCTACATGGCCTACGCCATTGACAAATCGGCCATTTAGAAACAAGGCATGTACACCCCTCTGTCTACTCCTGATAAGCCCTGGTAATCCATATCCATGGACTACATGTCGGGCCTTCCTTCAACCAAGCAGGGAAATGAATATGTTTTTGTGGTTTCTGATCGATTTTTCAAGATGGTGATTACGGTCGCTTGCAAGAAGAGAATCACAGTGGAGGCCACTACCAAGATCTTATTCGAATGAGTGTGGGTACATTTTGATATACCAAAAACCATCATATTAGATCGGGACAACTGGTTCCTTAGCACATTATGATTGAACCTCTGGTCATTGTTTGACACCAAGCTCACCAAATCCACTTCCTTCCACCCCTAAATGAATGGCCAAACCGAGTTCGTCAATAGGATGATATTGCATATATTGCACATGTACAATTCCAAGAATCCCCGCGCATGGGATGAGACTCTTCCCTATGTTCATCACAACAACAACAAATCCATACATAGCTCAACCAACCATAGTCCCTTTCAGGTGGGTTTGGGATTTCAACTATTGGGTCCCATGGATATTTCACTACCCCTTGCATCCACACAGGAAGAATCGTCCTATATTGGAACTGAAGTCCACAAAGACACCCAGTTCATTGAATGAATCTAGCACATTTGCAATAGGTTTAGGATATTTTGCAGAAGTCCAATGCGAAGTAAAATCATTGGCATGATCAACACTGGGTACCACAAAGGTTCTAGGTGGGAGATAAAGTTTGGTTTCACTTGCAGAAAGAAATTCTTACAGGACCCCATCGGAAGCTTCGTCCACTCCACTATGGACCTTACACCATCACCAAGGTTGTGAGTGACAATTATTTTCAGCTCAACATTCCCCCTTCCTTGGATTGCACCCAATGTTTAATGTTGACCTCCTTCGGCCATACTTTCCACCATTATTGGACACCTCAGATATAAAAAAAAAGTTGACATCGATAGATCTCAACCCTAAGTGCATGGAACATGCATACACTGATTAGATTGTGTACACATATGTCAAGGGCATTCACCAATAGAAGCTTCAACTTTATCATGTTGTCAAAGCAGGGAAAATCCAACATCAAGGCAAGTGGCCTACTTGGGTGAAAAATTAGCAGAAATTTCCTCATCTAATGGGGGAACTCAACGCAATGGAGACCATTGATTCCTAAGGGGGGAGGATTAATCTAGGTGGATATCGGTGGCCACCTACCTATTCCAACTGGATCACATTCAATTTTCATCTTGACAATTGTTTTCTATCTTTTTGGGTCCTAAATTTCTGGGGCCGTTTTTAGGCCCTAAACAACATTTTTGGGCTCTCCACAGTCACATTGTAGATGGATTCAAACTATGACATAAACATGTTTATTCCTTGGATAGACATTTCTAACAGGCTATTGTGCTCCTAAAACGAAGATCGTATGCAAAAGTTACAACCTCGGGAAGTTGATGTACCAACTTACCCAATCAGGGCCCACATGAGTTTTGGTGCTTCATCTCATTGGGTTAGGTTTTTGGATGTCTAGGGTTTTCTAATTACTTTTTGATGCTAAAAAGGCCTGGAGGCCTCATTGTAATGTGTTGATATGAATGCATGTATCCGCCACATCTATTCTCAGAGATTAGCTACCACCATTCAAGCAAGATTGTTTTCATTCTACAGTTTATAGTTTCAACATATTCATTTATTGAATTAAAGTCAAGTTTCATTGTATCTTTGTTATTGTTCACTATATCTCTATGTTAATGTTATAGATCTATGTTTCATTTCATTTCATTCCTCTCATAAATCCAAATCATACTGAGAGTGGGTGTTGGAAAATCCCCAAAACACCATGGCATGAAAGAAAATGTCACCTTTGTAACACCAAGATGATTGAATATGAAAAACACTTTATCCTAGAGTTCCCGGCTTATATCCAAATTAGATCTCAATTTCAAAATATCCATCTTAATAGTGACCTTCCTAATCTTCTAAATGATCAAAACTATAGTGATCTTGCAATGCTTCTGATATTGTTTTTTGAGCATTAAAATAACATTATAAAGAAATCTAGGTAATCTCTTACCTTTCTTAAGGCCAAATAGACCAATTGTTGTCTCATCATCATAATCATCATATATAATTTTGGGGAATAAAAGATCAGTAAAAATCCACAAAAGCTAGGTAAGTTTGTCGACCTGATTACGGGCCTAACCAAGACATCAAGTGAGGCCCAACAAACTCAACAATGGTTGGTTGAGGGAGACCTATAGCTTTGTAACCACAACACTCATTTCAGATATATCTATATATAGAGAGAAGCCTCTATATATATATATATATATTCAATGTGAAAAATTTAAAATCCCTATCCAAAAATTTAAAATCCCTATCCACACACATGATAAATACAAAGTTAAAATAAATTTAAAATAATGTATATAACATATCTATATTTTAAATACTCATTTTCAAAAATATAGAAATTACACTAACCTTAAAAGAAAATTAACAATTAATAAAATTATCAAATTTTTCATTGCATTCTACATGAAGTGTAGACTAGTAATTGATATGAAAAAATATAATTATTCACAAACATATTATAAGAAAAATACTTTCATTCAAATATTCAATGAAAAATGTTGGTATCTAAGAATAGATGGATAATATTTTGTTTAAAATTATATTGTTATAATTTTTTTTATTTTTTTTATTTTTTTTTATATGGTTATTTTTTTAGGATAAATTGAAATTGATTTAATTTTAAATTTGATATAAAGTTAAAAATTAATAAAAGAAAATATAAATTTAATATAAATAAATAATAATCATTTGTGAATTATATATATATATTTGAGTTAGTTTTATCGTTAAGAACATATGTAAAGTTCAAATCTAAAAGGTTAGAGTATATATATGTTTGTTAAGCATATCATAAAATACAATTTCCTATTTTAGATAATTGATCTTAGAAAAAGATTACTAAAAATATAAACTAAGAGGTAATAATAAAATTAACATTTTTGTTGATTATGAATAAATAATTTAAACCCATACCAATGTGACTGTTAAAAAAACATAACACTGTATAAACAAATCTTAATCAAATGGGTCTCTTGATTGATTTCCTCATATAATATCGATCACTGGTAAAAAAAAAACATAACACTGTATAAACAAATCTTAATCAAATGGGTATCTTGATTGATTTCCTCATATAATATCGATCACTGGTATAAGGACTATGTCACTGATATACTATTGGATCTTTGCCTCGAGAATGGTTCACACTATTTAATTTATGACCAGATATACTTACCATGCAGAACTGATACATAAATAGGTATACGTTCTCTCCATTATCAATAACATTATGAGGATAACTTTATATCACAAATCCCCAAAAAGTCTAATCTAAATATAGTATCATATTAAAATAAAAAATTCTAATCTAGTTATAGTATTATATTAAAATCAATATCATACTTAAGCATAAGTGATATTACTAAATTTGAATGGACCTCTTATTAGTCCCTAGCGTAGAGGGACTATAGTAATCGATAATTCGTTGACTTCATATTAACATGTCCTTTGACTATAAATTTTGGCATCCTCTGTATTGTTCGAACTATAGAAGTCTTATATGTCATCGTCTCATTGGATAATATATTGGAGGTCTTATTGCCAACTTCGTTGTTCCCAATGTTGTAAATATTTATATATCCAAAGTTTTTATCTTGGACACTCTTTTTTAATTTTTTTTACATTTTTACTGAAATGTTTACATATCAAAAGTTCTGAGCATCAATGTTGTTTTTTAATGTTTTTATTATCTCTATTTGTATTGAAATTTTTACATATCCAAGGTTGAGAGCATTGGCACTTTTTTTGAGGTGCTTGAATAGGCTTGACAACTTAAATTTTTCCTGACAACCTTAAATGTTTACCTAAATAGTTTTCTCAGAGTACATTTTTCCTTGAATTTTTCCATACAATGTTGTAGTGAATTTGGACAATATTGTTTTCCACCACGAGTTGCATAGCCATTGTATTTTTCATACTTATTCTATGCTTAGAATGCAATTTGGTCATCGTTGAAAATACATACATTGTTTACTAGTTTGGTGGGTGCTTCTTGTTTGTTGGTTCGTCGGTTGTTGCTTACTGTTGTTTGGTTCAACTTTTAAAGGCTGAGGACCTATCCTGCAGTTGGACCTGTTGGTGATTGTTTCTTTCTTTTGTTTACTTCATCATTTCAAGATTGGGGTCATGCATCCATAGTTGGAGTTGTTTTTTTTACTTTGTGGGGTCCAGGTCCTCCATCCACAATTCGACCTTCGCTTCTGTCATTCATCGTTACGGAGTAATTTTCGATGCCATAATTTCATTTCTATTCATTCTTTGTTTTTCATTATTTGTAGTTTGCAAGTAAGAATGTTTGATTATTTTTGTTGGCATGCTCGTCATATGTTTCGGGTTCCATCTATGTTTGGGATACAATTTGGTAATCATTGGAGATACATATGTTGTTTATTGGTTTCGTGGTTGTTTCTTGTTCGCTAGTTCGTCGATTGCTTCTTGTTTTTGTTTGGTTCAAGTTTGTGAGTTTGAGATCCTGGGGCTGTAGTTGTGTCTGTTCGTGCTTCCTTGCTGGTTTGTTTCTTGCTATTTTCTTTTGTTTGCTTTGGCTTTGCAGGGTTGGGGTTTTACGTCTGTAGTTGGAGCTATTTTTTTTTCACTTTGCAGTGTTCGGGTCCTGCACCTGCAAGTGGACCTGCGGTTCTATCGTTTTCCATGTCTAGTTAAGTCAAGATATGACGCTTGTCCCGTGCTTGACTATCATGCTCTTAAATTTTGCTCCAATTTTTTTTACTATCTCTGGACCATACCTGCATGCCTTTGCAAATTTTTCTTGTAGAAGAAAAGGATACTGAGATGGTGCTAGCAAGAATGGTGTTCCGTTGATTGAAAATTACAATATTCAGTTTCTATGTTGCTTGATGTGCAACATTGCTAGCATAATGAATGTGTTCTCAAATGCATCACACCATTTACATTTGGACGAAACCATTATCATTCTAGGATACTTCAGTGTTGACATGATATAAAATAGTGGCATAACAAATAATTGGACAACCATATGTGCAATTAAAATGTTTGTTGTCTTTTTGTTAAGATAAAACATGTGCAAAACACACTTATTAACCATATATGGTGAAATGTTTCCATATCATAATACTACCTCTTTATCCTGTACACAGACTGGTCTAACCACAATACAATTTGTCTTGTACTTTAAATATGATATGTACATCAAAGATACCGCAAAATTGTATTTCCATGTCTCAAAGTATATCTGGATACTTTGTTGCACAAAACCAAAATCATTCAGCTATGGCCATGCAATTTTTTAATATTTTCTAGCTTGTAATATATTTTGGGCAAGAAAAACTCTATATAATTAGAACCATGGATGAAGAAAAGAAAAGGTTCATGTTTCTAACTATCTTTTATTCTATTACTTGATTATCATTTACTGTATGTACATATTACTTGTTCTCCCCTGCATACCAACTTCCATTCATGTTCATTGTATTTTGTGTGTTCCCACATTGAAACAAACATAATAACTGGAGAAGATGAAGGAGTCTTTATTGCAAATGTAGAAGAGGAGATAAAAAGGTCCATGCTTGTACTTTTATTTCATATTGCATTGTTTTGTATTTCTTTTATTATTTGTATATGTGTTCACCCAATTTATTGTATGTAGATATTGCATATCTTCCTACATAATAACTTATGTTCATGTCCTTTGTATTTTATGTGCCGCTACATTGAAATAAATCAAACTCTATTTATTTTTTTACATGTCTTCCTGCATACCAAATTCCTTCATGTCCATTGTATTTTTCTGCATTTCTACATTTAAACGAACAAAATAGCTGGAGAAGACCCTGGAATCTTTTCCACAAATGTACAAGATGAGATACAAAGGTGCATGCTTCTACTCTTATTTCATAGTGTTTAGTATTTCATTTATTGTTTGTATATTTGTTCTACTTGTTCTACTGCTTTGCACTTAATTTACTATATGTAGATACTACATATATTTCTACATAGTAACTTATCCTCATGTGAATTGTATTCTGTTAAGAACCAAATATCATTATAGCATAGAAAAAGATCAGAATAAGTACTCAATGCCTTGAAAAAGAAAGAATTTTAGGTAATAAGCCTCTTTTATGGGGAAACCTCCTTATACACCACATTAATGTCCAAAAGTAATATGATTCCAAATGAAAATGTCTCGTTGGTATATATAGGAGACTAGGAGGTACAATTACAACTAATGAACTAAACACGACATAAATAAAATAACATTACTAATGTAATATTCCCCAATTAAGGGGTAATGAGCCACTATTTAGGGCTTAACATGCCCCTCCCCTTGAGACAGGTGTTGTCCACAACGCTTGAGTAACTATGGATGCTTCTGCATGAAAGACTCATCTTCCCAAGTGGAATATTCAGTCGATATTTTCCTCCATTTAATGAGATACTCTGAAATGGATCTATTCCTCAACTGGTGAATTCTTATGTCAGTGATGGCTTCAGGCTCCAATATGATTTTTCCTTTCTCATCAAGTTCAGGAAATATAGTTTGAATTGGGATCTTGTCACCTATAACCTTCTTTAAGCACGAAACATGGAAAACTAGGTGTACTCGTGAAGATGCAGGCAACTCCAATTTGTATGCCATAGTACCAATCTTTTGTAACACCTTATAAGGGCCATAATACTTTGGTGATAATTTATTATCTTTCTTAGCTTGCTTGAGGTACATCTGTTTGTATGGTTGTAGTCTTAAAAAAACCCAATCCCCTACTTCAAAAACTCTTTCACTACGGTGTTGATCTGCTTGTCGTTTCATGCGATTCTGTTCCATGGTCAGGTTGTCCTTTAAGATTTGGATAACTTGTTGTTGATGCTCGATGTGATCTTCCACTGCTTGAACCTTAGATTTTTCTTTTAGAGAAGAAGTGATGGAAGGAGGGTGGTATCATAGAGTGCCATAAATGGTGTCATTTTTGTTGCAGTATGAAAGGAAGTGTTATACCACCATTCTGCCAAGGGTAACCATTTCAACCATTGTGTTTGTTTATCAGAGACAAAGAAACGAAGGTAGCCTTCTAGACATTTGTTAACTATCTCGGTTTTTCCATCAAATTGAGGATGATAGGATGAGATATGAGCCAATTGAGTACCCAAAAAAGAAAATAATTCAGTCCAAAAATGTCCAGTGAAGATGTGATCTCTATCACTTACAATAATCTCTAGGCTTCCATGTATATTTTGAACTATCTCCATGAATGTGGTGGCAACTGTAATGGCTTTGAAGGGATGAGAGAGTGCACAAAAGTGTGCGTACTTGGTGAGTCTATCAACAATCGCCCTGATGACAATCTTTCCTTCAGACTTTGGTAACCCTATTATGAAATCCATGGAAAACTCCTCCCAGCGCTGACTTGGGATGGCTAATGGTTGTAAAAGACCTGGGGTCTTAATTGTTTCCACCTTATTTTGTTGGAAAACCAAACATTCTATGACAAACCTTTAAACATTAGTTTTAATTCCATCCCAAAAAAATTCCTTCTTGACCCTATGGTAGGTTTTCAAAAATCCTGAGTGACCTCCTACTAAAGAGGTATGCAGTTCCATTGGTATGTTTTATTTAAGTTGGGAGTTCTTACATAAATATAAGTGATCTTTGTACCATAGTGAATCATTTTTCCATGTAAATGTATCTAATGCACTGGAATCCTATTGTGACGTAGCCCCCCCTGAACCCGCAGGTCAGAAGGTCACCTACACAGGATCTTTCCTCTTACAATGGCCCAAAGAGCCCTTGGAAATGGCTCCTCTATTTCCCTTTCGGGAAATCTGCACCCACAATTAACTTCAAGAAATTCCCCCTTATACTTCGGGATATCGGACTTCGCACTTTTGCGAATCCGGTGGTCAAGCGCCTTGTCTCTCAATCTCCAAAAACCCGAAAACAGTCAATGCTTGACTTTTTCTCTCTCTATTTCGGATTTCTCCTTATCACGATTTCAGGGGTTGCGATGTCAAGCAACTCATTCCCTCGATTCCCAAAACCCGATGTGCATGCAAGATTTGACTTTTCAATAGCCCCTCATTCCGTCGGGACTTCGGACTTCGCGATTTCGCGAACCCTAATGCAAAGAATTTGGGTCTTCACCCCACGAAACCCCGAAATGGTCAACAGAGTTTGACTTCTGTGTTGATAGTGCGCCACCTATCCACCCTGCTGATTCTGTGGCCCACACAATCCTTTCTCCCTTGGGACTTCGTGTTTCATGATTTCACGAGTCCTGTTGCACAAATTTCGGGACTTCAATCTATGAAACCCCGAAATAGAAATCCACAGGTAAATCCAATGGCTCATATTGGCTTGAATCTACGGTTCTGCCTCTCCTGAGCTTAAACCCTTGGGAATACTCGTCATAACTCCCTTGCTCCTCCATGAGATCTAACGGCTCACGGGACTTCGCGAATTCTCCACAGATAATTCCGGCGTCCGTCTCTTTCCTTCACAAGGACTTCTGCAACTTCTTACCAAGTGGTTTTCCCATGGCACTCAACTGCATGCGACACAAACTGCAACACCTTCTCACTATCTAATGCACAAACTTTCTGTGCTTCCTTCGATGAATGCAGAGACTCTATCCCTTCTGAGCTTTCTCCAACTCTGAGTCTTGGAAAAGACTCCTGCACTCACTCCTTGTAGCAAACCTTCAAACACTTCCAAGTGTTGAACTTCCTTTGACTCTGCACACCCCTGCAGCAACAGTCTCTCAATACTTCGCTTAGGTTCGCAACTCTGAGACTTTACTCAGCCTGCGCACTCCTTGCACGGCTCCTGTGCCTAGCTGTACTTCTGTGGGAATGAGCACAAAAGCTATCTTATTTGCGCTTTCAGAGACAAACCTATGAACCCTTTGTCAATGCACTCCTAGCAGACAATTCAACTGCACTCCTTGCAGGAACTCTTGCTTAGACAAAGAAACCATTGAAACTCATTTCCCTTACTCTCTCTCTCTCAGATTTCAAACATTCAACCAAAAATCATTCATACATAGCATAAAAGAAATTGCATGACAAAAAGAGTAAACCATGAACATACCATTTAGCATACACATACAAAAAACAAATACAACGCCATCAATCTGAATTAAGACTTCTTCTATTAACTCAAATCTTTGTACATGGGTGTTTTTCAAACATAGTTTCTTTGTTCCAGCTCTGTATGCTCTTCTCTCTTAGAAATGTTCTTCAATACTATTCTCTCGATTGGCATCCTCTATCTTACAATACACAATGAGGGTGTCTATATCCCGTTTCCCTCTTTTTATCTAAAACTGTCTAATCTAGAATTAAATTCTATCTACTTGCATTAACTATCATAAATGCCTTCTACCTACTAAGGACGAGAGCAGATCGCTCAAGGTCTGTTTACATTTTACAAGTGTGCCTCCACTTGATGGATTCATTAATATTTTAAGACATTTTCAAAATTTGTGTTGGGTGTTTTTCCAGCTGTCTTTTGTCTCCGCGCTGGCTCACTTGAGATGCTCCTGCATCATACTCCCTTGTTTGAAAATTTTCATGGACTTCTATCCATGAGCTAGGGTACAGTGTGTCCATGCCTCTAGATCTCTGCTTCGTTCTTCCAGTTGGCATATTCAACTGGATGGCCCTTCCGCTTGACCAAATATTCAAAGTATTGCTTTCGCCTGGTATTCTTGCCGACCCTTTCGTCCAGTATGTGCTCCATCTACGGCTTTTCTGCAACTGGCATATGTTTTGTCCACTGGACCTCGGGCTGTTCATTTCCCGTTCTTGCGTCCTCAATTTTATATGGGTACAAATCTGAGATATTGAATATCGGAGAAATTCTGATCCCATCGGGTAATTCAATCTCGTAAGCATTCACCCCAAATTTCTTTAAGACCTTACATGGTCCGATTTTCTTCATCTTCAGTTTTTTATATGTTCCTCTCGGGAACCTTTCCTTCCTCAAATGTGCCAGAGTCAAATCGCCAACTTCAAATTGAACCTGTCTTTTGTGCTGATCTGCTCTGCGCTTATATTCTTGGCTCGAATTCTGCAATCGATCCTTCACCTGGCTGTGAAGTTTCTTCATCACTTCTGCAAAATCTTCTGCACTAGCGCTCCTAATCGCATTCTGTTCTGAATATCTCATCTCAGAAATTCCTCTTGGCTGCATGCCATAGACAATTTGAAATGGACTCTGCCCTGTTCTTCTATTAACTGAGTCGTTATAAGAAAATTCCACCTATGGTAATATGTTGTCCCACTAGCTGTGGTGTTCTGTCACCAGGATTTTCAGCAAGTCTCCCATACTTCTATTCACCACTTCTTTCTATCCATCCGTCTGAGGATGATAAGATGAAATAAATGACAAGTTAGTTCCTAGCTTCTTTCATAAGGTCCTCCTGAAGTGTCCTATGAACTTAGTGTCTCGATCTAAAACTATGCTCCTTGGTAAGCCATGAAGTTGAACGACTTCTTTGAAAAACAGATTCACAATGTGAGTTGCGTCACTGGTTTTTTGACACAGAATGAAGTGTGCCATCTTGGAAAATCTATCCACCACCACAAAGATTGAGTCAAAACCTCTTTGTGTTCTTGGCAACCCCAATATGAAATCCATGCTGTCTGCGTCCCACGGTTTCTCAGGCATTGGCAACGGTTGATAAAATCCTGCATTCTGTCTCTTCCCCTTCGAATGCTGGCAAATTCTGCATCTGTCCACAAATCTTTTGATTTTTTCTCACATTCCCAGCCAAAAATATGATTCATTCAATTTTGCAAATGTCTTGTTGTGACCAAAGTGTCTTGCCAATCCTCCACTGTGTTTCTCCTTCAGCAAATTCTCCCTCATGGAGAAATTTGGAATACAAAGTTGATTACCTTTAAAAAATAATCCTTCTTGGATCATGTATTCTGCCCATTGGCTTCTATCTCTGAGAATTGGATTCTCAACTGCTTCGTACGCCCCTTTAAAATCTGGATCATCCCTGTACATGTCCCTGAAGTCATCAAAACCCAATGTTTTGACTTTGAACTCCTGCAATAGCAAACACTTCCTGCTCAAAGCATCAACAACTTTGTTAGCAGTACTAGAAATATGTTTAATCACAAAAGTAAAATTTTGCATATATTCAACCCATTTAACATGTCTTTGATTCAACTTCTCCTATTGAGTCACAAACTGCAATGCATGATTTTCACGGTATAAGACAAACTCCTTCGGGATCAAGTAATGTCTCCATTTATTTAATGCCTGAATAATAGCATAAAACTCCTTGTCATACGTGGAGTATTTCACTTTCGCTTCGTTCATCTTCTCGCTATGCTATCGGCCTGTCTTCTTGACTGAAGACTGACCCTATTGGAAATCCACTTGTATCGCATTTCACTTGAAATGTCTTTTGGAAATCATGTAACAACAGAATTGGTTGTTCCGTGATCTTCCTCTTCAACAAATTAAAACTTTTCTCAGCCTCTTCTGTCCAGTGAAAATATTTGTGTCTTTTCTTCACTGTATCCATCATCGGTGCACTAATTCCACTAAAATTCCTAATGAATTTTCGGTAAAAACTATCCAATCCATGAAAAATTCTCACCTCAAATATACTCTTCGGTGATGGCCAATTCTTGATTACCTCCACCTTATCTGGATCCATCCTCAACTTATCTACAGAAATAAAAAAACCCAAATAAATGAGCTTTGTCTTCATGAATGAGGATTTCTTCATGTTTATCAACAACTTCTCCTGTTGTAACTTCCTCATCACTGTAGTTAAATGTTTCAAATGCTCTGCCACTGTTTTACTGAAAATCAATATGTCATCCATATATACGATAACAAATTTTCCGATGAACTCCCTTAGGACTTCGTTCATCAACCTCATGAAGGTACTCGATGCATTTGTTAAGACAAATGGAATAACAAGCCATTCATACAACCCTTCATTGGTTTTGAAGGTTGTCTTCCATTCATCACCTTCTCTCATATGGATTTGATTATAACCTCTTTTCAAATCAATCTTCGAAAAAATTTTTGCTCCACTCAAGAAATCCATCAGATTATCCATCCTTGGCAATGGAAATCTGTACCTGATGGTTATCTTGTTGATCACCCTGGAGTCAGTACACATCCTCCAGCCTCCATCTTTCTTCGGACTGAGTACTTTCGGAACAACACATGGACTCAATATTTCCCTGACCAAACCTTTGTCCAATAGATCTTGGACTTGTCTTTTGACTTCTTCATTCTCTTGCGGCATCAATCTGTACACGGTTTTGTTTGGAAAACTAGCTCCTGGTATGAGATCAATATGATGACTCACACTTCTAATCAGTGGCAACGAACGCGGTGGTTCGTCCACTACTATGTCAACGAACTCTTCCAGCATTTCCTGAACATCTTCTGGTAAATCATGCACTCTTGTGCTGGTCAAAACAATCTTTGGTTTCCTGACCACAATGAATTGCGGTTCTTCCTTCTTCTTGACCTCTGTAAGAAGTTCCTTCCCACTCATGAGAAGTACAATGTTACTTACTTCAGGTTTCACCTCCTTATCCTTGATTGGAAGCAACATGTGAGTTCTCCCATTCTTCTCTAGGGTGTATGTGTTCATTCTCCCATCATGAATCACATTTCTGTCATATTTCCACGGTCTACCCAGCAATAGATGACAAACATCCATGGGAATAACATCACAGAGTATCTTATCATTATATCCCCTTATCTTAAATTCAACTAAACACTGTTTAGTGACAGTTACCTGATGTCCTTTTTGTTGGCACGAAACTCTGTATGGGCTTGGATGATCAACTATCTCCAGCTCCAGCTTTTATACCATCTCTGTAGAAACGAGATTATCTGTGCTACCACTGTCCACAATGACCTTGCATACCCTGTCCTTGGTCTTACAAGCAGTCCGAAAAAGTCTGTGACTTTGGACTGAACTCTCCACCTCTTTCTCTGGTGCCAAAAGAGCTTTTCCCATCATTAACGATCTTCCGCCTTCAGCATATTCTACCTCGATATCTCGCCTCTGTGATTCAGCGATGTGAGCCTCTCCTCCTTCTTTATTTTTATCTGGACACTCGTAAGACTTGTGCCCATTCTTTCCACACGTGAAGCATGTTACTACTCCACCTCTTCCTCTTCCTCTACCTCTGGTACGAGGAAAAATATTATTATCAACATAATCTCCTCTCTGTTCGGTATGCTTCCCTGGCTATGAGCTTCCACCTCTCTCAGTTCAAGTCTGAGGTTTCTTCCAGTCCTCCTTGGGTTTCTTATTTTTATCCTGGGCAACTGATTTGCCTTTGGGCTGACTTCTGCCTCGACCTCTTTGACCCTGCTTTCGGCTCAGCTTCTCTTCAACTTTTAGAGTTATCTGATAAGCATCTTCCACCATTCGGATGGTCATCAGGCTCATCTCATCCTGAATGTCATATCTTAGACCATTCATGTATCTGGCAACCTTTTCATCATCACTTTCTCGATGACCTGCCTTGATGTTGAGCCTATAGAATTCTTCAGTGTATTCTTTCACTATCATTAGTTTCTGTCTCAAGTTTTGCATTCTTCAAAATAGAGTAATTTGGTAATCTCTGGGGATGAATTTTGCCTTCATCTTCACGATCATTCTGTCCCAACTTTTGATCTTCTTCTTGCCTTTGCATTGTCTATCAGCTTGTAGTTCATCCCACCACAATGTTTCATGTCCCTTTAATCTCGTGACAACATGTTTGACCTTCTTTTCCTCTTTGACATCTTCATAGTCAAAATATGTGTCCAGAGCCCTAATCCAGTCTAGAAGCTCCTCTGCATCCAAATTTCTCTCATAAAATGGGATGTCCATTTTTTCTCTTGCACCCATTCTCGCAATATCCCTAATCAAGTGTTCATTTGCTGCATATTCGGCTGCAACTTCTTCCCCTTCATGTTCATCCTCAATTTCACTTTCGGAATCATTAAGATCCACAACACCAACTGTATGCCTCTGTGTTGTCTCCATCTCTTCAAGTCTGGTGCTTAAGTCATGCATCTCTCTCTCGCTGGATTAGGCATCTACCTACCCCTTCTTCTTGGCATTTCCCTCTCCTCTGGTGGATCGGGTGTTTGCCTGTCCCTTCTTCTCGACATCATGGTGAATTCTCCTTTTCCCTGCTACAAAAAGCAAAGAAACCTTTCTGTGCTCTGATACCAACCTGACGTAGCCCCCCCTCAACCCGTAGGTCAGAAGGTCACGTACACAAGACCTTTCCTCTTACACTGGCCTGAAGAGCCCTTTGAAATGGCTCCTCTATTTCCCTTTCGGGAAATCTTCACCCACAATTAACTTCGAGAAATTCCCCCTTATACTTTGGGTGATCGGACTTCGCACTTTCGCAAATCCCGTGGTCAAGCGCCTTGTCTCTCAATCTCCGAAAACCCAAAAATAGTCAACACTTGACCTTTTCTCTCTCTATTTTGAATTTCTCCTTATCGTGATTTCGGTGGTTGCGATGTCAAGCAACTTGTTCCCTCGATTCCCGAAACCCAATGTGCCTGCAATCTTTGACTTTTCAACAACCCCTCATTCCATCGGGACTTCAGACTTCACGATTTCATGAATCCTAATGCAAAGAATTCGGGTCTTCACATCACGAAACCCTGAAATGGTCAACGGAGTTTGACTTCCGTGTCGATAGTGCGCCACCTATCCAACCTACTAATTTTGTGGCCCACACAATCCTTTCGCCCTCGAGACTTCGCATTTTGTGATTTCGCGAGTCCCGTTGCACAAATTTCGGGACTTCAATCTATGAAACCCCAAAATAGAAATCCATGGGTAAATCCAACAACTCCTATTGGCTTGAATCTATGGTTCTGCCTCTCCTGAGCTTAAACCCTTGGAAATACTCGTTGTAACTCCCCTGCTCCTCCGTGAGATCTAACGGCTCACGAGACTTCACGAATTCTCCACAGAGAATTCCGACGTCTGTCTCTTTCCGTCACAAGGACTTCTGAAACTTCTTACCAAGGGGTTTTCCCACGGTACTCAACTACCTATGACACAAACTACAACGCCTTCTCACTATCTAATGCACAAACTTCCTGTTCTTCTTTCGACGACTGTGGAGACTCTATCCCTTCTGAGCTTTCTCCAACTCTGAGTCTTGGAAAAGACTCCTGCACGCATTCCTTGTGGAAGACCTTCAAACACTTCCAAGTGTTGAACTTCCTTCAACTCTGCGCACCCCTGCAGCAATAGTCTCTCAATTCTTCGCTCAGGTTTGCAACTCTAAGACTTTACTCAGCCTGCTCACTCCTTGCACGGCTCCTTTGCCTAGTTGCATTTCTGTGGGAATGAGCACAAAAGCTATCTTATCTAAGTTTTCAGAGACAAACCTATGAACCCTTTGTCAATGACTCCTTGCGGACAATTCAACTGCACTCCTTGCAAGAACTCTTGCTCAGACAGAGAAACCATTGAAACTCATTTCCCTTACTCTCTCTCTCTCAGATTTCAAACATTCAACCAGAAATCATTCATACATAGCATAAAAGAAATTGCATGACAGAAAGAGTAAACCATGAACATACCATTTAGCATACACATACAAGAAACAAATGCAACGCCATGAATCTGAATTAAGACTTCTTCTATTAACTCAAATCTTTGTATATGGGTGTTTTTCAAACACAGTTTCTTTGTTTTAGCTCTGTATGCTCCTCTCTCTTGTAAATGTTCTTCACTACTATGCTCTCAATTGGCATCCTCTATCTTACAATACACAATGAGGGTGTCTATATCCCATTTCCCTCTTTCGCTCTAAAACTGTCTAATCTAGAATTAAATTCTATCTACTTGCATTAACTATCATAAATGCCTTATACCTACAAAGGATGAGAGCGGATCGCTCAAGGTCTATTTACATTTTACAAGTGTGCCTCCACTTGATGGCTTCATTAATATTTTAAGACATTTTCAAAATTTGTGCTGGGTGCTTTTCCAACTGTCTTTTGTCTCCGTGCTAGCGCGCTTGAGATGCTCCTGCATCATATTGCAACCTTTGAATGAGTGTCCACACTTTTTTATCATTCTTCCATTCATCCCTTGCTTCTATTATCGAATCAGGTTGGATGATCGAGATAACATAAAGAAAGTCCTCGGTATCTCCATCCTTTCTTGAGAGTGCATATGCCACAACATTTTTCTTCCCTTTTTTATAGACAATTTCAAAATCATAACCCAATATCTTGGTCACCCATTTTTTTTTTTCTTCTGAAGATAGTCTTTTTTCCAAGAAGTATTTAAGGCAATCATGATCTATTTTGACCTTGAAGTTCCTACCTATTAGGGAAGGATGTCATTTCTTCAGTGCATGTATTATTTCCATCATTTCCTTCTCATAAATGGGTTTGTGTAAGTCCTTTCCCTTGAGTGGTCAACTTTCAAAAGCCCGAGTCCTTCCTTCTTGCATTAGGACAACACCAATTCCATTTCCCGAGGCATCACATTCCACAATAAAGGTTTTTTTGAAGTATGGAGTGGTCAAGATAGGAGCTTTTCACATCACCTCTTTAAGTTGTTCAAAATATTTAGTTGCCTATGGAGTCCATCAAAATGCATCCTTCTTAGTTAGTTCCATTAGAGGTGCTGCTATTCTTCCATAGTGCTGAACAAACTTGCGGTAGTAACCTGTCAAACCAAAATATCCTCTAAGATTTTTCAATGTTTTGGGAATCAACCAGTCCATCATGGCCTTAATCTTGTTAGGGTCTACCTTGACACCTTCATGAGATACAATATGACCCAAATACTCTATGTCATTCACCCGAAAGAAACATTTGGATGGTTTGGCATATAGTTGTTTCTCCTTTATTATTTGTAGCACCCTGTGAAGATGTCGCAAATTATCCTCCCAAGACTTTCTATAGATTAGTATATCATCAAAAAATACTAACACCAATTTTCGAAGGAAGGGCTTGAAAATGGAATTCATCAACCCTTGGAATGTGGAAGGTGCATTTGTAAGGCCAAAAGGAATGACCGAAAATTCATAATGGCCTTCATGAGTTTGAAATGTTGTTTTTGGGATATCTTATTCCTTCATTCTAATCTGATGATACCCTAAACGAAGATCCAACTTTGTGAAATAGATTTCTCCATGTAGTTCATATAAAAATTCATCAATGACGGGAATGGGAAACTTTTCTTTAATAGTGATCTTGTTGATCTCTCTATAATCTGGACATATACGCCATGAGCCATCTTTCTTGAATACCATTGCCACTGGTGCAGAGTAAGAACTTTGGCTAGGTCTAGTAATGCCAACCTCTAACATTTCTTCAACCATGCACTCAATTTAACTCTTCTGGGCATAAGGGTATTTGTATGGCCTGATTTTAGGAGGAACACTCCCATGAATTAGGTGAATATCATAATCATGATTTCAAGTGGGTCGAAGACCTTTGAGAATATCTTCAAATACTTTGGAATGATTATCAATGATCCCTTGGAGATCTAGGGGAATAGATGGCTTAGTTGTTTGAACATATAGTGAGCATAGTTGTGTAATTACACCTTGATGCCCATTTTTCAATAATTTTGTCATGCCATTAGAGCGTATCACCTTACCGAGTTTCCCTGTGATACCTCTTAACTCAATTTCTTTTCCTTCCAATGAAAATTTCATGAAAAGTTCTTGAAAATTGAAAGCCATTGATCCTAATGATTGTAACCATTGGATTCCTAGCACGACATCAACACCACCCATGGGTATAGAAATCATTGGACTATTCATTACATATTCTCCCATAGTAAGATTGATATTATTGCATTTTCCTGAGCAATTGATAGTTCCTCCATCTGCAATCATTACTTGAAACTCTGGTGTTGGATATACAAAGCAATTTAGAGCTTTGTCTAATTTATAGTGAATGAAATTATGAGTACTACCAGAATCAATTAGGACTATTACCTTTTTCTTTTTGATATATCCTTCGATCTTGAGGATTTTAGGAATGCTAATTCCATTCAATGCATTACACGATATCATGGGTGTCAACTCTTCAGAAGAAATCGCGTCTACATTTTAATCTAGAGATGGTTCTTGTTCTTCTTCCTCTTCACAATCTATGTAGAATAATTTATTCTCACCACACTTATGTCCCTTACTGTACTTGCTGTCACAATTAAAGCATAACCCTTTTTATTTTCTTTCCTCCAATTGTTGAGGTGTCAACCTGGTAGGTTGAGGTGTTTTATAAGAAGGAACATTATTCTCTCGATAGATTTTAGGAGTGGTCCTTCTAGTAGACATAGCGATATTTTTACTTTCAACATTTCTTGCCACCCTAAATGCATTCTCCAATGATTTGAGTTCCCAGAGATGAACCTCATGTTGAATGTTCAAGTGCTCATCTGGAATATCTGTTACCTTTATATTCAATATTTTTCAATTCTCAATGTGCTCTATAACTGAACCCTTTTGCTTGAGATTTATCAATTGTCTAAAGAAGGTATTTCTCCTTGTATCCTCATAGTGTGCTATCATTTCTTTAGTGAAAATTGTCCAAGTGATGAGTGATTTGCAAGAACAAATCCATCCATACCACACAAATTGATTGGGTTCTAAATATAAAGAAGTAATTTGTACCTTTTGTGTATGTGGCACATTATGTACATCAAAAAATTGCTCCATCTGAAGTATCCATGTGATTGGGTCTTTTCCATCAAACGTCCTCATATTGATCTTAGGAAAGTGGTTGGTCTTCAACTCAAAGTTAAAGTTTCTCCATTCTTGATTCATCTTCCTTCTGTCCTCATCATGAATTTCATGGGATACATTTTCACTTTCAGGTGTCCTCTCTATTAGGAAATTTTTCGATCCTTCCATGATCTCCCCTTTTAAACCATCCATCTTAGTATTTATTGCCTCCAAATTAGATTCAGTTGAATCCATCATCTATTGTAGTTCATCTTTTGTTACTGTCTTCTTTTGTAAATCATTTATGTCCATACACATTTCTTCACCTTCATCAAGAGTCCAAGTACTATTGTCTGGAGGCTTATTTGGTGTAGAAGTTCCCTTTTTTGGTGGCATGTTGGCAAAGTATCACTTTAAACCTTGATTTTGAGGTGGTTCTACTAGACAATCTTCCTTTTATTGTATCTCCAAAATTTTGGCCCTTCTGGGTATGAATTTTTTTTTTTTTTTGTAGTTCTCTGATATTTATTCTCTGCAATGCCACAGGTCTGATCAAAATTGTATGTGCCAAGTGGAATTTATGGTAACTTCCCCACAACTTGTTGATTTTTGGTATTTCCAGGATATCTCACATGTATAGCGTGTCCCGCACAAAATAATAGATACAAAATTATGAAAATCATACTAGATATACTACCGACTGTCCACTATCCAATGAAACCAATATCAATAAATTTTGATACTACAGGAAGAATTTATTATTGTTTTATCCGAAACACCTGCTTAAGATTAGTCAATAGGACTAGTTAGATACCCTATCTTCCACATGGTCTATCTACAATTGTAAGATGACCCAGAATATGAAATTTGTACCACAGATACCTTACTAATTTCTGTGAATAAAATCCATAGTTTAGGCTTTGAAATGTTACATAAAACGTTTTATAGTGAAAATGCCGCAATGAATCAATTCAGGATGATTCCAGAACCTTATCTTGCACAGGATGTATCTCTAAAATTATAAGGCCTCATGGATGAAATTTTAACCCAACGTACCTTCAACCATCTAATAAATATCCTCCAAGTCGTTCCTTCTGAAATGTTGTAGAAAACAAGTTATAGAAAAAATTCCAAGGTGTCTCAGATGTAGCAGTGAAACCCTAAGACCTTGAGCTATGATACCATATGTTAAGAACCAAATATCAATATAACATAGAAAAACATCAGAATAAGTACTCAACACCTTGAAAAAGAAAGAATTTCAGGTAATAAGCCTCTTCAAGGGGGAAACCTCCTTATACCCCACATAAATGTCCAAAAATAAGATGATTCCAAATGAAAATGTCTCCTTGGTATATATAGGAGACTAGGAGGTAAAATTACAACTAAGTGACTAAAGATGACATAAATAAAATAACATTACTAATTTAATATTCCCCAATTAAGGGGTAATGAGCCACTATTTAGGGCTTAACATATTCTCTTTGCTGCTACATTGAAATGAATAGAACTATATTTATTTATTTTGCATGTATTTATGCATACTAACTTACCTTTATGTCCAATGTATGTTCGGGGTTGCTACATTGAAAGAAATAGGTTAGTTGGACATGAAGATGAATTCTTATATGCCACAATAGAGGGGGTTGAAGAACAATCTTCGAAAAGGTATACCAATTGTGCTAGTAAATCAAACACACAAAACGAGTGGTGCATATAATATTGTAATAGAAAACGATTATTTGGAAGAAATGGGCCTTTGTTTAGACTTCCCGCTTCCAAACATTTGCCTCCCCATTTCTAATTTTCCCACTTTTTATTATCCCTTTTTTCCCCTCTTCTATACTTAACCAAATTCCCCTTCATTTTTCTCTTCTACTTTCACTTTCTGATTGATTTTCTTAGTCACCTTTCCGAAAATGTCTAGGTGTGTAGGTTGGCAGACTCATGGGTTCACATTTATACTCATGCTTCTATATCACGACTCTGATCGATGGTTTCCTCATTCTATATGTAGACACTTTTTTTATCGAGGGTTCCTAGGATAGCGAGTTTAAGATTGCGCCTCTAGCTTTGGAGGTTCCATGATATACAAATTGGTCGTCGTATCCCCCCATCATACCCTATTCCCTGTTACACATTTTTGTAGTAAAAAAAATTGAGGCATACAATTTGATCGTCGGGTCCTCATGTTTCCTGGGTATCCCTTGACACCGTATTTCATATTCCATCTCCTTCGACCCTGTATGTAACATTCAAAACAATTATGGACAATATACAATACATATTCTTATTTTTTCCTTCTAATGTTCATCTACACATGCTTTCATCAGAAAATGTTGGACTAGTGACATGGCCATGAGCAGTCAATCATCGCAAACATCAACAAACTGATAAGACCAAAGGTAAAGATTCATACATTGTGTTCCTCATATGTTTACCAAAAAAATATCCAAAACTATTTATTCATCTATGCCATGATAAATATGTTGATGTCATATGAAACACATACTTTGTAGTTCACAAGAAGTATCAATGAGCGCAAGCGAGATGTTCAACATAGGGCAAGTTCTATAGACTAGGAGGTCTGGTTGCAAAATTCTGGCTCCATACTTCATCCAAGTTGTGCATCTACTTGTACATTTATTCCAGGAAAAAACCAAACAAAAAAATAATGCAGAATACCATTCACATTTCTTTTCTTGTTCAAGAAATGTCACCAGGTCTAAACTTATAACACCCAAAATACTATCAATAGAGGACTTGAACAGTCGCCGAACTGGACAAGTGTTTGTTGGGGACATAATGGTCCTCTATAACACCTACTCGGACAAGGCAAACAAAGCTAGATCCATTATGCAAGCTGGCATGACATACAACAAATCCCTGATGACAGTCACATTGACTATTCCCACACAACTTATCCAGAAACATGCATAAAAGATATTTCTAGGTAATGGGATATCCATTAAAAATTTTAATATATTTCCCAAAACATTATATGACTGTGGTGATTGTGATCGCATTATATCGCTAAATGAAACAAGTATTGTGGAAAACATTCCCACAATTTGTTCATAATATCGTTTCTCCCCGGACACAACAATCAACCAACTTGCACAGAGCAATGACACTTACCCAATTAGAACCATTGGTGAAACTTTCACACTCGCAAGAAAACTTGGCTCACAACACATTCTCCATATAAAAGATGGAGAGTCAGAAAATGACAAGGCAATGGTACCATTCTCTAGATTCAGTTTTGTCCTTTATTTTCACATGTCCATGTATCTCAGTTATGTTACACAACTATTGCACTATTACAGGTTGCAACTGCAATTGTTCGACACCTATTGAAATTTGTTTTCCTCAATGGAACAACAATTGCATAAAGGGAAATTTCCACTTATGCTCTTCAAAAATATAACAAAGAAAAGAGATGTTAAAGAAAGGATCATTTGCACAACCCAAGCAACATTTATAACAGAATTGTGAACATACATAGTATAGGATCTCAAGAAAATAACTAGATCTACAACTGTTGTGCATATACATCTACAAATTCATCCTCACTTTGCTCATACAAATTGCCTTCACCAATTTTCTGCAGTTTTTCTTTTTTTGTTGTGCAGTTCTATATTATATTGTTCAATATATTAACTACTATGCTCACGTGCCTAGGTTGAGGGTGTTTTGGTTGCATCGAATGTGTACTCAAATCCCTTCGAGCCTGTATGCACCAAATGAAACTCTCATGCTTCTGCCTCTGCTTTCATAAATGATGGTACAATTGATTTTCTACGATGTAGTAAAAAATTCCCTTACATATATAAACATTGCCTCAATGCTGCCATCCGAACCATGGGAAACACAATCGTACATTGTGCAATTAGAAAAACTTTGTTACAATATGTGCTTCCTAGGTTAGCAGAATTTCCATATGAAGTATACCTAAAGAAAAAGGCAAAAAATGTCTACATGCTGCGTGACTTTCGGATACATAGAAAATTTACCTTAAATGAGGACAATGCAATACTATGTATTGACTGAAAAATAAAAATAAAAATTCATATCAAGCTTTGGAAGGAAACGAAAAAATCTCACGTGTGTCTATACTTTTTCTTCAATACCCAAATGAATGTTCGTCAAACTTGAGTTCTTCAGAGTTTACATCTATGGCTATAAAATTGTCTTTCCAAAGATTGTCTCTTTTTGTGAACTTGAAACAACAAGGAGAATCTAACTACAAATCAAATCGTTGTGGTTATTTTGATGTTTTTTGCATCTCCTAATAATAATTTTTCATATTTGTTGGGGTGTCCAAATGAAAAAAAAATAGTGGCTAGATGTAAATTTGTTGGAGGAGTCTACACCGTTTTTGGTGTCCAAGTTGGAAAAATGTTTTCCAACTATATAGCCATGGAATGATTTATGCATTTTTTGGGTACCCAAATAAAAAATAAGATGAGATCCAACTATACATTTATGGTATGATATCTACATTTTCTCAGTGCCCTAATTGAAAAAAAGGGCTGAACATGGGTTGAAGCATGAGCTTGAGATCTTCAAAAATCCCTATAGATATTGGGGAGTTCGAGCATTGGAATTCATACAGGCTAGTGCATTTATTGCTGATTGACAAGGGCATAAGATTGTTTAGTCCAGAAATGGGAAGCATGAGGAAAAACCCCATAAAAGGTATCCAACTATGAATAACTCATGCCCATCGTTTGAACCGTAGAAATGGCTTGCTCCTCTTGGTGGAACCATCATGCATTTCCAATAATATTGGAAATTTGGCATTGTTAAAACTTTTAGTGATAGAACATCGCACTATTAGAAGCAAATGCACATAGTGATATTGCTTCATGGTAAAATAGTAATCGACAAGTTTCTTGTTCCCCATTTGGGGGTTTGGTTATAACTGCGATATAATGGTGAAGCTCCACTAGTTTTCTGTTGTATTTTGTTTGGAAGACTTTTGTTCATATCTCATGGCCTCGGTTATTTTCTCATGGGAACATATACCATATGTAAGAGAAAACCAATGCCACATGTGTTTATTTTATATCAATTTTTTGATGCATAGGTCGATGCGTACTACTCTATGGACCCATGTGGAATCTCACTTGGCGCCTTCTATGTTTGTGCGTTGGCTTGTGCCTCGACTTTCAATACATTTGGTGTTTACTTGGCTCTTGGTTGTATGCTTTGTTGTGGAAAATTAATGATACATTCAGGATCTGGGTGTTTTTTCTATGATCTTAAAGAATATACAGGACCTTCTTTGACTTTTAATATAATCTCTCTAATGAAAATGTAGTATGTGGCTCGTTTTAGCACTTTTCCTTGATCGATGAACTTAGTAAAATTCATCTCCGGGAATATTTTGAAATAAAAGGATATATACTATGTGAAGTCCAATGGAACTATCATATCAACCATAGGAAATTAAAATTAAAATTTGTCGTTGTTATACTTACGGTGAGGTTGACAATACAATAATTTTACTTAAACACCCCAAAATTGATTTTCTTGTGGCTTTTTGATGCTTCTCTTATGAAAACACATCTTAGAAACTATAAGCATGGCTCACTTTATCTATTCCTTAACTGAAGAGTTTGTTCACTTGTTTAATGCACTTCATAGTTACCGTTAATACCATCAATGGGGATTTATTACACTAATTCTCGCTTCCAAAAATTGACATCCCCTTTCTTTTTTCCCTCTTCTTTCCCTTTCTAGTTACTTAGTCATTTTTCTGAAAATGTTTAGGTGCATGGGTTGGTGGATTCACATCTTCAGATTTCCACTAATACTTTTATATCATGAGTCTGACCAACCGCTTCCCCATTTCATATTCAACAAAATTTTTGCATCACGGGTTCCCGAGTAGGCAGGTTCAACATTGTTCTTCCATTGTTCTGCCACCTGCAAACAACACCCAGACTTCCCCGATATACAAAATGACAAACAAATTCCCACATCTTTTTCTTGTTTACTTTCCCTTTCTGGTTACTTTGTCGTTTTTTCGAATGTCTCATGATTTTATATACAACACCCAAAGTTCCACAATATACAAATTGACCATTGAAGTTTGTCATTGCCCCATGTTCCATGTTAGTCATTTTTCAATAAAAAGTTGGGATACATAGAATTTGACCATCAGGCCCTCACATCTCCTGAGTATAACTTGTGGCCCTGTTTTGAAGCCCGTCAATATTCCCTATTCCGAGTATGTCTCATGTTTGTATATCACGAGTCTGACCAACATCTTACCCATTGCATACTTGGCCACTATTTCCATCGTCGGTTCCTAGCCAGGCTTTCTCAACATTGTGCTTCCATTGTTCCGCTACCTACAAACAACACCCGAAATTCCATGATATACAAATTGACCATCGAAATCTGTCATTGTTCCCTGTTCCGTGTTACACATTTTGCAGTCAAATTTTTGGAGACATACACTTTGACCATCGACCCCTCGTGTCTCCCAAGTATAACTTGTGACCCTATTTTGAATCCCGACCGACCGCTTTCCTTAGTTGGCCATTTCTTGGAATCTCTTTCGCGGGTTGGTGGGTCGACGAAATGTGCAATGCTTAATCGCTCTTTGTCATCCCCACCACCTTCGCACTTCTTTATATATATGCAATTATTAAGATTAAATGCTAATAGTTCATCATGTAGGAACCGTTAAGATTATCATTAATGTCTGAAAGGATGGAGAAAATTTGCCATTAATACGAATAAACCAAGATTTGCAGAGGGTTGTGTTATCCTTTCCAAGTGTTCATTTCAAGAATCCTGAAATATCTTTCGTGCATCGTCTGATTGGCGCCTTCATGAAATCTCTAATCCTTAATCTCTCTTCGTCGTCACTTCCACCTTCGCACTTTTTTCTCAATATGAAATTAGTAAGCTTTAATGGTAACAACTCATTATACACGAACCATGGAGATTGTCATTGATCATCGAAAGGCTCAAGGGGATATTCCATAGATCTGCATTAAACCAAGATTTTCAGAGGCTTATATTATCCGTTTCAAATGTTCATTTCAAACATCATCTGGAACAAACGAAAAATTATCATTAAATTATGGTAGCAGTTCGACAACAGTTTTTTCCGAATACAGTAAACACCTTCGGGCATAATGACCAAAAGTTCCAGTGATCCGGGGCATATTCTTACTACTCATCTCCCTCCACCCAGGAGTAAAAAAGGAGATGGTTCATTGATGCATCGAGAGATATATTTCAAGCCAAATAATTCCAAGACAACCTCGCCTGCTCAGACACCCCTCCCACCTGCGTTGATGGATGATGCAGAGGTTGATGCAGTCGATTTAGATATGGAAGAATATGATATGATGGATGATGATACGACAATGGATGATGGAAATCCAAACACTGTTCCCACTCTTGCACAAAAATTGAAATCAACCATAATAGGGGGCACTTCCTGTCTTGGCGATGGCAGCCTTGATAAGACCAAAAGAAGGGGTTTCAAAAAAGAACTTGACGATGAACGCAATAGCCTCTTTGCAACTCGAGAGTAGGAATTCCAGAGGTCCAAATTAGTTTGTTCTAGGCGGAAGTCTTTTACTGTAAGGAAATGGCTTCTTGATGCTCCCATAGATATATTTCAAGCCAAATAATTATTCAATTGTAGGACCACTCTCCTTTTCTCTGGATATGCAATTAACATCTTAGCGGATCAGGACCAGAACTCCCATTGGCACAAGGAATATTCCTACTACTCATATCCTTCTACCCAGAATGGACTAATTTGGGCCTCTGGAATTGTTGCTGCAACATGTGTCCCTAAAGTATTTTCCTGTAAAGAGAGGGTCTCTTAGTCCCCTCCCTCCCATAAAAAATTAATTTGACCTCTCGAATTGCTCGTGCAGGCTGTGTCCTTGAAGTCTTCGACTGTGAGGAGCTGGTCTCTTGGTGTGTCCTAACTTTCAGTTTCGGGCTCTTCCGCTTGCCCTACAATATTTTACGTCTTCTTCCTCATGGGAATCTTGTGAGAACTATGAATTTTACCATGAGGATGGGTTCTTATGTCCTCCTGCATTTGAAAAATTATGGGTTGCTTTCTTATTCGTGTTAAGAACCAAATATGAATATAGCATAGAAAAACCTCAGAATAGGTACTCAACGCCTTGAAAAAGAGATAATTATCCTATTCGAGGGGGAAACCTCCTTTTAGCCCACATAAACATTCAATTACAAGATCATTCAAAATGAAAATGTCTCCTTGGTATATATAGGAGACTAGGAGGTATAATTACAACTAATGGAATAAAGCCGACATAAATAAAATAAAATTACTAATGTAATATAGTTAAGGGGTAATGAGCCAATATTAGGGCTTAACATGCCCCTCCCCTTGAGAAAAGTGTTGTCCGCAATGCTTGAGTAACTCTAGATGATTCTATATAAAAGACTCATCTTCCCAAGTGGAATCTTCAGCTGGTAGTTTCCTCCATTTAATGAGATACTCTGAAATGGATCTATTCCTCAGTTGGTGAATTCTTGTGTCAGTGATGGCTTCAGTATCGAATATGATTTTTCCTTCCTCGTCAAGTTCTGGAAATATAGTTTGGATTGGGATCTTGTCACCTATAACCTTCTTTAAGCATGAAACATGGAAAACTGGGTGTACTCATGAATATGCAGGCAACTCCAATTTGTATGCCATAGTACCAATCTTTTGCAATACCTTATAAGGGACATAGTACTTTAGTGATAATTTATTATCCTTCTTGGATTTCTTGAGGGACATTTGTTTGTATGGTTATAATATTAAAAACACCCAATCACCTACTTCAAAACTTCTTTCACTACGATGTTGATCTTCTTGTTGTTTCATGCGATTTTGTGCCATGGTCATGTTGTCCTTTAAGATTTGAAGAACTTGTTGTTGATGCTTGATGTGATCTTCCACTGCCTGAACCTTAGATTTTTCTTTTAGAGAAGAAGTGATGGAAGGAGGGTGGTATCCATAGAGTGCCATAAATGGTGTCATTTTTGTTGCAGTATGAAAGGAAGTGTTATACCACCATTCTACCAAGGGTAACCATTTGAACCATTGTGTTTGTTTATCAGAGAAAAAGAAAGAAAGGTAGCCTTCCAAACTTTTGTTCACTATCTTGGTTTGTCCATCAGATTGAGGATGATAGGATGATCTATGAGCCAATTAAGTACCCAAACAAGAACATAATTTTGTCCAAAAATGTCCAGTGAAGATGGGATCTCTGTCACTTACAATAATCTTTGGGCTGCCATGTAGCTTTTGAACTGTCTCCATGAATGCGGTGGCAACTGTACTAGATTTGAAGGGATGAGAGAGTGCACAAAAGTGTGCATACTTTGTTAGTCTATCAACAATCACCATGATGACACTCTTTCCTTCAGACTTCGGTAACGTTGTGATGAAATCCATGGACACCTCCTCCCAACACTGACTTGGGATGGATAATGGTTGTAAAAGACCTGGGGTCTTAATTTTTTCCACGTTATTTTTTTGGCAAACCAAACATTCTACCACAAACCTTTGAACATTAGTTTTAAGGCCATCCCCAAAAAAATCCTTCTTGACCCTATGGTAGGTTTTCAAAAATCCTGAGTGCCCTCCTATTGGAGAGGTGTGCAATTCCAATAGTACCTTTTGTTTGAGTTGGGAGTTCTTACATAAATATAAGTGATCTCTGTACCATAGTGAATCATTTTTCCATGTATATTTATCTGATGCACTGGAATCCTATTGCAACCTTTGAATGAGAGTACACACTTTTTCGACATTCTTCCATTCATCCCTTGATTCTATTATCCAATCGGGTTGGATGATCGAGATAACATAGAGAAAGGCCTCAACATCTTCATCCTTTCTTGAGAGTGCATCTGCCACAACATTTTTCTTCCCATTTTTATAGACGATTTCAAAATCATAACCCAATATCTTGGTTACCCATTTTTGTTGTTCTTATGAAGATAATCTTTGTTCCAAGAAGTATTGAAGACTATCATGATCTGTTTTGACCTTGAAGTGCCTACCTATTAGGTAAGGATGTCGTTTCTTCAATGCATGTAGTATTTCCATCATTTCCTTCTCATAAATGGGTTTGTGTAAGTCCTTTCCCTTGAGTGGTCGAATTTCAAAAGCCAGGGGCCTTCCTTCTTGCATTAGCACAACACCAATTCCATTTCTCAAGGCATCACATTCCACAATAAAGGTTTTTGTGAAGTCTGGAGTGGTCAAGACATGAGCTTTTCACATCAACTCTTTAAGTTTTTCAAAAGCTTTAGTTCCCTCTGGAGTCCATGAAAATGAATCCTTCTTAGTTAGTGTCGTTAAAGGTGTTGCTATTCTTCAATAGTGCCGAACAAACTTGTGGTAGTAACTTGTCAAACCCAAAAATCCTCTAAGATTCTTTAATGTTTTGGGAATCAACCAATCCATCATGGCCTTAATCCTGTTAGGGTCTACCTTGACACCTTCATGAGATACATTATGACCCAAATACTCTACTTCCTTCACTCCAAAGAAACATTTGGATGGTTTTGCATATAGTTGTTGCTCCTTTAGTAGTTGTAGCACCTTGTCAACATGTCACACATGATCCTCCCAAGACTTGCTATAGATTAGTATATCATCATAAAATACTAACACATATTTTCGAAGGAAGGGCTTGAAAATGGAATTCATCAACCCTTGGAATGTGGAAGGTGCATTTGTAAGGCCACAAGGCATGACTGAAAATTCATAATGGCCTTTATGAGTTTGGAATGTTGTTTTTGGGATATCTTCTTCCTTCATTCTAATTTGATGATACCATGAACGAAGATCCAATTTTGTGAAATAGATTGCTCCATGTAGTTCATCTAACAATTCATCAATGACGGGAATGGGAAACTTATCTTTAATAATGATCTTGTTGAGCTCTCTATAATCTGGACACATATGCCATGAGCTATCTTTCTTGAATACCATTACCACTGGTGCAGAGTAAGAAATTTGGCTAGGTCTAATAATGCTAGCCTTTAACATGTATTCATCCATGCACTCAATCGCACTCTTCTAGGCATAAGGGTATCTATATGGCCTGATATTAGGAGGAACACTCCCAAGAATTAGGTGAATTTCATGATCATGATTTCGAGTCGGTGGAAGACCTTTGGGAATATCTTCAAATACTTTGGAATTCTTATCAATGATCTCTTGGAGATCTTGAGGAATAGATGGCTTAGATGTTTGAAAATCTAGTGAGCATAGTTGTGCAATAACTCCTTGATGCCCCTTTTTCAATAATTTTGTCATGCCATTAGAGCTTATCACCTTACTAGGTTTCCCTGTGATACCTCTTAACTCAATTTCTTTTCCTTCCAATGAAAATTTCATGAAAAGTTCTTGAAAATTAAAAGCCATTGTTCCTAATGATTGTAACCATTGGATTCCTTGTACAACATCAACACCACCCATGGGTATAGAAATCATTGGACTATTCATTACATATTCCCCCATAGTAAGAATGGTCTTATCGCATTTTCCTGAGCAATTGATAGTTCCTCCATCTACAATCATTACTTGAAACTCTGGCACTGGATATACAAAACAATTGAGATCTTTGGCTAATTTATAGTGAATGAAATTATGAGTACTTCCAGAATCAACTAGGACTATTATCGTTTTCTTTTTGATGTATCCTTCGATCTTGAGGGTTTGAGGAGTGTTAATTCCAGCCAATGCATTACACGATATCGTGGGAGTCAACTCTTTAGACGAAATTACTTGTATGTTTTCATCTTGAGATGGTTCTTGTTCTTCTTCCTCTTCACAATCTATGTAGAATAATTTCTTGTCACCACACTTATGTCCCTTACTGTACTTGCTGTCACAATTAAAGCATAAAACTTTTGATTTTCTTTCCTCCAATTGTTGAGGTGTCAACCTTGTAGGTTGAGGTGTTTTAGAAGAAGGAACATTATTCTCTCTATAGATGTTAGGATTGGTCCTTATAGTAGTCGTAGCCATATTTTACTTTCAACATTTCTTGCCACCCTAAATGCATTCCCCAATGATTTGGGTTCCCAAAGGCGAACCTCATGTTGAATGTTATCCTTTAAAGTTCCTATGAATACATCAATCATGTGCTCAACTGGAATATCCATTACCTTTATATTCAATCTTTGGAAGTTCTCAATGTGCTCTGTAACTGAACCCTTTTGCTTGAGATTTATCAATTGGATAAAGAAAGTATTGCTCCTTGTATCCTCATAGTGTGCTATCATTTCTTTCATGAAAAATGTCCAAGTGATGAGTGATTTGCGAGAACAAAGCCATCAATACCATACAAATTGATTGGGTTCTAAATATAAAGAAGAAATTCATACCTTTTGTGCTTGTGGAACATTATGTAGATCAAAGAATTTCTCCATCTAAAGTATTCATGTGATTGGGTCCTTGCCATCAAACTTCCTCATATCGATCTTAGGAATGTGGTTGGTCTTCAAGCCAAAGTTGGAGTTTTTCCATTCTGGATTCACCTTCCTTGTGTCCTCATCATGAATTTCATGGGATACATTTTCACTTTCATGTTTCCTCTCTATTAGGAAGTTTTTCAATCCTTCCATGATTTCCCCTTTTAAACCATCCATATTAGTATTTATTGCCTCAAACTTAGCTTCTGTTGAATCCATCATCTCTTGTAGTTCATCTTTTGTTACTAACTTCTTTTGTAAATCATTTATGTCCCTACGCATTTCTTCACCTTCATCAGGAGTCCATGTAGGATTTTTTGGAGGATTATTTGGTTTAGACGTTCCCTTTTTGGGTGGCATGTTGGCAAGGTATCATTTTTGAACCTTGATTTTGAGATGGTTCTTCTAGACAATATTTCTTCTGTTGTATATCCAAAGTTTTGGCCCTTATGGGTATGAAACTTTATTTTTTGTATTTCTTTGATATTTCTTCTCTGCAATGCCACAGGTCTGATGAAAATTGGATGTTCCATATGGAACTTACAATAACGTCCCCACAACTTGCTGATTTTTGGCCTTTCCAGGAGATCTAACTTGTATAGCATGCCCCGCACAAAATAATTGATATAAAATTTTGAAACGCGTACCAGAAATACTACAGACTGTCAACTATCCAATTCAATCAATATCACTCAATTTGGATACTCTAGGAAGAATTTATGATTGTTTTACCTGGAACACCTTCTTGAGACTAGTCAATAGGACTAGTCAGATACCCTATCTTCCACAGGGTGTATATAAAAATGTACGATGACCCATAAGCTGAAAATTTTACCAAAGATACCTTACTAATTTCTGTAAATATCCACTGGAGTTTAGGGTTTAAAATGTTACATAAAATATTTTATAGCGAAAATTCTGCAATGGCTCTGTTCAGGATGATTCCATAACCCTAACTTGCACATGATGTATCTCCGAAGGTATAAGACCTCAGGAGATGAAATTTTAGCCCAAAGTACATTGGTCCATTTACTAAATATCCTCCAATCCGTTTCTTTTGAAACGTTGTAGAAAAACAGTTATAGTGAAAATTCCAAGGTGTCTCCGATGTAGCAGCGAAACCCCAAGACCTTGAGCTCTGATACCATATGTTAAGAACCAAATATCAATATAGCATAGAAAAACCTCAGAATAGGTACTCAACGCCTTGAAAAAGAGATAATTTCAGATAATAAGCCTCTTCGAGGGGGAAACCTCCTTTTACCCCACATAAATGTTCAAGTACAAGATGATTCAAAATGAAAATGTATCCTTGGTATATATAGGATACTAGAAGGTATAATTACAACTAATGGAATAAATCCGACATAAATAAAATAAAATTACTAATGTAATATGCCCTAGTTAAGGGGTAATGAGCCAATATTAGGGCTTAACAGTTGGGGTGCTCTGTTGGAGAAAAGCTGCGGGATGTCGTGCTCTTTGCAGTGGAGAACATGGATTGGAAACTCTTCTTGCTAGGGGATTTTCCATGTTATTTGTATAATTCAGTGGTGACTTGCAATGTCTCCAGGTCACGAGTGTTAGGAGGATGAGTGTTGTTCACCTTCTTCAAGTCAAGGAATTATTCCACTGCGGAACCACTCTCATGTTTCTTTGTCACCTTAGGTTTTCCACAAGATATTGATATTGCAACAATGAACATTGACCTTCCGAGGAGAAGACTGCAAGGAATTCCTATAAAAAATCATGGTGATGAGTTTTGTATGCATGTTGAAGAGAATTTCGATGGATCCTGCATGTTTTCCCACTAGAGGAACAACACACAAATTTATGCATGTTTTTTGTTTTTTTTTGTAGATCCTGTACCTGTATTTATGACAAATATGTTCAATGTTTTGTTGCAAATATCTCAGTCCAATTTCTATGGATAGATATACACTTCCTAGTATTTTTTTTTTTATGGATTTACTATTAATTTTTTTTTCTTTGAATCTTGGTTGCTAAATTTAACACCTCTTCTAATTAGCATGGTTCGATAGTCTCATAGTTCTTTAATATTGTATTGGATTAATCAATTTGATCTAATATGGATAATTTAAAAATTATATGACAATGTATTGTGTTGATCTAATCAGGATTCTATGGAAACAAAAATGAATTTCAGACAGTTTCAAACCAATATTCAATTCTATTCGTAATGAAAATAGAACATAGCAAGACTAATTCATGATGCGGCAGTCGGGGCCCCACCCTATAAATTTCATTTTCATCTCAACCTTGCTAAGAAAACGATTTCTTATTTCCCTTTCGCTTCCTTGATTCTTTTACTCCAAAAGGGAAAATTTTGTTAGTTGTCCATCCCCTGACCTCTATTTGAGCACTTTTTACTTTATTAATGAAATTACCAAATTTCTTGTTTGCAAAAAAAAAAAAAAAAAGTGATCTATGGTGGTTGTATTCAAATGAGACTATGAAATAAACTACAATATTAAAATTCAAGATCGTCATTGTTGTCTCTAGACATGCAATTTATTAATATTTAATGCTAACAACCCATCATGCAATAAGTTTAATACTTAAGTTAATATATCAACGTCATGGAAGAATGTATCAAGAACACAATTACTCCCACAAGTTGCAATAAAAATAAATCTTCAACAAAGCATTTTCTCACACCCTTTTTAATGGTACAAGCATAATAGAAAATGAGTAAGTGGATAAAATATTGGACTAGAAAATTATGGTTTTGCAACAATGGGGCTTGTTTGAGACCAATTCCCTCTTACGACTAATTTCCCTCTGCTTTTCTATTTATCCCCTTCTTTTCCCTCTTCTATACTTAACCAAATTCCCCTTTATTTTTTCCCTGTAGTTTCTCTTTATGTTCACTTAGTTATTTTTTTATTTTATTTTTTAAGAAAATGTCTTTCTATGTGGGTTGGTGGATTCACGGGTTCACATTTTTATTTAGTCTTTTATATCATGATTCTGATCGAGTGCTTCCCCTTTCCATACCTAGCCACTTTTTTTATCATGGGTTTTGGCACAAGAGGTCTCTAAATTGCACTTCCATTGTTCCGTGACTTGCAAACAACACTCCAACTTCTATGATATACAAATTTACTTCTGGACTCCCACATCATCCCCTCTTCCGTGTTACACATTTAGCACTTAAATGTTCCAATACATACAATTTGACTGTTGGGGCCTCAGGTCTCCTCGGGAACCTTTGTCACCCTATTTTGAAGCCCATCCGACCTCTTTCCACTCTTGGCCATTTCTTGGAATCTCTTTCGTGGATCATTGAGTTGGAGGGTTCAGGAAATTTGCAATTCCTAGTCGTTATTTCCTGTGCCCGCCACCTTTAGACTTCTTTCCAAGTATATGCAATAAGTATACAACTTCTCCAAAAACATACATAAAAGATCTTTCCAGGAAATGGGATATATGTTACAGATCTGAATATATTAGTCTTTCTTTTCCCTCTTCTATACTTAACCAATTTCCCGTTTCCTTTTCCCTTCTACTTTCTATTTCTATTTACTTAGTCATTTTTCCAAAAATGTCTAATTGCGCGGGTTGGCAGACTCAGGGGTTCACATTTTCACTCATGCTTTTATATCCCAACTCTGACCGACCGCTTCTCATTCCCTACCTAGCCACATTTTAGATCTCGGATTCCCAAGAAGGAGGGATCTAGATTGCACTTCCATTGTTTCGTGACCTGCAAACAACACTCGAACTTTTGCGATATACAAATTTACTGATGGACTCCCACATCATACCCTCTTCCGTGATACACAGTTTTCACTCAAAAGTTCTGAGACCTGCAATTTGAACTTTGAGTCCTCACGTCTCTTAGGGAACTATTGTCACCCCATTTTGAAGCCCGTGTGCCTTCTTTATATACTTGTCCATTTCTTGGAATCTCTTTCGTGGATCATTGGGTTGGAGGGCTCACGAAATATCCAATTCCTAATCATTGTTTCTCATGCTTGCCACCTTTGTACTTCTTTCCAAGTATGCAATAAATGAGGTTTAATGTTAACAAATCACCATGCCTCTAGGAGGCAATCATACTAACTGTCCCTACACAACTTTTCCAGAAACATGCATAAAATATTCTTCTAGATAATGGTATATCTATTACAAATATCAATATATTAGTGAAACGAGTCCAACCGACCATTTCCCTATTCCATACTTATTGAATTTTTCTCTTGCAGGTTCCCAGAAAGGTAGACTTCACTTCCATTTTTCCTTGACCTAAAAATAGCACCTCGGGTTCCGTGATATATAAATTGACTTCCAGACTCCCACATCATCCCCTTTTTTGTGTTACACATTTTGCACTCAAAATTTCCGATACATACAATTTGACCGTCGGGGCCTCACGTCTCCTCGCGAACCCTTGTCACCCTATTTTTAAGCTTGTTCGAACTCTTTCCACACTTTGACATTTGTTGGAATCTCTTTCACGGATTGTTGGGTTGGCGGGTTCAGGAAATTTCCAATTCCTAGCCCATGTTTCTTGTGCCCACCACCTTCACACTTATTTCCAAGTATATGAAATAAGTATACAACTTCTCTAGAAACACACAGAAAATATATTTCCAGGAAATGGGATATCTATTACAAATTTGAATATATTATCCCTTCTTTTTCCTCTTCTGTACTTAACCAAATTCTCATTTCTCTTTCCCCTCTACTTTCTCTTTCTTGTTACTTAGTCGTTTTTCCAAAAATATCTAGCTGCACGGGTTGGCGGACTCACAGGTTCACATTTTCACTCATTTTTCTATATTGTGACTCCGATCGATCGCTTTTGCATTCCCTACCTAGCCACTTTTCCAATCACGGATTCTTGGGAAAGCGGGCTCTATATTGCACTTCCATTGTTCTGTGACCTGCAAAAAACACCCTAACTTTCGCGATATACAAATTTACTGCCAAAATCCCACATCATACCCTCTTCCATGTTACACAGTTTTCACTCAAAAGTTTGAGACCTACAATTTGACCGTCGTGTCCTCACTTCTCCTGTGGAACTATTTTCACCCCATTTTGAAGCTCTTCCATCCACTTTCCATACTTCACCATTTCTTCGAATCTCTTTCGCAGATCTTCGGGTTGGTGGGTTCACAAAATATCCAATTCCTAATCGCTATTTCTTGTTCTCTCCACCTTCACACTTCTTTCCAAGTATGAAATAACTGAGGTTTAATGGTAACAACTCACCATTCCTCAAGGAGACCGTCATAATAACTGTCCCTATACAACTTGTCCAGAAACATGCAAAAAATATCCTGCCAGGTAATGGGATATCTATTACAAATATCAATATATTAGAGAAAACGAATTCCACAAACCATTTCCCTATTGCATACTTACCGCCTTTTTCTCTTGCGGGTTCCCAGACATGCGAGTTCAAGATTTTCGTTCCATTGGTCCACGACCTGCAAACAACACCTGAAATTCTGTGATATACATGTAGAATAGATCTTTCCAGGTAATGGGATATCTATTACAAATTTCAATGTATTAACGCAAGCGAGTCCGACTAACCATTTCCCTATTCCATACTTAGATACTTTTTCGATTGCGGGTTCTCGGACAAGTAGCCTCAATATTTCCCTTCCATTTTTTCGTGACCTGCAAACAAAACCCAGAATTTTGCAAATATATAAACCAATCATTGTACTGCCCCATCATGCCCTCTTCCCTTTTACGGCTTTTGCAGGTAAAATTTATGAGAAATACAATTTGACCGTCAGGCCCTCACCTCTCTTGAGAATCCCCTGTAACCCTATTTTGAAACT
>ML788458.1:95845-106229 GCA_009831015.1 Picea engelmannii
TATATATATATATATATATATATATATATATATATATATATATATAGATAGATATAGATATAGATATAGATATAGATATAGATATAGATATAGATATAGATATAGATATAGATAGATAGATAGATAGATAGATAGATATTATAAAGACATATAATTTGACCGTTGGGTGCTCACCTCTCCTCTATATCCCTTGCAACCCTACTTTCAAGCCCGTCCGACCACTTTTCATACTTATATATATAAAAGAGTCTTATTTATAATAAAAAAGATTGTTTATAAAAACATTATTATTATTATTATTATATATATATATATGTATGTATGTATGTATGTATATAAGGTCTCATTTCTAAGTATGCAATTAGTAATCTTTAATTCTAAACCAAGATTTGAGGAGATCACCCATTAATACACATTAAACCAAGATTTATGGAGGGTTATATTATCCCTTCCGAGATTTAATTTCAAACATTATGCAATGTTGTTCGTGCATCGTCGTGTTGGCCCATTCACAAAATCTTCAATCCTTAATTATGAAAACGAGACTGACCGATCTTTTCCCTATTGCATACTTAGCCACTTTCCTGGAATTCCACAAATATACAAATTGACTAATGAACTCCCCCATCATTCCCTCTTCTGTTTTACGCGTTTTGCAGTAAAACATTATGAGACATACAATTTGACTGTCGGACATTGACCTCTCCTGAGTATCCCTTGTAACCCTATTTTGAAGTCCGTCCGACTTCTTTTCATACTTGGCCATTCCTTACTTTATTATAATAAAACATTGTTGATAAAAACACACACACACACACAGACACACACACACACACATATAAGGTCTTATTTCTAAATATGCAATTAATAAGCTTTAATGATAACAAATCATCATGAAGGAATCATATAGATTTTCATTGATGAGCGAAAGGCTCGAGGAGATCTCCCATTAATACACATTAAACCAAGATTTGTGAAGGGTTATATTATCCCTTTCGAGTGTTAATTTCAAACATCATGGAATGTCATTCGCCCGTCCTCGGGTTGGCGCGTTCACGAAACCTCCAATCCTTAATTTCTCTTCATTGTACTTGCCACCTTCGCACTTATAAGTATGAAATAAGTAAGATTTACTTCTAACAACTCATCATGAAACACCCATAGAGATTGTCATTAATGAGTGAAAGGCTCAAGGAGATTTCCCATTCACACACATTGAACCAACATTTGTGGAGGGTTATATTATCCCCTCCAACTATTCATTCCAAGCATCGTCTGGAGAAAACAAACGTTCTAATAAACCTATGGCACCAGCTCGACAACATTTTTGTGGAGATACAGTGAACATATTCGGGCGTGAGGACCAGAAATTCCAGTGTTCCAGGGCATATTCTTACTATTCATCCCCTTTTGCCCAGAACAATATAATTTGGACCTCTGGGATTCCTCGTGCAGGTTCTGTCCTTGAAGTTTTTGACTTTAAGGAGTTGGTATCTTGGTGCGTTGATAAATATATTTTAGGAAAAATAATTATTCCACTCCGGGATCACTCTCTTGTTTCTTTGTCACCTCAGGTCTTCCACTAGATGTTAAGATTGTCGGAGCCAATATTGACATTCAGAGGAGAAGACTCCAAGAAGTTCCTAAGAATGAATAATAATGGGTTAGACCTCTCACCTGAGTTCCTGAAAGACCCCATGGTAGTTCCTAAATATATCACAATATTGGAGGTTAGTTCATTTAGAAATCCATTACGGGAAATTGCCTGGCTATTTACAAGAATAACATGATAGGAATCCACAACAACTATTTCCCACATGGTTCTTTATATTTTGTATTTCATAGTCAAGGAACAAGCCATTTTTGATTGGGGGAAGATAATTTCCCATGAAATCTGTTCCCAATTGTCAAGCTTCAAAAAGGAGAAGAAATTTTATATGTCATCCTACTTGGTTTTCACGATAGTGCATTGCTGTAAGTTTCCAAAACTGTCTTTGTGCAAGAAGGTAAACTAGGAATTCGACCCAGTAACCTTCTGGTACAAGGCCTTGTGGAAGAACAAGGCCTCCCACTATTTTTATGAGGTTTTTAATGAATGTGTCTCTGTTTTCAAAGTTTTATTATTAGGAGAAGATTCTCCCTGCATATCTGACGAAGCAACCAAGTTTTTGAACAAGAAGGGGGCACTTGAACAAATGGAGAATTGCAGTGTGATAAGGATTTTTGTCTCCAAGGAAAAACCTTCTCTCCTTCCATTTCATATTATGGACATAATGTTTGTTATAGAAATAACAAGGCAATATAACTACTGGTTGCATCTATTCCATTAGAAGAGAAAGAAATAGTTCATTCCTCTGCCTTGGAAAGTCGGGGACTTCATATTGATGAATGCCAACAAAATTGATGAATTCGGAAACCATTTCAACAACTTGAACCTAAGATATGATGAAAGGATTATAGGGTTCGACTCTAATGGAATTTGTTTAGAACATTTACTTGCAGTTGGCCTTGACAATTCCTTTTTCAAGAGACACCTGAGAGAAAATAGAGAAACTGATGAAAACACTCCTACTTTTGATGCCAGTGACCTAGACACATTACAAAGAACCACTGAATTATACAAGCAACATGGAAAAGGCCCCAGTGAGAAGAATGTTCAATCACCAGATAACACTCCCAAAAGTACGATATCTTAGAGTATCACTCCAATGGCCCACCATAGTAAGAAAGGAAACCAAAATTATTCAAATGGAGGAGGATATAACAACCCTCCTCGCCCTAAAATTTATAGTTCTCACAAGATTCCCGTGGAGAAGAAGAGAAAAAAAATTGTAGGGCAGGCTAAAGAGCCCAAAATTGAGTGTGAGGACATGGAACTTGAGATTGATCTGGATGGCATATTCTGCAACCTTGATCATCCCGGATATGCCATCCAACATAGTCTCCCAATGGACATATTTGATACTGAAATTTTTGAGGAAGATGAATCCTTCATATTCTAGAGCACTGTTTTTGATAGCGAGTCTAAAATTTTAATTATTGAAAAGAGAGATGTAAAACATAAGAAAGGGAAATCTCGTTCAAAGGTTAAGCTTGTGAACACGCAGCCGTCGGAAAATCTATCGACTTCATAGAGAAATCGAAGATGCTCTTGATGATTCCATAAGAGGCATTGGGGTCGAGAATGCCAGACTGAAGGACCAAGTCAAGAAATTGGAGGAAGATTTGATTCCTATGCCATTGCTTGCGAGTCCTTTAGAAATAGCCATGCCTGCCACTCCTACAACCAAGTTAAAAGGATCCTCCAGCCTCCTCGCATCGTGTAGAGGATATGTGGATAATAATATCAATAAACTAATGTAACTGATTACTGAGGCCTGAGAAACATCACAAAGTATGGCTTCCCTTGGAACTAGAGAACATACTTTTCTCGAACATTTGCAAGTGGATTTAAAAAATGAAGAATGTTTCTATTTATACACGGTCATCCATTTTGGCACCCATTTCAACAACATGACAAAAATGAGAAGAAGACAAGAATATATCCCCTCAAAAAACTGGATCACTCAATTAAATGCATGCTGGAAAGAGAAAGTGAAGAACCTGCATCTCATTGTCCAATCATGTGAACAAGCCATATCAAAGAAAGAAAAATTATTCACAAAGATGACCGAAATAGACTTAGCCGGAAGGACCAATGAGGTCCAAGACCCCAACCTAATCGTCAAATCCTTTCCCTTAACTAAGGAATCCTTTGATAAACAGGTTGATATTTTTAATGGGTTGTCTTTAGAAAAGTTTTACATCATCCTTGAATATGGTGAAGATGACGTGGACAACTAGCTAGTTGACTATTCGGTACAAAATGAAGAAATTGATCAGGCTCTTCGTAATCTTTCTATTGATCTAAGGTAATTAGAAAAGGAACTTTTCAACATAAAAATACGGAATGAGATCAACATGGCCCCCTTGATAAGCTACATTGAAGAATGGGTCCAAAGGGCAGTGAAGCAGGTCACAGACGAAAGGAAATAAAAAAGTTGGTAAGATTCTAGTAGCCATCAATGACAACAGTAAAAAGGCATTAGAAAGAAAAAATAAAAAGGGATGATATGTACCATCACTTTAATTCTATACTCATCACATCCTGCTTTGTTTATCAATCCAATTATTCCACCTTTTTTAAATAGAAATGTGAATCCAAAGACTGATACCTTCAAATTTATTCTTTTTAGGTATTACTCTCTACTGTCTCCCACTTCTTCTTTCCATAATCCTATTTATTATACATATTTCTCTTATGGTCCACAGGAGCCCCAATCCCAGTCTATATGACAAACGCATTTAAATTTCTAGGAATATGTAACAGACAATATTATTTTTTGATATATTTCAAGTAAAACTATTTTTATCTCCTTTATATTTATGTGCTCATAAATTTTTATCTTCAACTATGATGAATGTCAAGAAATTGTGTTTCTTTAATTTGAATGTAGCTTTATATGTGTCTTCTGTGTTTTATCTTTTTCTCATGCATATCTTTTTCTCTTGCTATGCATATAACATTTTTTTTCCTGGCACATATAGAGACACACAAGCGAGATGGTCTATGGAAATTGTACTTAACTCTAACCAGTTGAAAGTATACATTGAAGAGATAAAACATGCAAGGAAGGAACAAAATTTTTGAACATAGCAAGTCACACTACTAGAAAGAACGAAAATTTTGAACATAGGAAGATGGATTATATAGTTTCAAAAAATAAATGGCACTCTAGAGGCTACGTGTCATGTACTGCATGGATACCACCTGTGCTTCATGCTGCTTGCCACATCTCCGATGTAGTTTCCATCTTCCTCCGCTACTTTTCCCCCGTCCCTTTGCATTTATTCCCAATTCAACCTGGTAGGGACTACGTTGCCATGCAACACTTGTTTTAAGTTTGATTTAATATTTAAAATTTTCCTTGTATTTTAAAACAAATTTTTATTTCGCTTTGATTTTATTACACATGAATTTAAATAATTTTTTCTATTGTATTAATTTAATAATTTTTTATATTGTATTAATTTAAAAAATTCATTGACTAAAATTCAAAGGTATAGAAAACACTAATGAAATATTAAAATGAGCGTTCCCCAGTGGATTCGCCAATTTATATTGTGAACAAGTTTCCCCTATGGATAGGTGAAACCCACTTCGATCAAGACTCATTTTATAGAAGACACGAGGTAACAAATGGTTCCCTACTTTCCCATTAAATATATTATATATTCCCACAAACAAAATGAGAAGAAAAGATGAGAGAATGTGATAGATAACCCACCTCCTTTTAGTTGGTTGTCCTTTCTTCTCCATCCTTTGATCTTGACGTCCAAGATCTTGGTGCAAGAGAAATCCTACAAGAGACAAAAAAATACTTCCTTCTTCCAGAATATACTTTTAGGAAAAACAGATCTATCTATATTGAACTAATAAAAAATAGACATGCATGCAATAATAAACATGAGCATGAGGGGAATAGGCCAAGTTGTATTATATGGAAAACAATGAAGAACTTACAAATTTGATTTTTATGTTGTGATAACCCCTCAAGGCTCTCCTTTCCAACCATTTGAATGTCACAAGACCAATATTATGATACTCTAAAGTTCTTCCTCCTCTTTAACCCAATAATAGCCTATGTCATATAGGATTTGATGCATAACAACCATAGGAAAATTTGAGGAAAGGATAGGATCAAATCTGGAATTGGTTGAACAAACAATATTGACCTAGCCTTGGATAGAGGGTAGCTTGAACCAACCCCTAAACAATTGAAACCTCCCGGAAACAACCTCTCAAAATAAGGTATGATGGTTGCAACCACTTCATCACCACACCAAAGCTTAACACAGGATGAGATTATCTCTCTCCTATAACTAGGAAGAGGGGTATAATAGGGGTTGATCCCCTTCTCCATATGGGAAGGGGGGTGATGAAACTTTAAAAAGGCCAAAAAGTCAAGGGAAAGATAGTATTTCAACCTCCAAATGATAGTTTTCCCTTCCAACGTGTCTAACGATTATGACAAATACTCCCACATGGTGATGAAATTGTGACACTTGGTAAAGTTTGAATCTTAAGTAAAGTATGACACAACATGACAAGGGTTCCAAGAATAGATCTTGTGGGTAATACAATTTCTTTATTTTTCTTTATTTAGGACTAACATGAATTTGTACATGATGAATTTTTTATTACAACATAGTGCATTCACAATGGTCATGTCACCATAACAAAAATGATGAGTTTATATCCAATCATTTGTGTTTACCCATGCTTTGAGGATGAAGCTTTCCAGGAAGGGCTGACTTGTAATATTCCTTATTGTATATTACATTTAAAATTGTATTTTATGTTTAGTGGTGTTTGTATTAATTATACCATCAATATAAAGTCACATCCATTGTCTCAATACATGACTATATTTATTAGTGCGTATTTAGAATAGCTATTGTAAACCTAATGGAAATCAAATAATAAAAAAATGTTGAATATATATATTATATATCTTGCATTCTCTTCTACCATGATTTTTTGTAAACTTTTCTTAATCTAAATAAAATGCACATGCTTAGTGAAAAGTGTTTTTATATTCTTAATTAAACATCTTTTCATGTGTAGTGAACAAATGTAATCAATACCAACGATAGTTATGGTACCATGTTGTTCTATTCCCTTCAAGAGTTACCTTTGAATAAGTATCAAGGGTTCCATGTTCACACATACCCTTCAAGAATACAAATTTCTTTGTGGCGGAAACGATGAAACTATTGAGACCATGCTAACTCAATTTATCACTATCTTGTTGAGGGACTAGCATGATAGAATCCTGCATTCTCAATCTAATTGTTATAACTATTATAAAATCCATCGAAATCACTTTCAACTCAAGTATCATATGTTATTGAAATAATAATGTTAGATTCCTGATGGGCTCTTTAATTACCTTTCTAATTTAGAACAAGACAAATAAATAGTCTGTACATTAATTTTGTCAACATAGGGTTCTATATTACTTGAAAGTTATTGTGCAATGTATATGCCAAATGAACTTTCTTCCTTTATTGGTTTTACTAATGTGCAATTTTAGTTTCAACAATCACACTTTCAAGGAATGGTAGGGAATTACACAGTCATACAAGTGTTGACAGAAACAAAAAATATTCTCACTAGAACTGGAAAGGACAAGAAACAATCACAACATATTTGAAAGAAAAGAAATGTGAAGGAAAGTAAATTGCATACCACACATTGACAGGAAATTGAAGTGTTGGAAAGTAAATTGTAGCAAATTAAAGTGCAAGAAAGTAATGTGTTGGAAATTATATTGCAGGGAAGTTTTGGGCTAAATTTGACTCGGTGAAAGAGTCAATGAGGTAAATTTGTTTTACATAAACTGTGGTGGTTTTCATGCCCATGGTTTTGTGTCTCTGGATTTCATGTAATGAAGCCTTTCGAAAGGCTTCGAATACTCCATTTTAATTGGGCCTAGAGGTGAGGCATGAACACTCACTTGGTTGGCTTTGCTGGATTTGGTCAAGGTAACAAAGATATATTTGTCTATTTTTTATTGTAAAGGTTTTTTAGGGTAAATCATATGTCAATGATGTGTACATTATTTATGTGTTTTTGTTGTTTTGGTTTAGTATTTCTATTGTGGGATTTGTTTATTCATAACAATTGGTATCAAATCCATGGTGAGGATAAGGTTATCTTAGTTCCTATGTGAGGTGATTCATGTGTGGAAGATGATGGTCTATGGAAGATTATATTGTTGCATGTGATGTTTGATTTGTTGGTGATTACATCGTTGCCTTAGGTGTCGATTAAAACAAGAAAGATTAGTGTGTATTTAATTGTGGTATTGAGAGTGAATGGTTACCATGCAAGACAATGGTCATGGATATAGTGGCCAATGGTTATGAAATTGGTATATTTAACATTTTTGGTTTCATGGACCGAACCTCCATTTTAATCCCCTTGCTTACGAATATTGAATCTCTAAATCATAGAGACCGCACCACTATTAGGGAAGAGAAGATAAAATATCGATTTCATATGTTTTTTCTATTGAAATTTATTCCTAGGATTGAGTATTGAGTTGACTTGTAGTTTTGGATGGTCGAGGATGAGATTTCGGAAACATTTTTTCATGTCCAACTGGTAAATTATTGTTATCACTTTGACCTCAAGATAATATGAAATAGAAAATGATTGGTATATTTGTTGAAGATAGTAGTAAACATGTTGTTGCGAGAAGGAATCAAGCAAGGAGGTCATCAATGTAGGTTAAGAAAAGTTGCATAAGTACATAAGGGGTAACTTGTGCAAGTCTCTTGAATCAAATGGTTTTTTTTTAGTACTAATATGAAGAAGGAGAAAGAGTATAGGGACCTAGAACTACAAACATTGATTCACTTCTCAAATCAAATCTTTGTCATGTTCCTAACTATGGGCATGAAATTGTGGTTCGATGCATTGAAGTTTGAGATGCAAGAGGTAATCCCTTTGATGGGTTTTAGGATGGAGCCACAGTGCATAGAGGTTATCTTTTTATGTTTTGAAATATGAAGAAAATGAGGTGCAAAGATTCAAGATCATAGAAAGGGAATTAAGGTTTACCTTGAAACGTTCAACAAGGTGTCACTAGTAAATTTGGGTCATTTTGCAATGGTCATTTCGATGCTCTGCAATGTTCTTTCATGGATATGGAGATGAATCTCGGACCCCCCAAACATCGTATCACGTGTCATGGAAATTACGATGACCTAAGGATATCGTCTCTCGTGCGATGAACGAAGGATGTCGTAACGTTGTTGTCTCTTGTGAGATGACCTAAAGAGGTCATTGCATGAGAGAAGACTTAAAGAGGTCATCGCACGAGATATGACCTAAAGAGGTCGTCGCATGAGAGATGACCTAAAGAGGTCATCGCATGAGAGATGACCTAAATAGTTCGTCCCACAAGAGATGAAATAAATAGGTCACCACATGAGAGATGACCTTAGGTGGTCGTCCCATGAGAGAATAATGACCTTAGGAGGTCATCCCATGAGAGAATAACTGAAGAGGTAATCACCTGAAGGATGGCCTAAAGAGGTCATCGCATGAGAGACGACCTTAGGTCATCTCCCAAGAGATGAACTATCCAACACATCCTTGCAACTAAGTATCAATACCATCGATGAACTATCAATACCATTGATGATAAAAGTCATCTCCAAAGCGACGAGATCTGAGTATTTAAAAAAAAAATGAGAAAAGATTCTTACTTTTCATTTGGGAAGAGTTGGAATATATTTTAACTCCAAACTACATCATTCTCTCCATAGTTCAAAACCCTTCCCTTATGACTAGATAAAGGCCATCAATATGTTTTCTATGCTAAATGATTTAGTCCCCAATTCCATAAATTGGGGTACCACAAACGATTCTTATGGCATAAACAATGGTTTGGGGCCCTAAACTATAGATTTTTCTCCTAATTAGTGTTGTTTTGGTTCACAAGAATCTATAACAAGGATTAAGACCATGGATCTTATCTTTAATGAGTATTTTTAAGGCTCATAATACAAATCTACATGATGCTAAAATATGTTATAGGTCCCATTAGGAAAGCAATTTCATTAATAAGTGCAATGAAAATACCTCTTATTAACTAAACCATTTTAACTTTGGATCTTTTAACTCATGGATTTTACCATTTGTGAACATTTTCTAGTCTCATAAACCATATATGTGGTCTTAAATGTAATGCCCCATATTTTGACATTAGGTAGTTAGAACATTGTTGTTTACTAATCTTAATAATTCAAAGTTTAACATTTGTTTGGAGTCAGTTAGACTTGGTTAGACAATGAGATGTGTACCTCTAGACCTATTTGTATGTTACATGATATATGCTCATGACAAAGATAGTTATTTGATTATTTGAACATGAAAATTAAAATGGGTAAGTTCGGTACATGTATACCAATTCAAGTTATGTTGTGAATGTATAATAGATGCAATGCATGATGTAAATAGGAATACATTTCTTAATTGAGCGTTGATGCAAATATGGATTCTTATATAAATTTGTGATGTATCTGCATTAATATGTATTATTGGTGAACTAACCTACAGGATGATGAACTATGTGATAGCCAAATGACTATAGTATTGAGGTAACTGGGATGTCGTAGACATCATCAATATATTGTATGCTATAAGTTGTACTTACTCTTTAATTTATGATTCGAAATATTACTATGATCTATGGTAAGTGTGGTTTTGACAGGATGCACAACTTACCCAGAGTGGATGTTTGATGACGTGACTCTAAGAACAGTAGTTGCA
>ML788458.1:115261-149323 GCA_009831015.1 Picea engelmannii
TTAAAATTATTAAATGATGCATTACTTGATCTGTTGTCCTACATGTCTTGGTGATCATATAGGAACTATGCACTAGAGACAATGATTGTTTATCATTAGTACATGCATAAGATATGTGTCTGCTAGCTACGCACACATACCCTACCCATGTATACTAGTATAAGTAATTAATGTATTAATTATTAAAATAAATTATTAACTATTTAATTGAATGTTTATTGAATATGTAAATTATATTGCATACAAATATATATAAGCATTAAATACTTTCTTGACTTTGATAGATGGTGCGTGTGGTGAATTAAATGAGCATGGTGGAGTGTTATGTACATTTTGAGGAAAATTATCAAATAACATTTATTATCTAGCATGAGAATAATGACTTTCTATTTTATTTATTGTTGTTTAATGCAAGTCATTTATATTTATTTTTATTTTAATATTTTCCCAAAATATCTAGATAAGGAAGGTTGATGGATAGTAATGAGGGGGGGTTGAGGAGACTTGGAGAAATGGGTATGGAAACTTGATAAATAGGGAGAAGAAGGAGAGAGGAGGGGAGGGAGAGGTTGGAGCATGATGAGAGGTTGTGAAATGTTTGGAAGATATTTCTCGTGATAATTTTCTTTGAGCATTTGTGCTTTGTTGTTCTTGGAGTCATGGGCATGGAGGGCCAAGAAACCGAAAGGTTTCTTGGAGCTAGGAAGTCGGCTAGGCTCCTAGTTGGCAGGGAGGATTCCGTTGTTTCACTCTGGGCAAGCGGGAAAATAATACTTGGAAGTGCCCAGGACTACATTACAACTGTTGAGCTTCTACAAACTAAGGAGGAGGTATTTTTCAGTGATATTTTTGTTATTGACATTTTGGGTATACTTATGTTTTAAGTTCTTAAATCTTAAAGTTAGCCTACTACTTATTTTATCATGTTATTCGATTTATCATTGAGAAGATGTAGAAGAAATGTGTAAATAAAAATCAATGAAATAATGCTAAAACAAAGTTGTTAATGTGTAAGTATTTAAATAAATGGTTAATTACTTAGCATCCTGTGGATGGGTGCTACATTAAATAATAATATAGGTCCTATATATGAAATATTTCCTAGTAAAAGTATTAGGAGTCCAATGTCATGGATTCAAGGAAATGCAAATAGTTTTTGTCCAGTAAATTATGACTTGGGGTTGTAAACAATGAATTTTTTTCATAAGGAGTGATTTCTAGACTCATAGGCCATTTATAAGAATGAAAAACATGGTATGAGTTTTAGATAGAGAATATTTTTCTTATAAAATCAATAGAAACCTAATTTAATGGATTAGGGATAATATTTGTGTTTTTTGTGTATTGATTATGGTTCAAAGTCTTGAATTATGGATTTTTCTCCTAATGAATTTTTCTTTGAATCCCAATTTGTATACATGGCCTTAAAATATATTATAGTATTTATTTAGATCACAAGTTATATACATGGTTTTAAACTATATTATATGTCCAAATGATGTAATATTTTTCATATGGAAATATTAAAGACTCGATTTCATTTGTTAGGGGAAATGTATATGGTTATTGTGTCTTAAACCATGGTTTGTGGAAAAAGAGTGTATTTTTCCCTTGATGAATGTTTTTTGGCACATATTCAACCTATAAAGGCCTAAACCATAGTATAAAACCTAGACAAATGTTTTTCCTATAAAAGGAAACGATTAGAGGAGAGACTAGTGGTTTTTTCTTACCTTAGTTGAATATTATAAAATTAATTTTATTTTTGGTTATTTACTTTATTTGCGTGACTTAATTTATAAGCCAAATTAACTCAAAGGTATTCCTTGAAAATTATTCTTTGATTTTTTTTTGGTTTACTTCACCAATGGTTTTTCCTTTTAGTTTAAGAAACACATTTGTTATTTTTCTTTACTTAGAAGTTAAAGTAGCATATGCATAACAAGAGATAAAATATGATTTATAATAATATATCCAATGTATTATGGGTGAAATTTACAATTCTTATGGACTAAACCATGGATTGTTCTCCTAATCCATGTTTTATTTATGGTATGGGATTAGCGTTTATGGGGAAAGTCCTCCATGGTTGTGGGAAAACCAAATTAGATCAATGACCATATATTTAAGATAAGAAAATTCCCATGAAATAAAAAATCGAAGAATCTGTAACTAATATGATCAAAGTAACTAACTTTTGAGAAAGAAAACATGATGAAATTACCTGAGGTCCTATGTTCGAAGTAGATCCATAACTTGAAGTGATTTCACTTATTCTTGATTGCTTCTTCTGAAACCTGCAGAGTTTTTTGCACACAAGACTACAAGAAAAAATAGTTATATTGATAACTAACTAATCAACTTGATCAAATGTAGAAAGATTCATTGCAATTAGTATTATAAACATGTTAGCATTGAACAATGATGAATAACATATCATGAACATTATATATCAAAGGAATGTGCATCTCAGATGTGATGTCCTAAATAATATCCTCTTGGTTTCAGGAATAATTTATTGGAGCCATCCAATCTTGGAGCAAACCTCTCTCGATCTTAAGGGAAACAACGAAGTCAATATTGCGTATGTAGCTTCTCCGTTGGATCGAGAGAGGTTTTCTCCATGAATAAATGACTCCAATAAATTTTTCTCTACTAAACAGGGCCAGCCATGTGAAGGTGGAATCTCCTATGCCCCCCCCTCCCCACCCTCACATCACTCTCAATTCCCCAATACCCAATCTATATTCTAGTAAAAAAATATGCATTAAAAATATTCAAAATTTATAAAAAGTGATTGTAAATATATAGATGAGGTTTATCATTCAAAGGTAATGTCATAAAAAAGAGTTTTTATAACTGATATTCATCATCCAAAATATGTTCCAAATATACTATCTATATATTATACATCGATCTCTCTTATAAAATTATTGTACATTGTAACGACCTCCTCGTTACGACAACAACTCTGATAACAGGAGCCAATTTTTTTTTTTTTAAGGTGTGTGCGTGCATGTAAAGAGGAAACAAACACACTTGACTCTACTTCGCCACCCGACATCTAACAAGACGCAACCACGATGATCACAACAAGAAGGCATAAGGCGTACAACAAGTAACAACAAACAATAAACGACCATAGACACAAGGCACACAACGCAAACATTTAACGACATACTGGGTTATGCACAGTACGAACACAGAGGGAAGAATCCATAGTGGTAGATCTTACTATTTCTGCACAGGAAAGCAGGGCGTTTAATCTTAGTTCGCTGCTCCGGAGAGAGAGAAGGTCAGATAGGCTCCTGGTCGGCCGCTCAGGAAGAAACTAGTACTCTCTGTCCGATGTGTCGCAAGAGTGGAAACCCTGCCTTTAAAGGGCCCGAGACTCTTGATACGGCACAAGACTCTTTACACAAAATAATCACACACACAGACTCATATACTAGGCTACATGGAGGTGTCTACATCCCGCCCGACACAAGAAGACCACGCAATGCAAGAAAACCAAGGGCTACCAAATCAAGGACAACCATGACCTCTACGGGAGATGCAAGTCAGAAGGAATCTGACATCGACCATACACTATTAAGACTCAAGACCTTAATCATAGACCAATTACTCCATTTTTTTTCATTAAGCGACGAGTTACCAACCCAATCTTAGTAATGTACAATTCGTTAACTGCAATCCCGGATACTGAAATTACTAAATAATTGCACTTAGATTCAAGGACCTTTCTTTATATAAGTCATCATTCCCAATGAAATTATATTAACAGTTTCATGACATATCTGTGTCATCACTTTCCTTATTACAATCACATTCAATTACAATGACAAGGACTTTCCATGTAATTGTTATTAATAAAACGAAACTACTCTAACCTTAGCATGACATAACCATATCCTCACCTTTATATTCTAAAATACCTTTCAATTAAAAGATAAGACTTTACATTTTATTTGATTATGAATAAAAATGAACTATACTAATCTTAGCATAACATAACCATCTCCTCACCTTTATGTTCTAAAATACCTTTCAATTAAAAGACAATGACTTTACATTTACATGTTATCAATCATAAAGAAGTTACCCTAACATCACCATAACGTAACCATATCAGTGCCTACAATATCACTGCAATTTAAAATAATGATGACTTTACCCTTTGATTGTTATTAGTAACAACGGAACTACCAAAAACCTGACCATAATAACCATGTATTTACTCTTATAATAGATTAGCATTGTAATTTAAACTAATATTGGCTTCCATTCAAGACATTGTAAATATTGTAATAAATTAACCTCATAATAAATTAATATCAAAAGGGAGCCATGTGATAAATTAAATGGGAGACATATGATTGTAAATATTGTAATAAATTAACCTCATAATAAATTAATATCAAAAGGGATCCATGTGATAAATTAAATGGGAGACATATGATAGGTCATTTTCAAATTAAATTAATATCAACATGGGAGACACATAATAATTCAATGTCAAAATGGGAGACATATGATAATTTAAAGTCGAAATGGGAGACATAAGATAATTTAAATGGGAGACAAATAATAAATTATTATCAAAATAAATTGACATCATCATGGGAGACATATAATAAATTAATGTCAAATGGGAACATATTATAAGTTGGATTGCATAAGAAATTCATGGCATTGTAATTTAAACTAAATATCACTTTGCACTTTCGGTTACCTTAACCATGCGTAGTCGTTATATTTGACCACACAATCTTGTAATAAGAAAAATGCAGTACAATGTATACGTGATCTAACCCTAACATTCAATTCGATTTATGGGCAATATCATTACCCTTACATATTCAACCAAACATTGACATTACCTCTATATATTAATTTAACAATTACCATGAAGTTGCCTTTTACTAATTGCTATAACAATGTACATTACAATAGCCATGCTTCTTCCACTACTATGCCAGATTATATCAGCAAACGAAAAATTCCAGAAACACATCTAATAATTAAAAATAAAAGGGAATTATTAAATTCTGAGACAGCTACTAAGGTTATCTTCAAGGCGAAAATTCGAGAAGGTAGAAGGGTTAATAAAGTGTTGCATGAAAAGTTGTTGATAGTTTTCAAGGGGGACTTTTACTACACAAAGGGGAAATACTACTTATCGCAACAAATGAATAAGCGAGAACGATCAAATGAAATTGCCATCACCCAACTCTGTGTGCATTCCCAGACAACAGTAATAGAAAAATCTTCAAAGTGGGGACATGGATATCCGTGGAGTGATCCACTGTCTAAATCAGAAATTAAAAATTTAAGGCGGTGGGTAGGTGGGACAGTCCAGCCTGTGCCTAACTAACGATGCCCCTCACGTACACCCCGTTGATGGAGACAGTCTTCCTGTCCATTGTAGAGGCGCCGACCCCAACGGAAGTGTGGTCTGACTCCCAAGGTAACGTCAACAATTTCAGAATGAATAGGCTTTCAGGCACACAGTCGAGGTCAACGAAGTCTGGACGGGGAACAAATTTTAAGAAAAAGGGTGGCTCTCTGTTTCATGAAAAAAAAGGGGCTCGCTGCCCATCATGTTCGTTGTTAATGCCATATGTAGCGTCATTCGATCATGAATAACAATCCCCCAGATGCAATGACATTCTGTATTGGTAATTAGTCGAAATTATTTTTCATGGACTAGGTGGTAGGTCTCTCTGTCGTTTGGTAAGGGTGACCATGGGTAGTCAGAGACTAAGCATAACCCGTTTGTAGTTGTCTTCCAAAGGTAATGTTGTCCACATGCTTCGTTTCGGGGTGACGCTCGTCTTAGGTGAAAGGCTCTCTCTATTAATTGTACGCATTACCGAGGTCTTTTGTATAGGCAGGAGGGGCTACAGTGCCAGCTCCCTTTGCCTCTGCCTATTTGTTTCTGGATTGATGGGTTGAACCGCAATAGGTGCTACCCACCCATGCCTTGGGCGCTTTCACTCGATCAACTGGATATCGACCTGTAAGGAATTCCTCGGCCGGCTGGTGCGCCGAATGAGGAGCCATCACGCACTGCTCATTGCAATCGCCATCGCTATGCATATTCAAGCTGCCAGTGAAATACAGTTGCTGCCATACCCAGACTTTAAATTTTACCGTCTCAGTAACTTCATTGCAGGTGTGGCTGTTCGGGATATGTTGAAACCAAGGTTTTCTATACCAAGGGAGGCCACGACCATTACACGCTACTCTACCACAAGGATTTCTGCTTAACGCACAGGGTGACGGTTGTCTGTGGTTTACACATAATGGTAACCCCGGTATCCAACTGCATCAACACACAGAAAGGAAAAAACACTGATTCCACGCCCTGTCTGGGGGTGTTAACTAACACTAAGGGTTTATACACTGCAAATATTAAAACACCGTAAATAATATAATTACCAGAGGTCGAGGGTAATCCCTGTGTGAAATGTTAAGGTATTGGGGTGACTAAAATGTGTAGAGAGCTATGCCTCAAGGTGGTAATCAAATAAAAACAAGGATGCAGGGAGCGACTGGGCCCGTCATTCATTGCGCAAGTCGAAGATCTAACCTTCATAAAAAAAATTGCACCAGAGAAGGAAACCGATTTCCTTAATCATCATTAACACATGAAAAATGGGTGCGCGCAAGGATTATGGGACTGATAGGTCTTGGGAATAAGGGTTACAGGTAGGATTAAGAAGGTCAAGCAAGGAACCAACATCAGGCAGCGAGGGTTTTACAGGGATTCATAAACAAAATTTCTTAAAACTGAACAAATCTAACTCAATGAACAGAACCATCTCAAATAAAATTTTCATCTTAATCCAGAACACATTAAATTTTATCAATAATGAATCCACATATAATATTCTAACTAATATATCAATGAAAAATTGTGCACCTGCGTACTGTAACTGACGACAAAGAATCCGAAATGGTTTATCGCGCTCGCGCTCCTTCTAGCTCCATCTTGCTGACCGTCGAGACCTCACAGGTAACTCCCAGCCAATCGCTAGGGGTACTCTGCTTCCCCCTTAGCCCCCCGAGCCGCAAAGGGGCCACACAATATCCAGAAGGTATGCCTAGCTTCCCAGCTCGCCTCGTAAGGCTGAGCTACCACTCCAATACAAGCTGAGAAAATCCCAACTCCTCACAAGCAATCAATCAAGTCCAAATCCAGTAGCGTAACGTTACGCTAATAAACCCCCCCCTCATCTTCCTCATCTACCTTTCTTTTATAGAGTTTTGAGACCCCCCCTTGCCCTAATCGCATTTCATTTAAGTTTTAATGAAAACCCTCTAAAAATTCTCTGTCTTACAAGTGTCACTCATCCCCCACATTTCTCCAAAATTACTTTCTTAAAATTTATTAAAAGTCTCATTTCCCTATTTTTATTATTCCCTTTTTTTCTTTAAAAAAAAAAACCAAAAAGGTAAATGCGCCAATTAATCTTTTCATTTATTATTTATTTAATTATCTTTTGTTCTTTCAAAAGTTAGGGAATAATTTCTTCTTTGCAAAATTTTAAAACCATTAGTTTTAATTTAATTCTTACCCTCATTATTTACCCCAAGAATTTTATGAAGACCTAACTATTACTTAAGTGGGTTTTTGTTTTAATTTTTATTTTTATGCTAGGGCCTTTTTCTTTAAGGTTACACTAAAATTTTTACCCTAGAAAAGTCTTAGGCTTAGGACTTAGATTCTGAGCTAGGCGAAAATTGGTTAGGGGAGTTGTTTAAGGATTTCTTAAGGTGTTAATGTCTTAGGGCCGTCTAGGTTTATTTCTTCCTCATCATCAATGCGAGGTTCCCTTCAGGACGCACTACGTGCTCCAAGGGTGCCACTCACCTTGTTCATTTCTTTTGCGCAACGTGCTCCAAGGGTGTCAGTCACTTCTTGTGTTTCTTTTGTGCGACGTGCCCTTCAGGATGCACCACGTGCTCCAAGGGTGCCACTCGCCGACTTGACTGATTGGTAGACATCTATAACCCTTGGAGTCAACACTCTGCCAGGTGAACTTGTGGGAGACTAAGGGCTCTAAGGAATAAGGCACCCTCCTTATTGCGTGCCCCTTAGAATCATCGTGAGCGACTGTTGTAGTCTGCCCTCACGGCATCATGGATCCTCGCGAACTAGGTAATCGTTAACCTACAGTTTGAGCCACGACGGGAGTGCTAGTAGGCTGTGGCAGGGCTGTTGTCCACACCTCTCCCTCAACCTCTCTGGAAATCATGTGTGTCCCCTTTACTCCATATGTGAGTCTAGTCGACAAGCTATCGTCAGCCTGCATCATCAACAATCGTGTCAGAACATGTCAATCATCAAATCATCAAATCAATGAAATATCACAGTAAATAAATCAACCCAATTAGCACACTCCCTGACTCAATCCGGAGTCCAAGGGGTTCCACCGATGCCTCTGCATCATCAAGGTCCAAAACCCTGCTAATGTAGGAGCATCGCCAACTTCTCAAGCGAGCCAACACATCAAGCGGAGATCAGCTGGACAAACCAACCCAAATTTTTGAAAATATTTTGGGATTGTTGCAGAAGTCTTTAATGAACCATTTATGAAGGCGCATTTGTATATTGTATTGGACCTTGAGCCTTCAAGCTCTCATCCTTTGGTAGATAGTCGACATTTATTTTAGTTAATGCTGGTAGGTAGATTTTAATTGTATATTTGATAGTTTTAAAGTCCGAGAGGGAAAAAAGATACAGACACCCTCCTTTGTACATTGTAACATTATCAAGCATTCAGGAGAAGAGAAGGGAAAGCAGAGAGAACTGTATGAAGAACACCCATGTACAGATATTGAATTAATAGAAGAAAGGGTTGATTCAAACTCATGGTTCGTGTTGTTTTCTCTGTGTATTGATGTTATGCTCGTGAATGTTTTGCTTCCTGTCATGCATTGCTTTTATATGTTGTGTATGTGATTTCATGGTGACCTTGAAGTCTGGAGGGAAGAAGGAATTAGTTTCAATTGTTTCTCTATTTTGAGCCAGAGGATTCCTACAAGGAGTGCAGTGAATTTGTCTGCAAGGAGTGCGTTGACAGAAGGGTTCAAATAGAGGAAACTTTTGTTCTAAGTTCTCAGAAGTGCAGATTTGGCACTGGAGTCATGCAAGGCATGCACAAGATAAGTTTAGACTCAGAGTTGCGATTCTAAGGAAAGGGGATTAAGACTATTGTTGCAGGAGTGCATAGGGTCGAAGACTTCAACACTTAGATAAGGTTGAAGGGTTGCCGCAAGGAGTGCGAGAAAAAAGTTCTCAAAAGGACTTTGAGAGGTCGAGAACAAGCTCAGGAGGAGTAGACCTTCAAATCGACCGGAGGATAAGTGCAGAGGAGCTTCTGTCATAAGTCTGAAGGAAGCATCATAGGTTGGCCAGCAGGAGCCAAGCCCTTGTGAAAGAAGCACTTGATTCATTGTGCAAAAAATCATCCAAGGAAGGATAGACGGTCGAAATCCATTGAGAAGGTTCTGTGAAGTCCCGTGGGCCATCATATCTCGCAGAGGTGCAGGGAGCTTACAACGAGGACAACCGAGTGTTCGAAGATCGAAAGGGAGTAGAGCCGTCGAATCTGAAGAGAGGGAGTCGTTGGATCTGCACGTGACATCGCATATCGGTTAATCGCAAGTTGAAGTTCCAAGAGATTGCAACAAAGATCGCGATATCGCGAGTAGCGATATCCCGATAGGATCAGAACCGTTCGTTGAGGATGCGTGTCAGGAGATCCCGAGGAGTTGGAGTTCGGCATATCAGAGTTTCCGGAGGTAAGAAATCTTGCATGTTGGAATCGCGATACATGATATCTCGACGGAAGGGTCGTGTGGGCCATACCCAGAGTTAGTGGGAGAGAGGTGGCAGAATATTGGGGATCGGGAAAAGGGAAGTCCCGAGTCTTTTGACATCAGGATTCGCGATCCAGCGAATCCAAAAATCCCGATGGAGGAGACAGAAGGTGGAGGAGTACATTCACACATGTCCCTCGGAGCATCGACACATCGGGGTTCAGAAATTAGAGATTCCATTAATCGACATCGCGAGTAGCGATTTGCCGATAGGGAGAAATCTGAGAACAGAGGGGAGAAAGTCAACGATTGACCCACATCGGATTTCGGGGAATCGTGAGGCATAATGTACGCGAACATAGAATTCGCGAAGTCGCAAATTCCGATTTCCCGATTGTTAAGGGAGATCATTGAAGAGTTGTTGTGGGTGAAGAATTCCGGATAGGGAATTAGAGGAACATTCGAGTTCTTCGGGCCAGAAAGAAAGAAGGTCCTAAGGGAGCGGACGTTCCCTGGGTGGCGCATTGGTATCAGGTGGTATCAAAGCAGGTTAAACTCTTTTCTTTCTGTAGCAGAGAGAGAGAAAATTCACCATGCCTCCTAGGAGAGAAAGACAGTCACTCGACCTAGAATACAGGGAGGTGCGAAGAAGAGGTAGACCAGCAGGAAATCTAGAAATTGAGAGACAGATGCGTGATCTTCGAGCAAGACTAGAAGATATGGACGCAGTGCAGAGATGCAAAGCCAATGCTAGGCATCTGAGTGATTCCAAAGGCGAAGTTGAAGCTGAGCAACAGGGAGAAGTTGTAGCCGAAGATGCATCAACAGAGTGATTAATTAAAGCTATCGCCTAGATGAGTTCGAAGACAAAGATGGACATTCCATCTTATGAAGGGAGTCTGGATGCAGAAGAGATATTGGATTGGATCCGAGCTCTTGATACCTACTTCGATTATGAGGATATCGAAGAGGATAATAAGGTCAGACATGTTGTCACGTGCCTGAAAGGACATGCAACATTATGGTGGGACGAGCTACAAGATGATAGACATTCTAAAGGAAAGCAAAAGATTAAAAGATGGGATCGAATGATTGCGAAGATGAAGGCAAAGTTCATCCCAAGAGATTATCAAATTACTTTGTTCAGGAGAATGTAGAACCTGAGACAGAAGCTGATGACAGTGAAAGAATACACTGAGGAATTCTATCGACTGAACATCAGAGCAGGTCATCGAGAGAGCGATGATGATAAGGTTTCCAGATATCTGAATGGTCTGAGATATGACATTCAGGATGAATTGAGTATGGTTACCATCAGGACGGTGGAGGATGCTTACCAGATGGCTTTGAAAGCAGAGGGGAAGCTGAGACGTAAGAAAGGTCAACGAGAGCGAGGCAGAAGTCAGCCCAGAGGCAAGGTAGTTGCCCAGGAGAAATTCCAGAAACCCAAGGAGGAATGGAAGAAGCCTCAGGGTAAAATTGAAAGAGGTGGTACCTCACAGAAAGGACCATACATTGAACAGAGAGGGAAGCATAATGAGCAGAAGGGAGATTATGCTGACGCAAATACTTTTCCTCGTACTAGAGGTAGAGGAAGAGGTCGAGGTGGAGTTATCACATGTTTCACATGTGGGAAGAATGGGCACAGGTCATTTGAGTGTTCAGAGAAAAAGAAGGACATCAGAGAAGCTCACATCGCAGAAGCGCAGAGGCGGGATGTTGAGACCGAAGAAGAAACAAAAGGCGGAAGGTCATTGATGATGCGTAAAGTTCTCTTAACACCTGGGAAGGAGGTGGAGGACTCAACTCAGAGGACCAGACTATTCAGGATAGCTTGCAAGACCAAGGATTGGGTATGCAAGGTTATTGTGGACAACGGTAGCACAGATAATCTCGTTTCAACCGAGATGGTGGAAACGTTAGAGCTGGAGACAACTGATCACCCGAGTCCATACAAAGTTTCATGGCTATAGAAGGGACATCAGGTGAGTGTCACTAAACAGTGTTTAGTTGAATTCAAGATAGGTGGATATAATGATAAAGTACTCCGTGATGTCATTCCCATGGATGTATGTCATTTATATTTGGGTAGACCATGGCAATATGACAGAAATGTGGTTCATGATGGGAGAATGAACACATATACTTTAGAGAAGGATGGAAGGACACACAGGTTCCTTTCGATAAAGGATAAGGAAGTGAAACCGGAAGTAAGCAACACTATACTTCTCATGAGTGGGAAGGAACTTCTTACAGAGATGGAGAAGAAGGAAGATCCACAATTCTTTGTGGTCAGAAAAACGAGGATTGTTCTGACTAGCACAAGAGTGGATGATCTACCAGATGAGATTCAGGAACTGCTGGAGGAGTTCGCTGACATCGTAGTGGACAAATTACCTCGTTCGTTGCCACCGATGAGAACTGTGAGTCACCATATAGACCTCATACTAGGGGCTAGTTTTCCAAATAAAGTTGCGTACAGATTGACGCCAAAAGAAAATGAGGAGGTCAAAAGGCAGGTCCAGGAGTTGCTGGATAAGGGACTGATCAGGGAAAGTCTAAGCCCATGTGTTGTTCCGAAAGTACTTAGTCCAAAGAAGGATGGAGGCTGGAGAATGTGCACCGATTCCAGAGCGAGTAATAAGATAACCATCAGGTACAGATGGATTGCCTGAGTGGGGCAAAGTTTTTTTCAAAGATCTGATGGATTGCCTGAGTGGGGCAAAGTTTTTTTCAAAGATTGATTTGAAGAGCGGATATCATCAGATTCGCATGAGAGAAGGTGATGAGTGGGAGACAACCTTCAAAACCAACGAAGGATTATATGAGTGGCTAGTCATGCCGTTTGGCTTGACGAATGCGCCGAGTACCTTTATGAGACTGATGAATGAAGTCCTGAGGGAATTCATCGGGAAATTTATCGTCGTATATATGGATGACATATTGATTTTCAGCAAGACAAAGGCTGAACATCTAAAGCATTTGGCCATTGTGATGAGGAAGCTACAGCAGGAGAAGCTGTTGATCAATATGAAGAAGTGATCATTTATGAAGACAAAGCTCATTTATTTGGGGTTTGTTATTTCGGCTAATGAGTTGAGGATGGATCCAGATAAAGTGGAGGTAATCAAGAATTGGCCATCACCGAGAAATATTTTCGAGGTGAGAAGTTTTCATGGTTTGGCTAGTTTCTAACGAAAATTCATCAGGAATTTCAGTGGAATTAGCGCAGCAATGATGGACACAGTGAAGAAGTGACATAAGTCCTTTCATTGGACAGCAGAGGCTGAGAAAATCTTTAATCTGTTGAAGCGGAAGATCACGGAACAACTGGTGTTGGTGTTGCCGGATTTCTAGAAGACATTTCAGGCAAAATGTGATGCGAGTGGGTTTGCCATAGGAGCAGTCTTGAGTCAGGAAGACAGGTTGGTTGCATATTTCAGCGAGAAGCTGTGGATGAGGCGAAGCTGAAATACTCCACGTATGATAAGGAATTCTATGCTATCATACAGGTGTTGAAGAAGTGGAGGCATTACTTGATCCCGAAGGAATTTGTTTTGTACAGTGATAATCATGCATTACAATTTGTGAGTCAACAAGAGAAGTTGAATCAGAAACATGCCAAATGGGTAGAGTATATGAAGAATTTTACATTTGTGATTAAACACATTTCGGGTACTGCTAACAAAGTGGCTGATGCTTTGAGCAGGAAGTGTTTGTTGCTGCAGGAGTTCCGAGTCAAGACATTGGGTTTTGAAAATCTTAGGGACATGTACGCAGGTGGTGCAGATTTTGCAGAGGCATATGAAGCAGCTGAGAATCCAGTTCTCAGAGATAGAATCCCATGGATATATTATATGATCCAGGAAGGAATGTTGTTCAGAGGCAACCAACTGTGTATTCCAAATTTCTCCATGAGGGAGAATCTGTTGAAAGAGAAGCACAGTGGTGGATTGACAGGACATTTTGGCCATGAAAAAACATTCGCGAAGCTGAATGAGTCATATTTTTGGCTGAAGATGTGAATAGATGTCAAGAGGTTTGTTGACAGGTGTAGAGTTTGCCATCATTTCAAAGGAAGGAAGCATAATGCAGGGTTTTATCAGCCATTTCCCATACCGGAGAGGCCATGGGAAGCGATCAACATGGATTTTGTATTAGGGTTGCCGAGGACACAAAGAGGTGTTGATTCGATCTTTGTGGTGGTGGACAGGTTTTCAAACATGGCACATTTCATTCCATGCCAGAAAACCAGCGATGCGACCCACATTGCAAATTTGTTTTTCAAGGAGGTCATTCGACTCCATGGATTGCCGAAAAGCATAGTTTCGGACAGGGACACGAAGTTCATAGGGAATTTTTGGAGGACCTTATGGAAGAAGCTACGAACTAACCTGGAGTTTAGTTCTGCCTATCATCCACAGACGGATGGGCAAACGGAAGTAGTGAACAGAAGTCTGGAAGACTTACTAAGAAGCTTGGTGACAGAGCACCATAGCAGTTGGGACAATGTGTTGCCACAGGCAGAGTTTGCATACAACGATTCAGTGAATCGAAGCACAGGAAAAAGTCCATTTGATATTGTATACGACAGGCAGCCGAGAGGATTTTCTGAATTGCGAGATTCAGAACAAACTGCAACTAGCAGTGCTAGTGCAGAAGAGTTCGCCGAGGCGATGAAAGAACTTCACAGCAAGGTGAAGCGACAACTGCAAGATTCAAATCAGGAGTACAAGCGCAGAGCAGATCAGCATCGAAGAGAACTTCAGTTTGAATTTGGTGATCTAGTTCTGGCACACTTGAGGAAAGAAAGGTTCCCAAGGGGAACATACAACAAGCTGAAAATGAAGAAAATTGGACCTTGCAGAGTCCTGAAGAAATTCGGAGAGAATGCTTATGAGATTGAATTGTCGGATGGCATCGGGATATCTCCAACATTCAATGTCTCGGACTTATATCCATATAAGGCTGAGGAAGCTGGAGCTAGAAGTGATGAACAACCATAATTCCAATGGAAAAAGCAGATGCCAATTGTAGAGAAGCCGCAGATGGAATGCATACTGAACAAGAGAATGGGAAAAAGGACCAGAAGGAAAGAATACTTTGAGTACCTGATCAAGTGGAAGAATCATCCAGTGGAAGATGCCAACTGGGAGACTGAAGCAGTGATACAGAAGCATGGACAGACTGTGCAGGAGCTCGTGGACAGGAGCCCATGAAAATTTTCAAGCCAGGGAGTATGATGCATGAGCATTGCCAACTTCTCAAGCGAGTCAGCACATCAAGCGGAGATCAGCTGGACAAACCAACCCAAATTTTTGAAAATATTTTGGGATTGTTGCGCAAGTCTTTAATGAACCATTTATGAAGGCGCATTTGTATATTGTATTGGACCTTGAGCCTTCAAGCTCTCATCCTTTGGTAGATAGTCGACATTTATTTTAGTTAATGCTGGTAGGTAGATTTTAATTGTAGATTTGATAGTTTTAAAGTCCGAGAGGGAAAACGGATATAGACACCCTTCTTTGTACATTGTAACATTATCAAGCATTCAAGAGAAGAGAAGTGCAAGCAAAGAGAACTGTATGAAGAACACCCATGTACAGATATTGAATTAATAGAAGAAATCTTTGATTCAAACTCATGGTTCGTGTTGTTTTCTCTGTGTATTGATGTTATGCTCGTGAATGTTTTTCTTCCTATCATGCATTGCTTTTATATGCTGTGTATGTGATTTCATGGTGAAATTGAAGTCTGGAGGGAAGAAGGAATTAGTTTCAATTGTTTCTCTATTTTGAGCTAGAGGATTCCTGCAAGGAGTGCAGTGAATTTGTCCGCAAGGAGTGCGTTGACAGAAGGGTTCAAATAGAGGAAACTTTTGTTCTAAGTTCCCATAAGTGAAGATTTGGCACCGGAGCCGTGCAAGGCGTACGTAGGCTAAGTTTAGACTCAGATTTGCGATTCTGAGCAAAGGGGATTAAGACTATTGCTGCAGGAGTGTGCAGGGTCGAAGACTTCAACACTTAGATAAGGTTGAAGGGTTGCCGCAAGGAGTGCGAGAAAAAAGTTCTCAAAAGGACTTTGAGAGGTCGAGAACAAGATCAGGAGGAGTAGACCTTCGAATTGACTGGAAGATAAGTGCAGAGGAGCTTCTATTAGAAGTCTGAAGGAAGCATCGTAGGTTGGCCAGCAGGAGCCAAGCCCTTGTGAAAGAAGCACTTGATTCATTGTGCAGAAAATCATCCAAGGAAGGATAGATGGTCGAAATCCATTGAGAAGGTTCCGTGAAGTCCCATGGGCCATCAGATAGCGCGGAGGTGCAGGGAGGTTACAACGAGGACAACCGAGTGTTCGAAGCTCGAAAGGGAGAAGAGCCATCGAATCTGAAGAGAGGGAGCCGTTGGATCTGCACGTGACATCGCATATCGGTTAATCGCGAGTTGAAGTTCCAAGAGATTGCAACAAATATCACGATATCGCGAGTAGAGATATCTCGATAGGATCATAACCGTTCGTTGAGGAGGACGTGTGTCAGGAGATCCCGAGGAGTCAGAGTTCGGCATATCGGAGTTTTCGGAGGTAAGAAATCTTACATGTTGGAATCGCGATATGCGATATCCCGACGGAAGGGTCGTGTGGGCCATACCTGGAGTTAGTGGGAGACAGGTGGCGGAATATCGGGGATCGGGAAAAGGGAGTTCCCGAGTCCTTTGACATCAGGATTCGCGATCCAGCGAATCCCGAAATCTTGATGGAGGCGACAGAAGGTGGAGGAGTACATTCACACGTGTGCCTCAGAGCATCGACACATCGGGGTTCAGAAATTGGAGATTCCATTAGTCGACATCGCGAGTAGCGATTTCCCAATAGGGAGTACTACGATAACAGAGGGGAGAAAGTCAATGATTGACCCACATTGGGTTTCGGGGAATCGTGAGGCATAAGGTATGCGAACATAGAATTCGCGATAGGGAATTAGAGGAACATTCGAGTTCTTCAGGCCGGTAAGAAAGAAGGTCCTGAGGGAGCGGACGTGCCCTGGGTGGCACGTTGGTATCACCTGCACACTCAATAAAACTGAGTCAATAACACCTATCTACATCAAATAGTAAAACATCATGTCGTCTATCATAACGCATCATAATCAAGTATAAATGTTTTAACATCAGAAAAGTCCAGATCACTTGCGAGCAAGTGTCCTCAAATAATAAGTTTTCTCAGTGCGCCAGAGAGGGATGTTACATACACCCCCTCTTGGTCTAAACTTCGTCCTGAAGTTTCTCAGTATAAATGCCAAAATAAAAGTATCAAGTGTCATAATTCTATCTATAAAACAAAAATGGAAACTGCTGGCGCATATCACATGCGTCCTCCCAGGTCGTCGAGTGCAGACTATCACTGTCCCACTGAACCTTGACCTGATCTACCGTTCGACGTCGTAACTGTCGAATGCGATGATCTAATATGCGGACCAGCTCAGCCGTGCGCACTCCCTTGTCTGATACCTGCAAGGATCTCATGTCAATCACGTGTGTAGGATCACTAATATAATGTCTCAAAACAGATACATGAAAAACATTGTGCATATGCCTCAAAGAATCAGGAAAGGCTAGTCGATATGCCATGAGCCCCTTTCTCTCCATGATCTCGAAAGGTCCCACGAACCTAGCAGAGAATTTAGCTCCCTTTCCAAACTTGATCGAACTCTTATGTGGTTTAACCCCCAAGAAGACTCGATCTCTGACCTCGTAACTATGGTCGACTCGGTGCGCATCAGCATAACTCTTCTGTCGATCATGCGCTTCTTTTATCCTTTGTCTTATGGTTTGCATTTGCTCTTCCATTTCTTGGATTTCTTCTAGTCCCACCAGGACCCTATCCTCAAGCCGATCCCAACTCAAGGGCATCCGACACGGTCACCCATAAAGAAACTCAAAAGGAACCATATTAATGGTGCTCTGGTAACTGTTGTTGTAAGCGAACTCTACTAGAGGCAAGAATTCCTCCCAATGCTTCTGTTGGTCCATCACGTACATGTGCAACATGTCTTCCAAGGTTTGGTTCATTTGTTCGGTCTGTCCGTCAGTCTCTGGGTGATGTGCAGTACTAAAATCGAGTTGGGTTCCCAAGGCCTCTTGAAAACTCGTCCAAAATCGTCCAGTAAACACCGATCCTCGATCGGATATAATCTTATTAGGCATGCCATGCAGCCTCACAATCTCGCTGATGAAAACTCTCGCTATGTCAGGTGCCTGATACGTAGTACGTACAGGAATAAAGTGAGCACTCTTCGTCAGAGTGTCTACCACTACAAAAATCGAGTCGTGTCTCCTTGCCATCAGTGGCAATCCAACAATAAAATCCATCGAAATAACTTCCCATTTCGATTCCGGAATGGCATGTGGTTGAAGTATTCCTGCTGGGGGTCTATGTTCATCCTTTACCTGCTGACCTCTAGACATCTGGTCACATAGTTGACTTTGACAGCCTTCAATCCCTTCCTGAAGAATACAGGTTTAAGGTTTGCCCTCATCTTCATAACTCTCGGGTGAGCCATGTAAACTGCTCTATGAGCCTTGCTTAGGATCAACATCCTCAACTCCTCGTTTGGCGGTACTTAAATCCGACCTCTAAACCTCAATAACCCACCGCTATCAAAATAAAATCCCTCATATCGTGGTACCATCATTGTGTTTTGTTCGATAAAATCCTCGACTTCTTTGTACCAGTCATCGTCACGCTGTAAAGTGAGAATCTTCTCACGTAGATTTGTCTGAAGCATCACCGAAAAGATGCATGGTCTCCGACTCAAAGCATCAACCACTCGGGTCATGGTTCCCTTTATGTAAGAAATCTCGAAGTCGTACTCGCTAAGAAATTCCAACCAACGTCGTTGTCATGCATTCAGGTCGCTTTGCGTGAAAATGTGTTGCAGCCCACAATGATCAGTCCTTAATTCAAATTTTCATTCAACAAGGTAGTGTCTCCAAACCTTCAAGGCATAAACGATGGATAAAAGCTCCAAATCGTGCGTCGTGTAGTTCTCCTCATGCCTTCTCAGTTTCCTCGAAATGTAAGCAATCACTCGTCTGTCTTGCATCAAGACTCCGCCTAAACCTTCCTTGGATGCGTCAGTGCATTCCAAGAAGTCTGCGTCCATGTCAGGGACCTTTAGTATCGGCGTTGTGGTCAACAACTCCTTAAGCCTTCGAAATGCTTCTGCGGATTTCTCGGTCCAAACGAACTTCTTGTTTTTCTTCTGCAATTCCGTGATCGGATTTGCTATCTTCGAAAATCCTTCGACAAACCGTCGATAGTATCCTGCTAGACCCATAAAACTACGCACTTCTGTGACATTCGTCGGCGCAGGCCATTCCATAATAGCCTCAACCTTGGCTAGATCCACGGCGATACCTTCGTCGGAGATGACATGCCCTAAGTAGTGAATCCTCGATTGATAAAAAGAGCATTTGGACAACTTCCCATACAATTTGTGCTCTCATAGACACTGTAGTACCAAGCGTAAGTGCTCGTCATGCTCTTCCGTCATCCGAGAGTAGATCAATATATCGTCAATGAATACTTGGACGAACTTGTCCATGTACTCGCGGAACCCCCGTTCATCAAACTCATGAATACCCTTGGGGCGTTTGTCAATCCAAATGGTAAAACAATAAACTCGTAATGTCCAAATCTCATCTTAAAGGCGATCTTAGGGACGTCATCCTCCTTGATCCGTAATTGGTGATACCCTGATCGCAAATCGATCTTGGAGAACACTGTCACACCCTTCATTTGATCGAACTGATCATCAATTCTTGGTAAGGGATACTGGTTCTCGATCGTAGCCTTGCTCAGTTGACGGTAGTCAATGAAAAACCTCCACGATCTGTCCTTCTTCCTAGTGAAAATAACAGGTGCACCCCACGGTGACACACTAGGGCATATCAGTCCCAGGTCCAACAAATCCTTCAATTGCATTTTCATCTCTTGCCACTCTGGGGTCGACATCCGATAAGGCGTTCTTGTTATCGGTTCGGTCCCTGGTTTCAGGTCTATGGTAAACTCCAATTCCCTTTCCGGCGGCATCCCAGGTAACTCCTCTGGAAACACGTCCGCAAACTCCTTCACCACCGAAAAGTGTTCTAGACCTTCCCCCACTCCCTTTTCATTTAGTGCAAGGATCACATAAAGCTTGTACCCCTTGCGCATACTCTTCCGTAATTGTAAGGAAGAGACAAACCTCAGGGAAAACTCCCTGGTTCCGTCCTACAATCACACGTCTCTGTCCTTCGTCATCAACCAAGCTCAACCATTTCGTCTTACAGTTGAGTATCACCTCATGTGATTCCAACCAATCCATACCGATCATGACGTCATAAGATCCTAAGATCATGACGTACAAGTTGACCCTCGTGACACACTCTCCCAGGTTAAGGGCACAACCTGTAACCTTTTCTCCAACCTTCTGTTTGGCTTCTGAAGCCATCTCTATGAAGCTAAACTCGTCCTTAACGAATGCCTTCTTGACGGCATCGTGCAAGGTTTGAGGCATCAAAACATTTAAACCTTGCACGAACCTGATGACCTTAAGCTTCTCAATGTGAAGGTGCGGAGCTTACCTGAGCAGCGCCATAAAACATGCCTCGTACTCGAGCACCGTACGAACTCCCTGTCGTACGGCGTTGGGCTCATTGAGCTGACGCTCAATGAATTCCTCTGAAAGATACCTCTCTCGGAACCGTTCCTTGAACAGTTCCTCATGACACGTCTTTGACGGCCATGTTAAGTTACAGCAGGAGCGTCTTCCACCATAGAAGAGAACTCCCCTTCAGTTGAAATACCGCCATGTGGACCTTCAAGTAGGAGGTTTAATTGCGAAGTGCGAAGAACATCACAATCTTCTCCAACCATGCCTCAGTGGCTGCACCTTCCGGGGCACCCAAGAAATCGGGAAATTTGACCTTCTCGAGTTCACGGTGAATGCTACTAGTAACTGCCGGTGCGCGCGGCGGAACCTCAGCGGGTGCCAGCGCCCTGGCCTCATCTCTGTCCAAGCGTCTAATCAGTGCCTCAGACATGCGCTGAAAAGATCTCATCATCCCAACAACATCGCCAACTGCTATGTGTTCCTGTCCGAGAACCTGCTCGCCTCCCTGGGGGTTAGGCCCCTCAAGCGTGGATGCTACTGGAGGCGTCACGCCTCCTCCCCTAGTACCTCATCGTCTTCCTCCACGACATCCTCTAACCATGATTACCTTCACTCACACAATCAACTCGATCAACAAAGTATAATCAAATCAAATCATGTCACGAAAGTCGTAGCGCATCCCAAGTCACCGATCGAACCGGCTCTGATACCATATGTAACGACCTCCTCGTTACGACAACAACTCTGATAACAAGAGCCAATTTTTTTTTTTTTAAGGTGTGTACGTGCGTGTAAAGAGGAAACAGACACACTTGACTCTACTTCGCCACCTGACATCTAACAAGACGCAACCACGATGATCACAACAAGAAGGCATAAGGCGCACAACAAGTAACTGCAAACAATAAACGACCATAGACACAAGGCACACAACGTAAAAATTTAACGACATACTGGGTTATGCACAGTAAGAACACAGAGGGAAGAATCCACAGTGGTAGATCTTACTATTTCTGCACAGGAAAGCAGGGCATTTAATCTTAGTTCGCTGCTCCGGAGAGAGAGAAGGTCAGATAGGCTACTGGCCGACTGCTCAGGCAGAAACTAGTAATCTCCGTCTGGTGTGTCACAAGAGTGGAAACCCTGCCTTTAAAGGGCACGAGACTCTTGATACAGCACATGACTCTTTACACAAAATAATCACACACACAAACTCATATACTGGGCTACATGGAGGTGTCTACATCTCGCCCGACACAAGCAGACCACGCAATGCAAGAAAACCAAGGGCTACCAAATCAAGGACAACCATGACCTCTACGGGAGACGCAAGTCAGAAGGACTCCGACATCGACCATACACTACTAAGACTCAAGAACTTAATCATAGACCAATTACTCCATTTGTTTTCATTAAGCGATGAGTTACCAACCCCGTCTTAATAATGTACAATTCGCTAACTACAATCCCCGATACTGAAATTACTAAATGATTGCACTTAGATTCAAGGACCTTTCTTTATATAAGTCATCATTCCCAATGAAATTATATTAACAGTTTCATGACATATCCATGTCATCACTTTCCTTATTACAATCACATTCAATTACAATGACAAGGACTTTCCATGTAATTGTTATTAATAAAACGAAACTACTCTAACCTTAGCATGACATAACCATATCCTCACCTTTATATTCTAAAATACCTTTCAATTAAAAGACAAGACTTTACATTTTATTTGATTATGAATAAAAATGAATTATACTAATCTTAGCATAACATAACCATCTCCTCACCTTTATGTTCTAAAATACCTTTCAATTAAAAGACAATGACTTTACATTTACATGTTATCAATCATAAAGAAGTTACCCTAACATCACCATAACGTAACCATATCAGCGCCTACAATATCACTGCAATTTAAAATAATGATGACTTTACCCTTTAATTGTTATTAGTAACAACGGAACTACCAAAAACCTGACCATAATAACCATGTATTTACTCTTATAATAGATTAGCATTGTAATTTAAACTAATAGTGGCTTCCATTCAAGACATTGTAAATATTGTAATAAATTAACCTCATAAAAAATTAATATCAAAAGGGAGCCATGTGATAAATTAAATGGGAGACATATGATAGGTCATTTTCAAATTAAATTAATATCAACATGGGAGACACATAATAATTCAATGTCAAAATGGGAGACATATGATAATTTAAAGTCGAAATGGGAGACATAAGATAATTTAAATGGGAGACAAATAATAAATTATTATCAAAATAAATTGACATCATCATGGGAGACATATAATAAATTAATGTCAAATGGGAACATATTATAAGTTGGATTGTAGAAGAAATTCATGGCATTGTAATTTAAACTAAAGATCACTTTACACTTCCGGTTACCTTAACCATACATAGTCGTTATATTTGACCACACAATCTTGTAATAAGAAAAACGCAGAAGTACTACAATGTATACATGATCTAACCCTAACATTCAATTCGATTTATGGGCAATATCATTACCCTTACATATTCAACTAAACATTGACATTACCTCTATATATTAATTTAACAATTACCATGAAGTTGCCTTTTACTAATTGCTATAACAACGTACATTACAATAGCCATGCTTCTGCCACTACTATGCTAGATTATATCAGCAAACGACAAATTCCAGAAACACATCTAATAATTAACAATAAAAGGGAATTATTAAATTCTGAGACAACTACTAAGGTTATCTTCAAGGCAAAAATTCGGGAAGGTAGAAGGGTTAATAAAGGGCTGCGTGAAAAGTTGTTGACAGTTTTCAAGGGGGACTTTTACTACACAAAGGGGCAATACTACTTATCGCAACAAATGAAAAAGAGAGAACAATCAAATGAAATTGCCATCACCCAACTCTGCGTGCATTCCCAGACAACAGTAATAGCAAAATCTTCAAAGTGGGGACATGGATATCCATGGAGTGATCCAGTGTCTAAATCAGAAATTAAAAATTTAAGGCGGTGGGTAGGTGGGACAGTCCAGCCTGTGCCTAACTAACGCTGCCCCTCACGCACACCCTGTTGATGGAGACAGTCTGTCTGTCCATTGCAAAGGCGCTAACCCCAACGGAAGTGTGGTCTAACTCCCAAGGTAACGCCGACAATTTCAGAATGAATAGGATGTTAGGCACACAGTCGAGGTCAATGAAGTCTGGACGGGGAACAAATTTTAAGAAAAAGGGTGGCTCTCTGTTTCATGAAAAAAAAAGGGGCTCGCTGCCCAACGTGTTCGCTGTTAATGCCATATGTAGCGTCATCCGATCATGAATAACGATCCCCCAGATGCAATGACTTTCTCTATTGGTAATTAGTCGAAATTATTTTTCATGGGCTAGGTGGTAGGTCTCTTTGTCATTTGGTAAGGGTGACCTCGGGTAGTCAGATACTAAGAATAACCCGTTCATAGTTGTCTTCCAAAGGTAATGTTTTCCACATGCTTTGTGTCGGGGTGATGCTCATCTTAGGTAAAAGGATCTCTCTATTAATTGTACGCATTACCGAGGTCTTTTGTATAGGCGGGAGGGGCTACAGTGCCAGCTCCCTTTGCCTTTGCCTATTTGTTTATGGATTGATGGGTTCAACTTCAATAGGTGCTACCCACCCATGCCTTGGGCGCTTTCACTCGATCATCTGGATATTGACCTGTAAGGAATGCCTCGGCTGGCTGGTGCGCCGAATGAGGAGCCATCACGCACTGCTCATTGCAATCGCCATCGTTGTGCGGATTCAAGCTGCCGGCAAAATACAGTCACTGCCATACCCAGACTTTAAATTTTACCGTCTCAGTAACTTCATTGCAGGTGTGGCTGTCCGGGATACGTTGAAACCAAGGTTTTCTATACCAAGGGAGGCCACGACCATTACACGCTACTCTACCACAGGAATATCTGCTTAACGCACAGGGTGAGGGTTGTCCGTGGTTTACACATAATTGTAACCCCGGTATCCAACTGCATCAACACACAGAAAGGAAAAACACTGATTCCACGCCCTGTCTGGGGGTGTTAACTAACACTAAGGGTTGATACACTGCAAATATTAAAACACCGTAAATAATAGAATTACCAGAGGTCGAGGGTAATCCCTGTGTGAAATGTTAAGGGATTGGGGTGACTAAACGGTGTAGAGAGTTGCGCCTCAAGGTCAAAATCAAATAAAAACAACGACGCAGGGAGCGACTGGGCCCGTCATTCATTGTGCAAGTCGAAGATCTAACCTTCATAAAAAAAATTGCACCAGAGAAGGAAACCGATTTCCTTAATCATCATTAACACATGAAAAACCGGTGCACGTAAGGAGTCTGGGACTAATAGGTCTTGGGAAGAAGGGTTAGAGGCAGGATTAAGAAGGTCATGCAAGGAACCAACATCAGGCAGCGAGGGTTATACAGGGATTCATAAACAAAATTTCTTAAAACTGAACAAATCTAACTCAATGAAGAGAACCATCTCAAATAAAATTTTCATCTTAATCCAGAACACATTAAATTTTATCAATAATGAATCCACATATAATATTCTAACTAATATATCAATGAAAAATTGTGCACCTGCGTACTGTAACCGACACAGAGAATCCGAAATGGTTTATCGCGCTCACGCTCTTTCTAGCTCCAGCTTGCTGACCGTTGAGACCTCACCGATACCTCCCAGCCAATCGCTAGGGGTACTCTGCTTCCCCCTTATCCCCCCGAGCTGCAAAGGGCCCACACAAGATCCAGAAGGTATGCCTAGCTTCCCAGCTCGCCTCGCAAGGCTGAGCTACCACTCCAATACAAGCTGAGAAAATCCCAACTCCTCACAAGCAATCAGTCAAGTCCAAATACGGCAGCGTAACGTTACGCTAATAAACCCCCCCCTCATATTCCTCATCTACCTTTCTTTTATAGAGTTTTGAGACCCCCCCTTGCCCTAATCACGTTTCATTTAAGTTTTAATGAAAATCCTCTAAAAATTCTTTGTCTTACAAGTGTCATTCATCCCCCACGTTTCTCCAAAATTACTTTCTTTAAATTTATTAAAAGGCTCATTTCCCTATTTTTATTATTCCCTTTCTTTGTTTTTTTTTTTTTTAAACCAAAAAGGTAAATGCGCCAATTAATCTTTTCATTTATTATTTATTTAATTATCTTTTGTTCTTTCACAAGTTAGGGAATAATTTCTTCTTTGCAAAATTTTAAAACCATTAGTTTTAGTTTAATTCTTACCCTCATTATTTACCCCAAGAATTTTATGAAGACCTAACTATTACTTAAGTGGGTTTTTGTTTGAATTTTTATTTTTATGCTAGGGCCTTTTTCTTTAAGGTTACACTAAAATTTTTACCCTAGAAACGTCTTAGGCTTAGGACTTAGATTCTGAGCTAGGCGACAATTGGTTAGGGGAGTTGTTTAAGGATTTCTTAAGGTGTTAATGTCTTAGGGCCATCTAGGTTTATTTCTTCCTCATCATCGGTGTGACGTGCCCTTCAGGACGCACTACGTGCTCCAAGGGTGCCACTCACCTCGTTCGTTTCTTTTGCGCAACGTGCCCTTCAGGATGCACCACGTGCTCCAAGGGTGCCACTCGCTTCTTGTGTTTCTCTTGCGCGACGTGCCCTTTAGGATGCACCACGTGCTCCAAGGGTGCCACTCGTCGACTTGACTGATTGGTAGACATCTATAATCCCTGGAGTCAACACTCCACCAGGTGAACTTGTAGGAGACTAAGGGCTCTAAGGAATAAGGCCCCCGCCTTATTGCGCACCCCTTATAATCATCGTGAGCGACTGTCGCAGTCTGCCCTCACGACATCGTGGATCCTCTCGAACTAGGTAATCGTTAACCTACAGTTCGAGCCACGACAGGAGTGCTAGTAGGCTGTGGCAGGGCTGCTGTCCACACCTCTCCCTCAACCTCTCTGGAAATCGTGTGTGGCCCCTTTACTCCATATGTGAGTCTGGTCGGCAAGCTATCGTCAGCCTGCATCATCAACAATCGTGTCAGAACATGTCAATCATCAAATCATCAAATCGATGAAATATCACAGTAAATAAATCAACCCAATTATCACACTCCCTGACTCAATCCGGAGTCCAAGGGGTTCCACCGATGCCTCTGCATCATCAAGGTCCAAAACCCTGCACACTCAATAAAACTGAGTCAATAGCACCTGTCTACATCAAATAGTAAAACATCATGTCATCTATCGTAACGCATCATAATCAAGTATAAATGTTTTAACATCATAAAAGTCCAGATCACTTGCGAGCAAGTGTCCTCAAATAATAAGTTTTCTCAGTGCGCCAGAGCGAGATGTTACATACATCATATATTTCTTTTAGTCTTCTTTAGTTTTCTAGTCCATTTCTTAAGTAATTCATCAACCTCCATGTCTTCTCTTTCTAGGGTGTCTTCAATAGCTGATGTTGCTTTAATCCTCTCACACCGAGCACACCTAGTCTCGTACCCAAGCTTGGAGGTTTCTTTGAGGGGCCATCGCCTACAAAAACAAAAAATATTAAATTTATATGACCAATTTTTAAATATCATTAAAGTAGTTCATTAATATTAAAAAAAAACTCTGCAATGTAATTATTTACTTGGTCCACTAGTGGGAACCGTTGGAATAGATTCCTTGTACTCCTAATATTCAAGTTGAGGAGGCTCAACTATGACATTCTCTTCCATTGAAACAACAAAATTTATAAGGACAAAAATGTAAATGTATAAGTAATAAAAATTAGAAGTACAAATTTTATAAGAATGAAAATATTAAGTATATGATTAATATAAATCCATTTTACTGTCGTGGGCCTCAGTCATAGGAACATCCTCGGACTACACCCCACTAAGATGGGGCTTCTCGGGAGCACCATGATCTTTCGGTCGTGTTTCACTATCAATGCATTGTTGTCCAATACTAATCTTTTCATTGATAGCGTCGTTCCCCTATTTAAAACAAAGTAGGAAATTAAAGTTATAGACAATATCAAACATTTATGTATTTTATAAGTAATGAAAGATTAATGTGGACTTATTTTTATTTACCTTATCCCAAAAACTGTATCTTGGGGTCTTCCCCATGCTTTTCCTATGATCAATGACAACTTTATAGATGTACTTGTAACCAAGTTGGAGGTCTTCCTCCATGTTTTCAGTTCCAAACTCATCACCTTGCATTGCATAAGAGTATGTATTTTTAATGTTATTGGATGCAATTACCTGAAAGTTTTAAGACAATACAAATAATATTGTTAAGATGTTTCGGTACTTATGATTCACGACTTTAACCTTGAGTAGCTGCCTTGGCCTAGCCTATGCTGGCAATGTTTGGGAATCCCTTCTCTAGTTTCCTTCGAAGTTTCAGGAAACCTATCATCAAAAGTTTCAAGTATGATATATACCACACTTTTATTTAGATCTAAAAAAAATTAAAGGTATTGAGTTCAAAATATTGTAATTTACCTTGGAGTACCATTTATTTGTTCTCTTGTTTTTCTCAATTTCTTTTCTTTTGCATCATCAATGAGAGACTTCCAATCCCTCTCTGGAATTGATGGAGGAATATCATACCTAGGGTTTACTACCATGTTTTGTCTATACACATGCCTCGTATATTTTAAATATTCTCCTATTGCATAAGCAACCGCTTTTTTAATGAAGGTCTCTACTCCAAATAGGCCTTCAAGATAATCCAAAAGTTTTTTTTTGAGGTTGGAATCCTGCAAAATCCACCTCGTACATACGGTTTCCCAAAAAATCAACAAGGCCTTTCTCTCTAGGTGCCTATAAAAATTCGCGTTTCCTACATGCAAAAAGATATGATCATTAATTTAAAAATAATAATCTCGATGATTTATGATTGACATGGAAAACATGAAATAGTTAAAATATGAAAAACTACCTGGGAGTCTTATTTGTTTTAATGGAAGTATTTTATCATCGAAAAAAATGTACATGGAAGGGTCCCCATGCTAGTCACACGTCTAGCTCTAGGAAATGAACCCATATCAACCATATCACCAGTCTCATCTCTGCCACCACCTCTATTAGAGCTTGGCCACTGTGTGGATGTTTGGCGGTGTGTGTAATGGCTTCCATATAAAGGTCTGGAAGATGGAGAAGTAAAAAATATAGAATCTTTATGATGGCCTGCATTAGGACTCTTTAGCGTCTCTGCAATGCCACTACTACCAACACTAGGATGAATAGGCTACAAATATCTCTATATAAGAAAGGCAATGTTTTTTCGTTAGATAATGTAAAATTAAAAAAAAAGCCTATCATAATTGAACTTATCAGTACATAAAAAAATCACTTTAAATTATGGTTACTACATGATATGTCTTAAGATGTGTCATAACTAGATTGGTCTTTTCTATGACCTTGAGAGTTTGATTTGCATAGTCTAACAAGCGAGAAAGTTCCTTGTTTTCTTAAACGATCTTTTTTTTAATCATTACCATTGGTTCAGGGGATGAATACAATTCATCCTTGTGAATCATGATAATCATGGCATGATGACTATATATTTCAGTAAAATCAATGCTATTTTAGTTATATAAAAAAAATGAAATAACTAATGTCCACACAAATAAAATTATATAAACAAATAATAAAATTCATGTAAAATCAAGTCAAATTTGTTAATCGTTTACATGTTCTACGGATACCCCTTTTCCATGTTTATCCTGCCACATTATCATATAATTAGAACCCGAAAACAATTTTTTTTTTTAATGATAACAAAAAATTGATTAACACACAAATAAAATTATATAAAAAATAATAAAATTCACATTAAGTGTAAATAAAAATTGTTAATCGTTTACATGTTCTGCGACTGATACTTTTACACAATCAACCTCCCACATTATCATAAAATTGGGACCATGAAATATTTCAAACATTGTTAAAGATACAAAAAATATAATGCAATAAGTAGAGTTTTCTTAAAGATGTGTTTCATAAGTATCCACAAACTATTAGTCAATGTTTCTATTTGATTAAAATGCTAATCCACCAATAAATCTTCCCAGGGAGCTATCTTTTTTATCATGCAAACAACTACCTAATTCCCTTCATGTCCATCATATATGCAATTTGGATGCTTGTTTGTTTTCCCAACTGTGTGTTGTTTATAAACCATATGATATTGTCAGAAGATTTAGGCCTTCCATCAATATATATAGTCACTCCATGTTTTTTAATGTTGTTTATTAGCTGTATACAATTTGCAGTGAGTGCATATATCTGCATACTTCGCATGTACCAAACCACCTGCATCCAAACATTATAATTGAAAAAATTTCCAACGTAGTCCATCAATTCAGTTACTTTATTGTATTTTACGGTGATTCCATCCATGGAAAATATCCTCAAGCCATGTAGGGAGGATAGTGCAATGTGATACGTCCTATCATTGACAATAAAGTTAGTGTCTAACGGAGGCAATTTCTTAGGTACCCATGTTTCACCAGATGCTTATACATGAGTGGCACCTCTATGTATCATATTCTCTCATCATCATAAGAGCATGATCCTCCTTCAGTAAGAAACAATTCCATGCGTATATGAAATTTTCTTCCGACCTTTTCACCTCTAGTCATTATTCATGTATCATATCTAATAGATGTAGTCACTTTTCCCTCTATTTGTCTTGAACTTCCCTCACTCGAGGAAGAAATATCTAACAGGTACATGTTAGGTTTTAAATTCAGTCAATCGAATCAGATATATAGTTAGCTAGGATTGTAAGAATATAGTGAGATATCTAAAATGATACAATGAAATCATCACCTCTCCTATTTGACTTAACCACATTGGAACTCTGCTAAGTGATTAAAGAAGTTAATGTTTTTTCTATCAAAGGTCCTTTATTTCAAAATTATTTTTATGTTAAAATTTGAGCGATAAAAATTGGGTTCAAAATCCCCTAAGTGGGTGTGGAAGAGTCCAAGTGCAATTCATGGGTGATTTTGATGTCATAGATACACCCCACCCACAAGTGATTCTATAAAAAGTATCCCCCACCCACAAAAAACAATATATAGGAAAGAAAATTCTATAATATGTTAAGAGAATGAGATGAGGAAGAGGAGATCGAGGATAAAGTATTTTCCACTACATTTATCACTGAGAAGGCATCAATTCAATGTTTGATTATGTCATCTAGAGAATGTCCAACATCAAGAGGACAAGGGAAATATTATCATGCGAACAAATGACTATTCATGGGACCCTTAGAGGAGGCAAAGTACACTCCAAGGGTACAAAATGATTGTGCTCTCTTCTAACATAAGAGGGTTAGGGAGTTCCTAGAATAGAAACTATGTAAACCAAATTGTAGAAAAAAATAACATAGAGATTATTTTGATTAAAAAAATAATTATGGTGGTTGTTAGGGTAAAATAAATGATAGTGTTTACTCTTCATGGATGGAGTTTTGAATCTATCAATGTAGAGGGGAAATCTATGGGGTTATTGGTAAGATGGAATAAGTCACTTTGATTCAGGAGTGTCTCCCTTTTATAAAATACTACGAGTCTCAAGTTCTTCTCCCCATGTTTAGATTCAATTTTCAATTTTATTCATTTCTATGGACCTTTTTAGTGTGGGAAGGTTTGTGGAATTCCTTTTTTGGGAACATGGATTTGAGAAAGGATAATTTAATCATGGAAGGTGATTTAAATCTCACCTTGAGCCTAGGTATATGTGGGGGGAGATAGAAGGATAGACCCCATGTCCAAATACTTCCTACAAAATATTGACGATGAGGGTCTATGTGACATAGATCCCATGACTTTGAAACCCACCTTTCAAATATTTATAGAAAGACAAGAACATGTGCTCATATCAATGACTATTGAATTTATTAAAGGATTTTTTAATTTGTTGGGGAATGATATATTAACGCTTGTGGAGGAATCTAGACTTTCTAGTAAGGTTCTCGGGGCCTTCAACTTTACTTTATTTGATATGATTCAAAAGAAATATGTCCCTAAATATTTTGAATGTTTTAGGCTTATTTGTCTTTGTAATGGTGTGTACAATGTTATTTATAATATCATTCCTAGAAGACTTAAGCCTATGTTATCCCTTGTTATCTTAGGTAATAAATTTTGTTTCTCAGGTAGTAGAGAAATTCATGAGGTTATTGGTATATCTTAGGAACGTTTGATGAGATTATGTTGGGACAAAAAAAAATCAATTTTTTGGGGTGAAGTTCTGTATATTTTTGGTGTGAATTTTGATGGGTTTTGATTAGGCTGTTGTTGTGGACCTCATAAGCTACAGTCATAACATCAATTCCTATTAGGAACTAAGTTCTTCATCAATTCAATTTTTTTCTTCTTAATCCTTTGTAAGGATTGTTGGATCAATGTTCCTCTAAAATGAGCAACCTAAGGAAAAAATATATATGTTAGAGGATATCCAGGACAAGTACATTGGTTTTTTCAGTGTAGTAACTTTGGTATGTATGTTGTTAGTTTTTGAAGTGTTACAACATTTAATTTCTAATTTTGAATGGGGTTGTAATAAGTAATGGTCTAGTTTGTAATTAGTAATGGTAATTTGATTTATTCTAGTAATAGAGATCCAATAATCTACTCTTTTCTTTGCATATTTTGGAAACCTAAGTGATTCCAGGGTGATAGACATAATTATTGTATTAAGAAGCTATGTATTTTTATGTGTAATCTTATACAATGTTTTTTAATTAATATATTTTTTAATCTTCATCTCAGGAAATGAAGCTATTGTTATATTGTTGGCGAATATGGTCATCTCCTCCATATCTCATGATTTACAAAAATGTGCAAAATTTTCATTTTAATGGACACAATTGAAAAGGATTCATAGCTCACAATTGAAAAAAATGCAAATACCACCCTTGTTGACATGACACAATGTGATATTTTTGTTCCCTCCCAATGAAATTAATTGGTATACAAGAATGTTTTGGAATATAAAACATGATTTGGATACATTGTTTATGATACCAATGATATAATAAAGTATACTTATGATCAATACATCTAGGCCTTAGTGCTTCTCTACTTGGTCATTTTTAATTTTTTAATGTCTTTATTGAAATTGTTAGGGGGAAATGAATAAGAACTTGGTTTCAAGATTATTACTTTGGAATTTAGATTTCGTAAAACGTAGAAATTTGTTTTAAGGGATTTGTGGAAAGTCTATAAACATGAAAGTATGATTGCACAAGTTGAGCCTTTGCATTATAGATTGCTTCAAGGCCTTGTTGGCAAAAGGATAATATCTCATCTTCAGAGGAACTTTGATTTACAAAAGATTTATCCTTATTGTGGCACAAAATATGTCAAATGAAGAGTGAAGAGTGGAAACTAAATTCTTAGATTGCGGGATAAATCCCTTAGATCTTAATTGAAGATACTTTGGAGACTCTTTGGGGGAAACTCTTTGTCTATTTCTTTTAATTGTATGGATTTTATAGCTAGAAAACCTTGAATAAGAAAGTGTTCAATGAAGTTTAGAAATAAAAAAGTATCAATCACCAGGTTGGTAAAAAATACATTGAAATTTGTAGGGGAAGATATGAAATATCCCTGATCCAGATGATCAAGATATTTGCTACTGTTCTACTGCTATGGCGTGCAGATCTGATGCACTGGGGGTTTCTGGATGCGTTTTAGCTATGTGATTGAGATGTTCTTCAGTTACTGTGTTTGGATGTTGGTTATTGTGGTTGCATGTCGGTTATTACATGTGCATGTTGCATAATGAAGGTTTAACAATCATATAAAGATGCATGCAAGAGTATAGAATGTCAACTGCTCAATATCATGAATAATAATCGTTCATGCATGGAAATACAAATAACCTACTGAAAATATAGAGTCTAGACGTCAGTCAGATCTCCTGGATATGTACTGGAATATAATCAAATAACAAAAGAAATACCTGTGACCGTAAGAAGACAGCAGATCTGCTTCATGCACGGATAGATAGGCAAAAATGGGCGATCCTGGAGAAACACGGTAACCGCTACCAGTTGGAAAACTCAATCCAAAGAATCCATGGTCAGAATGGGCTCGAAACTGCTCCAATCAATGCACCCTGGCCTCTACACTGGAATAACTATCTGTCGGAACTCGGATTGGACCTCTACGGCACTGGATCTGCACCCCTGGGGGGTTTGCGCCCCTCCTTGGGCACTGGATGCGCCCCAAAGGATTCCACCGTCGGAATCGGCTGCTATATGGCTCAAAACGAATGGGTCAGAAGGGTTTGGCCGGATATGATAGGAAACCCCTGCATGCAATGCCAAACGTCTGACCGGAATGACTGCGCCCAAAATGGCTGTATGGGTCGATCTGCAAGATTCCACCGTCGGAATATGATGATGGATGGCTCAATGGAAGCGCCCTGGCTGGATCTCTACTGGGTCGGAATGAATCTGCAATCGAGACCACGGTCTACTGCAGATCTCTGAATCTCCAAAATGACTTGCGCCCTCCTTGGCTGAGCTGCGCCCTCCACAATAATCTCT
>ML788458.1:151776-167908 GCA_009831015.1 Picea engelmannii
CCCAACAAGCTGTCGGTCTCCACCATTAATGGAATATCCAAGAGTGGTGACTCACTCTCCTCATACTGATAGGTATGTGTAAGGTCAACTATATCCAAGCCATACCTCTCCTCTTGGGTCAGCAGATCCATATGTTCCTTGTGTACAATCCCCACATAAGGATCCTCTACCATATCAGGAATGCCACTGATATCCGCATGTGTCATGGCTAGCATATATGATTGAGAAGATGAAAAATGTGGCTCGCTCATCATAGGAAGCTCATCATCCTCCATACATGACTTTCTGGAAGCCATGTCTACACCCATAGGTAGGTCATCCAACCTCCTAATCTCATCATGTCTAAGTGCCAACACATATGAATCCTCACAAGTGTCACCAGTATGTTGAAGTGTTGAATCCTCAACATTGCTTGACGGGGAAGATGAAGGACATGCGCTATCATCCCGTCCATCTAACTGTCCCTCAAATGTGCAAGAGTCACTAGCCACCGTCTCGGTCATCTGGTTGATCTTGTAGTACATGTCTAGCTTTTGTGCCCCAACTCTGTCAGTGCATTTGGACGATCCATCAAAAGAAGGTATGGTGAGTTTACCAACTTTCTGGATGAAATCTATGTTATGCCCTTGTTGTTGTTGATGTCCTCCTCTCTGAGGTTCTATGGGAGTGTTCATGCCCCTAAGTCCACAGTACTCGACCAGTGTCATGTCATGATGGAAGTCACAACCCAACGTTGCATACTCCCTCTTGTACTTTGCAATGTCTTCCACCTGATTGGGCAACCTCTGTGCTAACGACTTTTGTGTCGCTGCTGGTGGTGCCCTCTGAAAATTAGGGAACCATGGTCTGGGAATCCTACTCGAAGATGTGTATGTGCGAGTAGGTTTCTGGGGTCTACTGCCTGTCCCCGAGTTCCCCTGTGCTGCATGTGGGGCTTGTGTGCCCGGAATGTCCACCATAGCCAATCTCTCAGCCACCTGAGCCAAGGAATGAGACATAGTCCGCTGACTAGATAACATATCACTGATAACCTGCATGAAGGCTGCCTCTGGTTCCATGGGAGACTTACTAGTACCCTATGGCCTCTAATATTTGTCTCCCCACATCCTCTTTTCCTTCTGGGTCACTCGTTGAACTCATCAACTTTAGTCACAGGCTGGCAGGACTAAAGCTCTAATACCACTGAAATATCCCTGATCTGGCTGATCAAGATATTTTCTACTGTTCTACTGCTCTGGCGTGCAGATCTGATACACTGGGGGTTTCTGGATGCGTTTTAGCTGTGTGCTTGAGATGTTCTTCGGTTATTGTGTTTGCATGTTGGTTATTGTGGTTGCATGTCGGTTATTACATGTGAATGTTGCATAATGAAGGTTTAACAATCATATAAAGATGCATGCAAGAGTATAGAATGTCAACTACTCAATATCATGAATAATAATCGTTCATGCATGGAAATACAAATAGCCTACTGAAAATATAGAGTCTAGACGTTAGTCAGATCTCCTGGATCTGTACTGGAATATAATCAAATAACAAAAGAAATACCCGTGACCGTAAGAAGACAACAGATCTACTGCATGCATGGATAGATAGGCAAAAATGAGCGATCCCGGAGAAACATGGTAACCGCTACCAGCTGGAAAACTCGATCTAAAGAATCCACCATCAGAATGGGCTCGAAACTGCTCCAATCAATGCGCCCTGGCCTCTACACTGGAATATTTGTCTGTCGGAACTCGGATTGGACCTCTACGGCACTGGATCTAGACCCATGGGGGGTTTGCGCCCCTCCTTGGGCACTGGATGCGCCCCAAAGGATTCCACTGTCGGAATCGGCTGCTATATGGCTCAAAACGAATGGGTCGGAAGGGTTTGGCCGGATCTGATAGGAAACCCTTGCATGCAATGCCAAACGTCTGACCGCAATGACTGCGCCCAAAATGGATGTATGGGTCGATCTACAAGATTCCACCGTCAGAATCTGATGATGAATGGCTCAATGGAAGCACCCTGGATGGATCTCTACTTGGTAGGAATGAATCTGCAATCGGGACCACGGTCTACTGCAGATCTCTGAATCTCCAAAATGACTTGCGCCCTCCTTGGCTGAACTGTGCCCTCCACAATAATCTCTCCTGAAAAGAATGGTGAAATACCTGGATGGTATCTCCGATGGGCTAGGGTGTGTCTCTCAACACCGAAACCGATCAATGGTGGTGGTTTCCTCCAGAAATCCACAAAACAGTAAGGTCGGCTCTCCTCCTCCTCTCGGAAGTCTCAACATAAAATCATAACAATGCATAATGAATTAGGTTTCTTTACCCTTCCTTTATAGCTTCCCAAAACCCTAATTCATTGTTGACCTTTTCCCTCCAAGTGACTTTTACTTTATTTTATTATTCCTTGATTATATCACTTAATTAATTAATTAATTAATCATTTTGCCTGTAAAAAGTGATTTATCCATATTGATGGCTTCTCCGGCCACTGAATGTCACTTCTCATCATCTTATCCTATAATACTCTTCCTCCCAATTCCGATGAGCTATTACACTAAGATTTTTCTCCAAGTAATATGCCCATTATGACCTTCTTAGTGAATTTAATTAAGATATGACCCATAGTAACTCAAAATTATGGAAATCGTCGGAATGCAACGAAACCAAAGCCTAGTTGTGCAGAATGGATCCTGATGATGAACGATACAAGTCGGGCCCAAATAAACCCCTCAATATCTCCCGAACTCTCTTTCACCCCTATCTGGCTACTCGGGCAGGCATAACACTCTGAAATGTTGTAATGTTATAATGTCCCAAAATGGGGACATTACAGCACCATGACAATATTAGTTATTGAATAACTTTATGCCTGTAGTATAGAAAACTTTATGTGTACATACTTAAACGTTTCCTATTTTAAATAATGGTATAATGATACTGGCCATTTCTATCTTGGTAGACTCTATTTCGTTTTAGGTATTCTGGTAAGATAATCTATGAACCTAGCCAAGATATGGATTGTTTTATGGAAAAATCCAAGGTTATTTTGTTGAAGTATTTGAGTCATTAGATCTATTTGTTTTTGCATGCATGGATATTATAGATGGAATACTTTATGTAAGTATGTGCATTTCTCCCCTTTTCTTCCCTTTCCACCTTTGGATCTGGAGACTAGTGAAGGGTTTTGATTACTCTTCCTTCTTCGAATTTGCATGAGATTTCATTTTTTATTTATATTTATATTTCTGATACTGGTGTCTGCCATCTTTCACAATAAGTGCATGTGCCTTTGGGCCTTTGAGTTTTCCCATGTTGATGAGATTGGTTTTCTCTTGTGTCAGGAATTCAATAAATTCCTCAAGAGAAGGCATCTTCCAGGTGGCTCCAGAGGTAGATTTGATTGAATGGAATGAGAATTGAGGACCAAGTTTGGAGATAATGGTGAGAACCATTTGTTTCTCCTACTTATATTTATCAACCCCGCAATCTTTGAGTTGCAATGGTAAATCCTTGTACTTTGTAAAGAAATCTTGGAGATTTTCGAAGATTTTTGGATCCAATGTGAGCAATTCCACCTTGAGCATCTGTCCCCTCATCTCATGCTATTTTCCAAATATCCCTTCCAAGATGGTCTAGGATTCATTGGGTGTTTTACATGAAGATATGTGAAAAAGGAGATCGGGAGAGATGAGACTACAAATTGTTCCGAACGCTTCATCCATTCGATTTAGATACTTGGATTTTTCTATGGCTGATGTTGGTTATGTCTATGTATTAGAGGTTAACCTATAAAATCCTCTGGTTCAGAGATGCATGATTATTCTCTCCTTCCATGTAAAGTAATTGTAAGGTGTAAGAATGAATTCTTTTGGGAATTCCATTTTTCCGTTGTCTTCAATCTTTGGTACCTACAAAAATAATTTGGTGTATCTTTTCCTTAGCAGTCCATCATCTTTGATACCATGTAAGTGTGTTGAGCCTACACAAAATATATATAACTATAAAATACCACACAGATTTGCAGAGATAAATTAAGAAATAAGAAGAAAGAGAGAAAGAATGGAAGAATTGTCATTAACCGTAATGAATAATGAATAATTTACACATGATATATTGTGTATAAATCAAGCAATGCACATTGGAGGTAAAGACAATGTGACATAGTGGTTCTCTAGAGTGATCTGGACACACACCAATAGTTATGGGCATGAACTGCCACCTAGTCTAGTCTCTCGGGATGTTACGAGATTGAACTGCCACCTAGTTCAGTTAATTAGTTTTCCAGTCTTCAGTTAATTAACTAAAACAAAGTGAAGTGAGGAGGAGGTCAGGTAATCATGGGTAATGCGATAGTCTAGTGATGATACCAAGGCTACTACACATTAGCTGGTGATGATCCCAATGTTGCATGGTGACAAAACCAATGCAATATCTAGACTCCACTCAACTAGTCAAACTAAAGTGAAAACTAAAGAGAATACTCTCCTAGAGGAATAATCTCCCTAAAATTTAGGAGACTAGATAAATATTAATAAGCATAGGAAAAACCTTAGGAAAAATAAATCCTAGGTGTGTGTGAAGTAACTCCAACACTTTTGGGGTAGGTATTTGTTTGAATTCTAAAGCCGGTAAGCGGTGGTATAGAATTGATGAAGGTACTATAAGAAGCACTACATGGGAATTATTTGAAGAATTATTCTCAAATAAATGGATCAAGGATTAAAAAATTGAGTAGATGCATAAAATTCAAGTGGAATTAAAGGAATCGAAAGAAAGTGTCTCCAAATTGAAAAAGGATAATGAAGAGCTAAGAAAATATATTACAATGAAAAATGATGAGTTCTCCAAGATGAAATCCCTTAATGAATCACTCATTATGGAGATTAAGAACTTAATGAAATAAAATAGTAGTAAAGGAAAGAGGCAAAAGGATTATTGAAAGGAAGAATTGAAAAAAGAAGAAGAAGAGATAGGTAGATTACAAAACCATAATAAAAAACTATTGGATGAGGTTAAGTTATTGAAAGAAGAAAAGAAGAATGGTCAAAATCAATAAAAAGAAAGGATCTTGGATGAAAAATATACCAAAAGAGTAGAATATGAAATTTTCAAGAAAGTTGAGGAATCCTTAAATACTGATGAGGTAAAATCAGAAATGCAAGCCAAAATTGAAGAAAGACGTCATAATTTGTTAGATGGGATCACATTCCAGCTTCGAAAGGAGAATTAAGACAAGATTCAAGAAGGTCAATAGAAGATACTTGAATAATTTAAACTCCATATAGAGGATGTACATGCCAAATATGATGCTATTATCTCCAAGGATAGAGTAATAAAGGAGAAAGGAAAGAGGATAGACAATGTCATTGTCTCTAGAAAGAAGATAGATGAGATGGGCATGCAAAATGAATAAAAATTGTCAAATGTCAAACCATATCGAGACCCTCGTTATCAAGAAAGATTTCAAGGAAGATAAGAAGATCAATATCGACATTATCAAGGAATAAGATGGAATAATCATCAATATTCGTGGAATATGGAATCACAAAACCATTATTCAATAAGATATTATCATAGATCAACATATACTAAAAATTGGAGAAGCTTCAACAATGATACATGTAATCAAGGGAATGAAAATTATGGAATAACCAGACATGAAGGATTACGATTGAAAATAATTGATTTTTGGATGGATGGATCATAATCAATGGAAATAAGAATGTATTAACATAAGAAAATCATATTACTTGGTTTTATCACATGTGAATCCTTTAATTGCAAAGCTTTGAGGACAAAGGTTTTTGATGGAGGGTACTATGTTATGACCCAATGGGGGCATATATAGGGATAAGCATATATGATATGACACTAGGGGGGGAATTTGTGAGCATAAATGTACATGTAATGAGTAAATATATATGTAATAGGGTCGACCTAGTAGTAAAGGGGCCTCATGTGCAACTATGAATAAGTTATAAAGAGATAATGTATTGCTTACTGTGGGAGATGTGAATTTTGATGTATGAATGTATTTGGTTATTTGGAAGGGGTTCCCCCACTATTTAAGGAGACAATGTGTAACTTATATGTCTTGGAATTGTGATGCACACTCACATTTTGTACATGGTGTGTACTTATGTTTTGTTATGATAATTTAAACATATGGATCATTACAACCAACATTCATCTTGTTATTTATCTGCCACATAATTATCACTTGGGACAATTTCAAAAAGGGATATCGGGAGGGGCCAAGTGTATGAATTTTATTAAAAAATAATTAAGAATTGATTGCCCATTTATTAGTTCATTATCCATTTTCAAGAGAAATTGGAACAGAAGCTTTGAAACTAACTAATGAATATGAGAATTGGGAAAGAGAATCTACCTTCAACTATTTCAAGAGTTGGCGTGAGGATAAGAAAATTAAAGAACACAAAGAATTACCTTGTATAATGGCATGGGAATTATGGATTACTAGAAATTATATGACTTTTTAGGATAAATATATCATTCCCATTAAAATTATCTTCCAAGGATGATGGACCATCAAGATCCAAGTTAGTAAATAAGGAAGACAACTAAGGAATCACCCCCAAGGAGGATGCACCCACAATTCTAGTTGTGTGTAGCGAAACATCCAACCATTCAGGGGTAACTCCTCATTTCTAGTTTTAGGTTTACTATGTGTTTTGATGTGTAAGCACACATTTGAATATTTCCAACCTTTGGGATATGTACAAGAGTTATTTAATATTTATTTCATCTTTAGTGGACCTATCGTAGTGCTATAGAAAGGCCAAATGGACATCATAATATAGTAAGTTATTTTTCATTGATGTTATTCTACTCTCTTGTTATCATTATTACTATGGGTTAATTGCTATTAATAATATTTCACTTCATCTATTATATAAGGGTTTTTGGTTGGGAGGTTCAACAATACATAATTTGGTATAAGAGCATTAGTCTAGGCTTGATCCTATTTCAAAATTTGTTTCCAGGCTCAATAATATTATATATATTTCATTCAAAGTTTGCCCTCCCACCTAAGTCTATGTTGGCACATGTTTTCATCAATATCCTTTATTTAGTTTTGTACTGAATTGGAAGCCTTTCTATGATAAGAAGACTTCATCAGATCTAATTTGTGGATCCTATCCCTCCCAACCATATCTCACTAGAATTTTTTCACATTCACCTATTCCCTTTCGTCTCAATTCTATTATCTTGGAATTCATTCCTCTCTCAACTCACAACATTTTATCTTGGAAATTATATTCTAATACTGTATTTCCTTAGCTTAGAGTCCACCTTTCTCTAGTATGCCAGGGTTTATAGGCTCTGTCGTGTCAACCATGAACATCCCTTCAACACATGTTCTAGGGTTCTCCAACCACTAACCTTTGAAACTTGTATACCCCTCATGAATTCCTATAGAGAATCATCCTCTAAAGATACCATGGCCCCTTGTTCACCCTTCCACCTAAAAATCATGAAGATAATATATGATTTCCTCATTAGAAAACCCAAACCATACATATTATAGCTTGATAGTATAATATGATTACCCAAATATGGTTGAAAAATGAATGGAGGGGTTTTATATTCATGGATACATAGCCTCACAACATGCTTCTTGATCCAGGTGGATATCAGTGGCCACCCACCTTTTCCAACAAGTTCAAAACAATTTTCTGGCAATTTTGGGAATTTACTATTTTTAGTAGTTTTAACTTTCGGGGCCATTTTGAGGGCCTAAATAAAGGTTTTTCAGGATTGAGCTTCTCAATGATAGCCAAAGGTTATGAATGATCCCCCAAAATGAATCTCCTCAACGATACCTTTACAACGGGCTATCGTGCGCCTAAAACAGAGATTGTATGCAAAAGTTACGACCCCGAGAAGTTGATGTACTAACTTACCCAAACGGGTCCCATATGACTTTTGGCGCTTCATCTCCTAGGGTCAGGTTTTTGGATGTCTAGGTTTTTTGAAATTCCTGTTTATTTTAAAAAGGCCTTCAGAGCCTCATTGTAATCATCTTCTTGCGAATGAGCGCAACGGTCACATCTCTTCTTAGAGATAAGTCGCCACCATTCTAACAAGCTTGTTTTTCGCTGCATTTTACAGTTTCATCTTATTTCCTTATTGAATAGAAAACCATTTTTACTGTATCTCTGTTATTTTGTGTTAAGCATATTTTAATAATTTGTATTCATTTCATTCTTCTCATAAAATCTAGATCCCTAGTATCAGAGCAGTATGCTCATTGTCGTCTTAATGCATGTCCCCAACGAGGTCACGGTACAAAGAATTTGGTCTTGAGATTGCTTCTCTTGAGGAAAAAAGCTCTCACATGCCCAAGCAACCTCTCATGGCGAGAGAAAAAAAATTTGACAGGACAAGAGATCCTTTCAAAAAATTTCTTGAGGAATCCCTCATGCAACAAAGGAATGAGATGATGTATAGTTTGATGCAAATCCTTCAACGACTACCAATAGGTGACACATCTTTCTCGAGTGGAGGCGCTGCCCCCTTAAAGGTACAAATAAACTTTGATATTCCTATATTTTAAGGCCAGATAGATGCAGATTCCATAGACAAGTGGTTGAATCTACTAGAAGGGTTTTTTTTTGTCCATAACTTTACGAATAGATAAAATATTACTTTTTCACTCCTCAAAGTTGTTCCCCATTTCAAATATTGGTGGGAAAATTTCTATGAGCAAAAGGAAATAGAGGAACCCTCATTATTTACAGTTGTGGACACCTGGGAATCCTTCAAGGATGTTATTAAGGAATAATACTACCATGTCAGAAGTTATGACAACTTGTATACCAAATGGACCACACTGTGGCAAGAAAGAGACCAAGCAGTGCCAGAGTTCACAAATATCTTCCATACCTTGTGCACCAAGTTGGGTATCAAAGATTCAAGGCAAAATCTAGTGCCCAAGTATCGTGGTGCTCTTCATTGATACATATAGACTGAAATGGAATTTATGTACATCTCTTCCTTGGGCGCAGCCTACCGATATGCCATCAAAATTGAGCAGAAGCTCAAACAAAAGATGTGACAATTTGGGCCTAGGAGCCCCTCACAGCAAAAGCCAGGAAGGGGCAGAAAAAAGGACAGAGAAAATATGGACAATATCAGGACAACTAGTCCAAGCCACAAGAAAATAAGGACACTAGAAAGAAAAAGAAAGATATCGAAAAGTGGTGTGACTTCCATAAGAGCCCTTGGCATAAAACTGTTGACTATCACTCAAAGAAGTTGTTGGTGTTCGAAGTGAAAGACTATGAATCATATGCGGGTTATGACTCTGAGTTAGAACTAGAAAGGGGAATACAGATCATTGATGTGAAACTCAGTGCCACCGTCGCTACCACCAAGCTCCATCTTGGTGAACCAAACGAGCTAGAAGAAGACGAGTGCCTCTTCCATTCACATATGTGGTTAAAAGGCACCCCGCTGCACTTCATAATTGATAGCGGTAGCCAGAAGAACCTCTTCTCATTAGAGGTCGTCAAGCGGATGACCCTACCGACAAAGCCACACCCACAACCCTACACCATTAGATGGCTTCGCCAAGGAAGCGACCTTTGCGTCAACCAACAGTTTCAACTGTCGTATGAAGTCAAGCCCTTCAAAGACAAGGTATTGTGTGATGTTTCTCCTCTCAAAGTATGTAATGTTCTTTTGGGCCAACCTTATTTATGGAAACTTCATGTTGTATATGAGTATAGGCCTTATAGTGTTATTATTACTTTGAACGAGAAATTGTACACAATACCCGAGGAAATCCTTCCTAGTGATATTTCGTTGATCTTTTCCAAGCAATTCAGGAAGGTCATCTCTCAAACCAGAAAATTTGTCTTCTTCGTGATTGTCTCTTAGAGTGAGAGAAAGATCGTAGACACATCCAGGGCCTCTGCGTTCGATCTCTCCACACAACAAAATCAAGTGGATAAGGCCTTGGAAGAATACTCAAATATAGTCTCCTCTCCTACCAGGGTACCTCTGCACTGCTAGGTCAAGCATCCCATCGATGTGACCCGAGGTGCACCACTACCCAATGGGCCATTCTACTGCCATTCTTTGTTAGAAAACGAGGAGATCCAGAAGCAGATCCAAGAATTTCTCCACAAGTGGAACATATGTCCCATCTCATCGCCTTGTGGGAGCCCAATCATGCTGGTGTAGAAGAAAGATGGCACCTAGAAACTTCACATTGATTGCCGGGCTCTAAATAAAATAACAGTATGAAACCAGTAGCTGATTCCCCGAATCAATGACCTCCTTGATTATCTCACGGGGGCCAAATAATTCAGTAAGATTGATCTAAAGTCTACCTACCACCAGGTCCCAATAGAACAAATAGATGTATGGAAGACCACCTTCAAGTCAAAAGAAGGTCTTTTTGAATGGCTGGTCATGCCCTTTGGTTTGACAAATGCTCCAAATTTTTTTATGAGGATTATGGATGATATCCTCTGAAATTTCTCCAATACTTTTGTAGTGGTGTATTTGGATGACATCCTCATCCACAACAATACTTGGGCGGAACACTTGTAGCATATTCAGTAGGTTTTGCACACCCTGCAACATCACAAACTATATGCAAACTTGGAAAAATGCTCCTTCGGCATGGATAGGGTCAATTAATTAGGCTACATCATTGATAGGTATGGTTTTCATGTGTATCGAATCAATATCCATGTCATCCGTGACTGGCCAGCCCCAACCACACTCACTGAACTTCAGAGCTTCTTGGGCCTCTCCAATTTCTATTGCAAGTTCGTGTTGAGATTCTCTCATATTGCATGGGCCCTCATCCAAGTAACCAGGGGTGACGATAAGGCACAATTTGTGTGGGGCCTGTCCTAAAAACAAGTCTTCGATGACTTGAAGAAGCATTTGCGCTCATCCCCAATACTTTTATTACTAAACCTACAAGATCCCTTTGAGATCAAGACAGATGCTTCAGACTATGATGTGGGTGTCGTTCTCACTCAACACATCCACCCTATGGAATATCATAGTGAGACACTATCAGATGTTGTTCATAAGTACCCTACTTACGAAAAATAAATGTACTTCATTGTGTAAGCCTGCCTCCACTGGAGACATTACATTCTTGGGAAGGAGAAATTCATCCACACCGATCAAAATCCACTAGAGTTCATGCATACCCAAGGAAAATTGAAGAATGACTGCCATCATAAGTGGTCCACATACTTACAACAATTCCACCTCAATATAAAGTATAAAATAGGAAGTACCAACCTAGTTGTTTATTGCCTCAGTTGACCTTTGGTCATGGCACTCACCACGGTGCTAAACTCTTGCGGCCATAAGACCTCTGGATGGTCCCACCTCTATGAGACAGACCCTGACTTCTCCACCGCCTACCAAATGTTGGGTGTCAACTCAGTGGTCGCTAATTTGCATCTTCAAGATGGGTTGTTGTGTCATATGGGATATCTTTGTGTTCCATCAAGTGAGCGTGTGAAGCTCATTTGGGAAGCTCACTATAGTCGAGTGGGAGGGAACTTTGGTGTTGAAAAGATAGTTGGAGTTCTATAAAAACATTTGTATTGGCTGAAACTTCGACAGGATGTCGGCAAGTATATCAGGTCCTTCACCACCTGCGCTATTTCCAAACTGACCACTAAGAAACAGGGCCTGTACACCCCTCTTCCAACTCCTGACAGGTCATGGGAATCCATATCAATAGACTACATGTCAGGCCTCCAGTCCACCAAGAGGGGAAATGACTGTGTTTTTGTTGTTGTTGATCGCTTTTCCAAGATGGTGATTCTAGCCGCCTGCAAGAATAACATCACAAAAGAAGCCACTGCCAAGATGGTGTACCACTTTTTTTGAACAAATATGGGTACATTTTGGGATCCCATAAACCATTATCGTAGACCGTGACAGTCTATTCCTCAAGACATTCTGGTCGAGCCTCTGGTCACTGCTGGATACCAAGCTCACCAAATCCACTACCTTCCACCCATAGACAGATGGCCAAACTAAGGTCATCAATTAGATGATGGTACATATACTGCACATGTACAATTCAAAACACCCATGTACATGGGATGAGAGTCCTCCCTATCTCTAGCACAACTACAATCGAGCCCTGCATAGCTCAACTAGCCACAGCTCCTTCCAGGTGGGGTTGGGATTCCAACCATTGGGCCCCATGCATGTTGCACTATCCCTAGTGACCACCTCGACCGACTCGTCCCATGCTCCACTAGAAGCTGAAAAATCCACCTGGTTCATTGAGCGGAAACAACACATCTACCAATACGTTCAGGATATTCTACAAAATTCTAATGCCAAGTACAAGCAATGCCATGACCAACATCAAGTTCCACATAAGTTTAAGGTGGAAGACAATGTTTGGTTTCACTTGTAGAAAGAACGCCATATAGGGCCCCATCATAAGATTTTCCCACTCCTTTACGGGTCGTACACCATCACCAATGTTGTGGGTGACAATTCTTTTGAGCTCAACATTCCCCCTTTCCTTGGCCTGCATCCAGTCTTCAACATGGATCTCCTTCGGCCATATTTCCCACCATTATTGGACACCTTAGAGATAGAAGAGCAGTTGAAACCAACATAGATCAACCCTGACTACATGCAACAAGAATCCATTGATCAGATTGGGGACACACAGATCAATGACACTTGACAGGAAATGATCGAGCTTTATCGAGTCTTCAAAGTAGGGCACCTCCTACACCAAGGCAAGGGGCTCACCTAGGGCCAAATCCAGTAGAAGTTTCCTCATCTGATGAGGGAAATCAACGCAATGGAGAACATATATTACTAAGGAGGGAGGATTGATCTTGGAATATATTGGTGGCCATCCACCTTTTCCAACTCCCTCAAAACAATTTTCTGGCAATTTTGGCAATTTATTATTTTTAGCAGTTTTAACTTCTGGGGCCATTTTGAGGGCCTAAATGAAGGTTTTTCAGGATCAATATTCTCATTGATAGACTAAGTCTTTGATTGAGCCACCAAAATGAATCTCCTTGATGATACCTTTCTAACAGGCTATTGTGTGCCTAAAACAAAGATTGTATGCAAAAGTTACGACCTCGGGAAGTTGATGTATTAACTTACCCAAATGGGGCCCACATGACTTTTGGTGCTTCATCTCCTAGGGTTAGGTTTCTCGATGTATAGGGTTTTTGACATTCCTGTTTATTGTAAAAATGACTTCAAAGCCTCATTGTAATCATCTTCTCACGATTGAGCACAATCGTCACATCTCTTCTCAAAGATAAGCTGATAACATTCCAACAAGCTTGTTTTCCACTGCATTTTACAGTTTCATCTTATTTACTTATTGAATAGAAAACCAATTTTACTGTATCTCTGTTATTCTATGTTAATCATCTTTTAATAATATGTATTCATTTCGTTCTACTCACAAAATACGGATCACTTCTAGACATTTCTAGATATAACACAAGATCAACAATTGTTCCTTTCCAATGACCATTTAGAAAGGATTACACGGGCCTAGTGGTAGTCTGAATTTACAAAATTGGAAATATACATTAAGATTAATGATGATTCTAACTCAAAATATGCTACAAATGGAATCAAAACATGGGATGCTTTTTCCAATGCTATCCATTGATGTTTTAATCCTCTAGGGTACGTCACCAATATCATGTCTAGATGGTTATAGCTTCATCAAGTGATTATACAAACTATGAAATAGTATATTGAGGAGTTAACCTATATTTTAATTAAACTTTGGAATCCAGATCCAGATGAGATACTTATTATCAAATTTCATTTATGCTTATTGGTTGGATTTTGTTGAAGTATCCTTGTTTGAAAGTAGTTCCCTTCACCAAGCCTTTATCCACTCCTTGGTTGTTGAAAATAAAGTTTAGAGGTGCACTGAATTCCATCCCTCTTGAAATCATAATTCTCTTACCAACCATATGCCTCAAAACAGTCTTACCAACCCTCAAACTTCTCCCAATTGTCCTCAAAATACTAAGTTCACTAGCCCTTCATCCCCTAGTCCAAACTAATGTTATCACTTCCATCAAACACAAACACACATTATACCACATATTGTCGTGTTCTCAAACATCAAGCTACATTTTAATCTTTAATTATGGATCACTACTACACTAAAATTGACAAACCACCCACAAATCCTTTCTATCCCTCAACTCTAAAAATAATTTCCTTACCTGAACCAAGCACAATAAACACATCTCTTCTTCTTGTCACCCAGGACATTTCCATTCCGTCTCAGGATTTCATCTTCACTAATAATCATTGGATTAAATATCATATATCCACTATCATACTTGAGAATCAAAGCCAAAACAAATTCATCTCTCACGACTTTGTGTGTCATCAAAAACATCCCACAACCCACCATCCCTATCATATCATCTTGGTTGGGTACAATAGAACAATCCTCATCTTCTCATAAACCAATGATATGAAGTGATATTTGTTATTGGCCACTTCAAATCCACCATCAGTTATGACATTTGTTCTCTCAATCATTGTAATATTATCCTAGGCCTCATGTACCAACAAAAACATATGGCTCTATATGGAAATGACTATAATACCTACACACTTTCAAATATGAAAACATTTATAAACTCATTACAACTAATGAACCTCCTACTAACCTATTTCCAGTAAGAATATTAGTCTCCATAAAATTATTTTCCTCCATATTACCCCTCCCACTATTGGTACACAAAATTGTACCTCACATTTCTTTTCTCTTAGTCCTTTTCTCACACCATCCTCACTACCCTTATATGTTATATCCTTAATTTCCACCCTACAAAGTCAGCAAGAACATAGCATAATATGATAGTTGAAACATATCCTTTGAAACTCTAAAAATCTAGAAGGTTGTTGAGGGTGTTGTGGGTTGCACCATAGATGATTAGTGACTATTATTGTGTTTCAATATAGATGATTAGTGACATGTCACTTGTTGTTGATGTTCGACTAGAAACAACTTTCAAAAAATGACTCAATATTGAGTTAAAGGTTTTGTTTCAGTTGTCATCTCCTTCTATGTTCCTCTTGACACTTTAGGGTAGAAATTATCCACTCCCCATCCCTCTAATATAACCCTAGTCTTTTGATTTAGTTGTCAACACATCATCCTTCCTAATACCTATTACTACAATATATAATGAAACTCAACATGTTTATCTTGATCCTCTTATATTCCTCCATAGTTATCCTTTTCATTCCCTCACCCTACTACTCTCAAAAGGTAAAATTTAACTATACACAACCTATTCTCCAACACCTTTACAATATGCTCTAGTAGTACAACAAACCACTCAACACTCACACTCACTTCGGGAAGATCAGTCTTCTTCCCACAATGAAACGTCTCTCTCTCTCATGAGCATAGATAGGGAAATCGATATAAAACTACTACAACTATCACACACTCTCCTTCTCAATTTGAACATTGTTCTCTTAAAGAACCTATACACAACAAGGACAACCTCTCATGAGTATACTCAGATTCTCACTAACAAAGATGTCATGTAGTTGGGTGTAGTATTCAAGAGAACTTATAAGATGGTATGAAAACCCCATCTTCTCCACAGCCTTTTATGAGGCTTAATTTTATTTTCATAGTGAAGCATAGACTTATGACACAACAAGGGTGATCATGTCCACAAAAACACCCTTTGTTTATTTGCATAGTCTCAACCTCACTATCCCTCTAGTATCTTTAGAGCTACAATATCTATAGGTAGATCACACTCTTTAGAGGAAACATACACTCGTAGCATGACTATATTTAGTTATTTGTGACATCCTGTTTACCTCTTTTACTTTTCATATTCCAACTCGTCACCACCACATTATGACCCCAACAATTGTTGGAAGATTGATTTTTGTCATTGATGTCAACCCTAGTCATGGGTTTTGGACCAAAAGATTGATAAAGGTATTTGGACATGAAGGAAAATGCACATGCATATACAACACCCATGAATGGATAGTATACATCATGTTGTTTCCGGTGGTATGTGGCATGTCACATGGATCCTCATGGTTGAGGAGAAATGAATTTTTGA
>ML788458.1:172163-194673 GCA_009831015.1 Picea engelmannii
TATATTCTTGGGTGGAAGGAAGGGGCAAGGATAGAGAGTTCAAATATCTCTTGATATTGGAGGATTGTATCTTCCTCTTGGAGGTTTATCCCTCCCTTTACATTTGGAAGCTGTAGCTACCTTTGGAAGTCATTACTTCCCTTTCACAAAAACTATTAATTATTTCTCATATATTGTGCATGGTGTATTGTGGTGTATTGGTGTAACTCTTATAATATTGTTCATTGCTCATTGGATATAATTGAATGGTTTAAGTATAAGTTGAAAAAGGTTTTTAAATTGTACTTGATACTGATTCACCCCCCTCTCAGTATCAACAACAATTCCCTCACTATTTAGGGACATTTTTTTCAAATAACATCCACCAAAACATATGTTTTCATGGGTTACTATATGTTTCCTAGTATCTCAATGAATGTATCCATCTAGGAAGTCAATTATTCTCTTTGGGGAAAATAGGTATAACTCACATTACCTTAACTCATCCAAGACTAGGTCAAGCTAAGGCGACATGGTCCCTCCAATATCATGACACCTTTATTCCACTTATCAGTATAAAACTTAACAAACCTACATTATTTTCATGTTTCCTTTTCATGTCATTCTCTTTTGACATATCCTCAATTAACAATGATGATAGACATTGATAGTCACTCATATCCAATGCCCCATCTCGTTAGCAATTCATTTTCACATCAGTATTTCTCTTAGATAGGTTTCACATCATCTACAAAAACAATTCAACTTCTTATCTAGATAAATGACTACTTCAATTTTGTATGGAACCAATAGATCCAAATGGACTCTTCTTAGGCCTTAGTGCACATCCAATGACTTTATTATTTTTATATATTTACCTACATAATTATGGGATCTTGTGTAACATAGATGGTTAAATGTACTTCTTTATCTTCCACCTCCAAGTATCTTCATAGATTTATATATTGACGCTCTCACCAACACTCTTTGTTCTATCACAATCTCACAAACCATTATCATGTTTTTATCACTAGCTCTTCAAGAATCCTCCATATTTACAACAAATCGACATTGGAACATTACATCACCTCGATGACACCAGGAGTCAATTACAACACTTCTAAACATTTTTTTGTATGGTTTAATTCTTAAAATGAGAGAAAAGAAAGGATTCTTTCAAACTAAATCGGTAGGAACTGTTGTATATATCCTAGGAAACCTCTTGAATGAAGACACAACATTAGCATCCAACTCGATAAAACAAGGGATATAGTCAAGGAATTCTCCCCGAGGAGGATGCACTCCTCAAACAAGAAAAATTTGGATCAGTAAATAGGCTTGGCAACCAGGGAATCCTCCCCAAGGAGGAAACACTCATCAAAATAACAATGTCGAGATCAGTAAATAGGGTTGGAAGCTAGGGAATCCTCTCCAAGGACGATGCACTCATCAAAATCACAATCTATAGAGTAGTAAATATGGTTGGAAACTAGGAAATATTTCCCAAGGAGGAAACAACCTTCATTCCATATACATCTATCTGCACATCCAAAACATTATTGAGATCTTCATCATTTCCAATTTATAGCTTATTGTGCATTTCGATGTGTAAGGGTGTAGTTGTGTAGTTATATCCTTCAGACTATGTTCATGATTTATTTAATATTTCCTTCATCTTGATTGGACCCATTTTAGTGCTATATAAAGGCCAATTGGCCATCATAATAAAGTAAGTCATTTTTCCTTGAGATTAGTATACTTTCTTGTTATTATTTTCTTTCCCGATTAATTTCTCTTTAGATTGGTGTGGTTTACCTTTCACCTAGGTTTTTGTTGGTTGAGGAGTTTAGGAAAACATCATAGAGTGACTAATCCAACTATTGATATATAGTATGCTTGCAATGTTGCATGTGTTGAAATTTGTGGTATTAAAATTTTGAAAGATTGTTAATTTTTTTCTTAAATTAATAATGACAAATTATATTTTAACTTGATGATAATGATGAAGAACATTCATTGAGACCAGTGTCACTCTACTGGACCTTAAGAAAGGAAATAATTATTTGGTGTTCCTTAAAATTTTATGTATGTATTATTTGGTTTTCCTTAAAATTTTATGTATGTGCTCAAAAATATTTAAGAAAAGTGTTCCTAAATCACCATAGTTTTGATGAGTTAAAAGGATACGAAGGTTAGTTTTCTTGGCCCATCAAATTTTAGGAATAGTCCAATGCCCTCTTTCACTATGTAGCTTGTGAGAGTTTCTACTTATTTTAGCATTGTTGATTTCCTTCTTTACTCTAGTGAAAACAAGATCATCTTCCATGTTGTTTATATTGTTATTCTACATTAGGGTTATAGCGATACGAGGAGGATAGGATAGGGTGCATTTCCATTGATTTTGATATTATAAGTTATAAACACAATTGGATTTTCTTTGTATTTCTCCACAATCACTAGAGATGACGTAGCCCCAAAATTCAAACCATATAACATGATAGAAGTGAATAGAGTCTCAAAGAAGAGTTTCTTCTAGTCCCTTAGCTAAAGGCTTACAACTTTACATCTTTTTTCATTTCCATAATAAGATTTCCACCCTCCATTTATCCTTTCCCAGATGCCAACTGGTGATGAAGATTCATTTTGAGATATTTCTATTAAGTCACTTCCTCTAAACTCTTCTTATCATACATGAGATTCGTGTAAAGATCAATGTTAACACCTGAATTAGACTAGAAATTCTTGAGAATTTTAGTTACTGGTTGAGATCACAAGGACTAGTAGCCATAAGAACAATATCACCATTAAAAAAAAAAAATGATTTCAAAGTAATAAAATCAAACAATAAAAAAATTTATTTTAAATATGAGTATAAACATAAAAAGTGTCAATTTTAAATGAATACAAAGTTATAAATTATCAAATTTTTAATAAATTTTATTCATTGTTTTTAAAGTTAAAATTAAATAGTAAAAAAAAAAAATCCAATATAAATATAAATACAAATACTAAATAGCATGAAGTGAACTAAATTATCAACAAGTATAGAAAAATTTAATATTATATATTAATGAAATAAAATATAGAAAATGAAATTATATAAACAATACAAATACTAAATAGCATAAAGTGAACTAAATTATAAATAAGTATAGAAAAAATTAATATTATATAATAATAAAATAGAATATAGAAAATGAAATTATATAAACAAAATTATATGATATATATTCATAATATAGATTCATCTTAACCTCATATCTATCAAATGTTCATCTCTGATATACTTAGGAACATAATATCCAAAAAATCATATTAATAAGAAATATCATTTAAATAATAATATTATAATTAATAATATTAATTATAACTATTTTTTTTAAATAAAACAATTATTTAAACTAAGTATCCATCTCTCCTATACTTAAAAACATAATATCCAAAAAAAAACTTATAATAATACAAAATATCATATAAATAATAATATTATAATTAATAACATTAATTATAACTAATTTTTTATATAGAGCAATTGTTTATTTTAAAGTGTTATATTATAAGTAAAGTTATTTCAAATTTTAATGTAAGAGAATAGGTTTGATAAAGTAAGATTTGAATTGTGAAGTCACTAGTTAGAAACTCTTTACTAGCTTTCTCAGATGCCTCATAGAAGCAGTGTTGGTAAGTCTGAAAGTTATAGTGGTAGCATTAACAAAATCAAGTGTTTAACCAATTAGTTATTGATTCAGTAAATAAAAATAATAATGAGGTGACCAACTAATTAGTTATTGATTTCAACTGTTCAAAAAAATAATAAGATAAGATTTGAAATTAAAAGGTATAGATAAATAAAAAATCAAAACATATAATGTAATATGAATTAGATGAAGTTTTGAGTACACCCTCACTTTGATTGCTCCGATATATTCTCAACACTATTTCGTTCGTCCACCAAATTTGGAAATGTTTCTGAACTTCAAGCTATGCGACACTCGAGAGATCAGATCGAGAGATCAGATGGAGTAGGTACAGAGGTTGACCTACAATTGGAAAAGCAAGTCAATTACACAAGCAAGATTGCGTGGTGGAGTATCTGTTATCATCACCAAGCATGCCCGAGCGCGCGTGCTGGTTAAAATTTGCCATTCCTCGATGTCACGTTCGTTGTGATAAATTAGCTTGTGGTTGAAAGACAAAACAGCGACTTTTCTTGTTTGTAACCATGGAGGAAACGTAGGCCAGTTTCCATCCAGCAAGGGAGACGGCTCTTAACCAAATTCCTACCAGCAACAACCGCAATCGGTTTATAGAGACGAAAGCCCATCCTTCCTTCCTTACAGACGGTAATCACAATGGCCTCAAGACATTTACCTGTAATCCTCCTGCTAGGATTTATCTTAATACAATCGACAAAGGCCCGGGCTGAGTCCATAGAGTTCGCAGGTTATGGTGAAGAGAAGCTGTCAAATGTTGTGGTGGTGGGAAACGTCTTCTGCGATACTTGTTTCAAGCATCAATTCTCGCAGGAAAGTAGCCATGTCATAACTGGTACGTTTACTTATTCTGTATTCGGAATAATACCTATCTAGTAAATTTTGTCTTTCTATGTATATCTGTTTAGCTCTGTTATAACATCATCTATTGGATTTGTGTGTACAGGTGCTCTGGTAGCCCTAGAGTGCAGCATAAACCGCAAGACAATGGCGTCTATTACCCTAGTAGAGAGTGATGAATATGGCGATTTCACTGTGGATATACCCTCGCTTTTTCATCTGGAAGAGAGAATTAATAGATGCAGCGTGAGCCTGCTTAACAGTCCGGAAGATTCATGCAATACGCCATCAACAACTGCACCCTCCAAACTCGTCCTCCTGTCAAATTCAAATGGACTTCGCACCTACAGCGCTGGGTCTTTAAGCTATCACCCACAAGATATTCCTTGCCTCTGTTACGAGGAGACTGTATACGAAGCCTTGGAGAGAGAGTAGGCCTCAAAAGCCTCTGTTGTACCGCTACCTTCTGGAGAACTTATAATGATTGCGAACAGACCTAATTTGCTGCCTCCTCTAAATATTCCTAAGGATCGTTCTATGCCCAATTTCAGCTTCCGGAATCTGTCAGCCTTCACATTTCAACCTCTGCCTGACAGGACCCAGAATGTTCTCCGCTTGTTGATACGCCCAACTGTATATATTTGTACGCCGTCTGTATATACCTACACCACTCTAAAATGCTTATGTACATGATCGGCATCATGTAGAGGGTCTGAGTTAAGTGCCTCTGGCTTTGCAGATTATTGTCATGGCCGCCACTGTGTTGTGAAAATCTCAGTTCTGTGGGATTTGAGTCCTCATTTATTTGGATGTCTCCTCCTTGTGGATATAATATTTATTTTGATTTGCTTGTAGATAAAAATGGTGATTAACATTTAGTATTATACTGAATGTTAAATATTTCAGCAATAAATTTTCGTGCGACTTGAATGTTATAATAAAATCTTATCGGTGTAAAACTTTGTCTGTATATAAACTAGCACAGCCGCTAACTCGCGGCTGGTGAACGACTAAAGAGTTATGGTTGATAAAAAAATTTCTTATTTTAAAATAAAACTCAGCTAGATAATGAAATTCTAACTGAGTCAGATAATTAAACTCTGAAGAATTCCAAAAGTTAATCATTTAAACGTGGCAATCATATGATGTTACAGTAATTTCTTAATATGATTAGGTAAATGTTAAAAAGTAAATAGGTAACGGATGCATTTATAAATGGAAAGAAGTTATCAACAATAAATCTGATCTATTGATTTTGGAGGACGACTAAGAATATACCAACATCTTCAATGCATAACTATCAGATTAAAATTTAAGATTAAAAGATCATTAATTATGCCCATCTCCAATAGATATAAGCCTTTCGACATAATAACTACCACACATCCACATGGATGGTTAACCCAAATAGAAATCACTATCAGTTAAACATATTAGACAGTTCAATATTTTAGACAGACTGCTAAAAACTTCATGTAAAAGTAATAGTTGATAGTAAAAACCATTTAAGAATTATGTTTTCATCTAACAACATTAAACAAGAAATAAGTGAAAATTTAATAAGATAATTTGAAGCAAAATCATGAATTGCAAGAAATAAGTGAAAAATTAATAAGATAATTTGAAGCAAAATCATCAATTGCATTTTTTGATGGTAAGAAAACAAATATTGATGGTATACTATTAGTACATGTATGTTGGTAAGAAAACAAATATTGATGATCATACTGTTAGTACATGTATGTGAAGGACAGTGTGGTTTTGAACTTCTTTCCGAAATTCCAATCTCAACTCAAATTTAAATCAATTAATTGGGTTGTGTATGTGTAATATTGTGGTTGTGTATATAAAAAAGCAAATATACTATATAAAAAAAATTGATTTATTATAAATATTATTAATTATAAAGATTAATTATTAATATTATAAAATATATATTTTTTAAATGTATAAATATTATTATTAAAATGATAAAACATTTTATTTATATTTAATCAATGTTTTTTAATTAAATCTATTAAAATGATTTAAGTTATTTTTATTAATAATATAAATATAACAATTTTCTTTTAACTAACTTCGTCATTATGCTTCAAGTTTAAGTTTCTGTTACTTAACATAAATGGTTGATTTCATCCATGGGCAAGGTGAAGCTCTAGGTTTATGAAATTTTTGGAGAGAGATTTTAATACGATATTCTATACAAAGGGTATAAGTAAAATGCTATAGCCCAAATTATCGAGGACTAGATTTTGAATATATTCATGTTAATATCTATTTTCTTCACAATTTTTTTCATCATATATCTATTCAAAAGTTTTATTATTTTGTTTATATCCTATACAAAGGTATAAGATATTCTATACAAAGGGTATAAGTAAAATGCTATAGCCCAAATTATCGAGGACTAGATTTTGAATATATTCATGTTAATATCTATTTTCTTCACAATTTTTTTCATCATATATCTATTCAAAAGTTTTATTCATTTTGTTTATTTATTCACATTTCTTTTATGTCAATCTTTCTCACAATTTTGCAAAAAATTACATAATGAATGAACATTGTTTTGCTTACTAAACTTAGGATTATAAAAGTAAATACATGCATTCTCACCCACCCATAAAACATGAAACATAAAATGCAATATTCCAAAAGAAGCCTTATTAGAATATATCCACAATGATCAATATACACAACAATGCCATTACAATATTTTCATGCATTTCAGTCTTTATAAAAGAATATAATGTGCCTCACGTCCATTACATTTTTCATCCCTTCAAAAATAGTTTTCAACCCTTCATACTTATTTATAAGAAGAAACAACCACTGGTATAACATAATTTTTATCTAACATAGGAATTTGTACTGTGTATTAAGACTCTAATGGATTTAGAAATTACATAGGGTATGGGTTTTGATAACATGAAACTACAAGTTTTTTGAAAAATTATTTAGGTTATAGTTATTGTTAAACAAATTACTTCTTCTTATGTTTATGGATTTTTAGTTGAAATTTATACTGATATATTACTTATTACTTGCAATAAACCTACATTATACTTGGATATTATGACTCAATTGGATATAAATCTTTACTCAGTTCTTGATGCCTTGATATGAGAAATCTGAGCTATTCATATCTAGGTCTTGATCTATTACATTCTAGTGCCAATGTCCTAAGAAAGATGAGGATACCCAACCCCAACACTCCTCCAAGCGCAAAACCCCAGAGATGTCCAAGTAGCAATGCGCCTACATGATCGCACAAGTTAAAATATCATAAACTATAAGTGAATTTTTATCGACAAGCAAACACCATTATCAAGCATGTAATTGATACATAAGACTTCTCCATCCCATTTTCATGAACCCCTCTACATGCAACATATAGATCTCGTGGGGATGTAGTATTAGAACCATCTCCTATTTGAAATGGCATGCTAGTGGAGTCATACGAAATTTTCCATGTCATTTTAATTACATTCTATTGGAGAGATGGTGAGGGGAAGTAAAGAACCCTACATAGTAACCGAAGAGTAACCCAATGGACAGTCTGCACTAAAGAACCTCACGGAGTAAAAAACACCATGAACATTAGTAAAAATGGCACTAAAGAACCTGACGAAGTGACAAACCCCACACATAGTAGTAAAAATAAAACACCATCATGAAAAATGACACCTACCATCCACAAAACAAATATGAGAGATATGGTGGTAGGTTAGATTAAATGTTGTAGGAGGAGGCAGTGTAATTATCCTAATTAATTTTAATGATCTTAAGTAATGACTAATTGTCGAATTTTGACATATAAAAGTTATTGCTTTAAATTTCAACCCTTCATTTATGCATTTATGAATGTGCTGAAGAATATTCCATTTTTATTTAATCTTTATCCATAAAAGAGCATGAAATATTAAAAGTCTATTTAATCCAACTTTTTCCAATATGTGTATGTTGTTGTAAAGGACAATGTGGTTTTGTATTTCCTTTAGAAATTTCAATCTTATCTTAAATCTAAATCAACCAATTGGGTTTTGTATGTGGAACATTGTAATCAACACATTATTCTTAATTACTTCTCACAAATGTTCAATATTGATAGCAATGAAGAACAATCAATAAGGATAAAACCAAAACTGCTTTATTATAAGTATTAAGAACTATAAGATTTAATCATCCAAGACTTGATCTTATAAATATTGTGTTTATTAATATTATAAAATACATTTTTTTTTTTAAATGTAGAGATATTATTATTAAAATGCTAAAGTATTTTATTCATATTTGTTCACTCAATATTTTTTAATTAAGTTTATGAAATGTAACATATATGTTATGTTTATTAGTAATATAAATAGAACATTTTTTTTTTAATTAAGCTAAGTACTAAGTAAATAATTATTAATAGACTCGTTGTTCAAGTTTGTGTTATTTGACATAAATGGTTAAGTCAATTCATGGGCAAGTTGAACCTCTATGTTTATAAAATTTTTGCAAAAGGATTGTTGTCAAATATTTTATAGAAAAGAGTATAACTAAAATGTTATAACCAAAACGATTGTCCAAAGCTCCATAATCATTTGTTTTCTTCGCATATTTTTCTACTATATATTTAATAATAAATACTATATATTATAATTAAAAAATTTATTATTTTTTTTGTTTCTCCACCTCCTTTCCCTTATGTCAGCCTCTATCATAACTTTTCAAAAAGTTACATAATAAAAGAATAAATGAACATTGGTTTACTTAATCCCTTATGTCAACCTTTCTCATAATTTTTCAAAAAGTTACATAATAGAGAATAAATGAAGATTGTTTTACTTAACTTAGATCTATAAAGGTAAGTAGAAAAATTATCATCTATGAAGCATGAAACATAAATAGAAGAATTATCATCTATGAAGCATGAAACATAGTGTGCAATCTTCAAAAACAAGTCTTATTACAATATATCCAAAATGATCAATGTGCAAAACAATGCCATTACAATATTGACATGCATTCGAGTCTTTATAAAGACATATGATCTGCCTCACACCGATTACATTTGTCAACCCGTTAGACCTATATATAAGAAGCAATGATTGATGGTATAACATAGTTTTTATCTTACATAGGAATTTCGACCATGTATTAAGGCTCTAACATACGAATGCGGACTATGTATTAAGATGATAGATGGATCAAGACTTTGTTACAAGTTGCCTAGGGTTGAGGTTTTGATAACATGAAACTATATATTTTTTACAAAATCAATTAGGTTATAGTTATTGATAAATAAATTGCTTCCTATTTGTATGGATTATACTTATATATTACTTGCATTAAACCTTCATTATATATGGATACTATGGTTCAATTGGATAGAAATTTGGGTTATTCATCAAGGCTTTTAGATCTTGATTTTCATTATACATGGATACTATGGTTCAATTGAATAGAAATTTGGGTTATTTATCAGGACTTTTAGGTCTTGATTTATGAAATCCGGAATATTTATCTAGATTTTGATGTGTAAAATTTATATTACTTGTATTGAACCTCCATTATACATGGATACTATGACTCAATTGGATAGAAATCTGGGTTATTTATCAAAGACTTTAGGTCTTGATTTGTGAAATCCAAAATATTTATCTAGATCTTGATGTGTAAAATTTAAAAGACAATGTCGTCAGAAAAATGAAGATATTATTGCAAAGACAAACCAACCTCAACACTCCTCCAACCACAGAACCCCAAAAATTCCCAGATAACAATGCACCTACACAATCGAACAAGTCAATATATCATAAATTGTAAGTGTTCTTAATGAAAATTAGATCTAGAAACAAGAAAAATACCCTTACCAAGAAGATAACTAATAAAAAAATGCTTCTCCATACCATTGTCTTGAACCCCTTTCCATCCAACATATAGATCCCTCGGGCAATATATAGATCCCTAGGGTTGCAAGATTCAAACCATAGCCGATTTGAAATGGCACGTGAGTGGAGTCATACGAAAATTTTGGTGACATTTTGACTACCATTGTAATAGAGAGATTATGAGGGGTAGTAAAGAACCCTAAAGACACTAAAGAATCTTACGGAGGAAACACCATCTTGCAAAAGGACACCTAATGGACATCGACACTAAAGAACCTGACGTAGTAAAAATCCCCACGTACAATAGTAGAAATGAAATGCCATCCTGCAAAATGACACCTGCCATCCATAGAATAAAATCCGTGAGCTAAGAGATATGGTGGTAGGTTAGATTAAACATGGCAGAAGAAGGAAGTGGAATTATCGTAATTAATTTTAATGATGTTCATTAATAACTAACTAACGACTATCTTTTGACATAGAAGGAAGTTATTTCTCTAAATCTGAGCCCTTTATATATAAATGCCATGAAAAATATTTTATTTTTATTTATTTTTATCCGAAAAAACATCAAAAATTTAAAACCTATTTAATCTTACTCACTCTTTCCAATAGATGAATGCCTAAAACCTATTTAGTGTGACTCTTTCCCATATAAATATTTCAATTTTTAATGTACATAATTTAGGTCAAGTGCTTGTCGCTTTGCATATTATTGCGACACTCTCAATTATGTGAGATTTGAGTCTTCATTTATTGGGATGCCACATGGTTTTCATCCTCTTGTGGATTTTCCCTTATAGCGCACCATTAATTTGTGTGATCGATAAAAAGAGTGTAAATGATAGATTTTTGTGTAACTTGAATGTTCTCATCATGGATGTTGTTAAAAACGTTTCAACGCAATATCTATTTCAGTTGTTTGTAAATGAAAGCGATGGTTATTTCAATCAAGAGATCATTCGCACTTACAAATGATAAATTTATGTGTTACATGAATGTTTTTTTTATAATAAATAATAAATTTTCTATCACTTGAGTGTTATTAGTTTCTACATAGGCATAGAGGGACTATAGTGATCGATTGACCTCATATTAAATAGAGAGAATAAAAGTAAATGAAGATTAGTTTCTCATATTAGTTTCTCATAATTTTTCAAAAATTACATAATAGAGAGAATAAATGAAGATTGTTTTACTTAACTTAGGTCTATAAAGGTAAATAGAAGAATTATCATCTATGAAGCATGAAACATAAATAGAAGAATTATCATCTATGAAGCATGAAACATAGTGTGCAATCTTCAAAAACAAGTCTTATTACAATATATCCAAAATGATCAATGTGCAAAACAATGCCATTACAATATTGACATGCATTCGAGTCTTTATAAAGACATATGATCTGCCTCACACTGATTAGATTTGTCAACCCATTAGACCTATATATATATATAAGAAGCAACGATTGATGGTATAACATAGTTTTTATCTTACATAGGAATTTGGACCATGTATTAAGGCTCTAACATACGAATGTGGACTATGTATTAAGATTATAGATGGATCAAGACTTTGTTACAAGTTGCCTAGGGTTGAGGTTTTGATAATATGAAACTATATATTTTTTACAAAATCAATTAGGTTATAGTTATTGATAAATATTTTGCTTCCTATTTGTATGGATTATACTTTATATTACTTGCATTAAACCTTCATTATATATGGATAAAATGGTTAAATTGGATAGAAATTTGGGTTATTCATCAAGGCTTTTAGATCTTGATTTTCATTATACATGGATACTATGGTTCAATTGAATAGAAATTTGGGTTATTCATCAAGGCTTTTAGGTCTTGATTTGTGAAATCCGGAATATTTATCTAGATTTTGATGTGTAAAATTTATATTACTTGTATTGAACCTCCATTATACATAGATACTATGACTCAATTGGATAGAAATCTGGGTTATTTATCAAAGACTTTAGGTCTTGATTTGTGAAATCCAAAATATTTATCTAGATCTTGATGTGTAAAATTTAGAAGACAATGTCGTCAGAAAAATGAAGATATTGTTGCAAAGACAAACCAACCACAACACTCCTCCAACCACAGAACCCCAAAGATTCCCAAATAACAATGCACCTACACAATCGAACAAGTCAATATATCATAAATTGTAAGTTTTCTTAATGGAAATTAGATCTAGAAACAAGAAAAATACCCTTACCAGGCAGATAACTAATAAAAAAATGCTTCTCCATACCATTGTCTTGAACCCCTCTCCATCCAACATATAGATCCCTCGGGCAATATATAGATCCCTAGGGTTGCAAGATTCAAACCATAGCCGATTTGAAATGGCACGTGAGTGGAGTCATACGAAAATTTTGGTGACATTTTGACTACTATTGTAATAGAGAGATTCTGAGGGGTAGTAAAGAACCCTAAAGACACTAAAGAATCTTATGGAGGAAACACCATCTTGCAAAAGGACACCTAATGGACATCGACACTAAAGAACCTAACGTAGTAAAAATCCCCACGTACAATAGTAAAAATGAAATGTCATCCTGCAAAATGACACCTGCCATCCATAGAATAAAATCCGTGAGCTAAGAGATATGGTGGTAGGTTAGATTAAACATGGCAGAAGAAGGAAGTGGAATTATCGTAATTAATTTTAATGACGTTCATTAATAACTAACTAACGACTATCTTTTGACATAGAAGGAAGTTATTTCTCTAAATCTGAGCCCTTTATATATAAATGCCATGAAAAATATTCTATTTTTATTTATTTTTATCCGAAAAAACATAAAAAAAAAATTTAAACCTATTTAATCTTACTCACTCTTTCCAATAGATGAATGCCTAAAACCTATTTAGTGTGACTCTTTCCCATATAAATATTTCAATTTTTAATGTACATAATTTAGGTCAAGTACTTGTCGCTTTGCATATTATTGTGACACTCTCAATTATGTGAGATTTGAGTCTTCATTTATTGGGATGCCACATGGTTTTCACCCTCTTGTGGATTTGCCCTTATAGCCCATCATTAATTCGTGTGATCGATAAAAAGAGTGTAAATGATAGATTTTTGTGTAACTTGAATGTTCTCATCATGGATGTTGTTAAAAACATTTCAACGCAATATCTATTTCAGTTTGTTTGTAAATGAAAGCGATGGTTATTTCAATCAAGAGATCATTCGCGCTTACAAATGATAAATTTATGTGTTACATGGATGTTTTTTTATAATAAATAATAAATTTTCTATCACTTGAGTGTTATTAGTTTCTACATAGGCATAGAGGGACTATAATGATCGATTGACTTCATATTAATTTGTTCGTTGACCACAAAAATTAATTTGCATAATATCTAATGTTGGAGCTATGGAACTAAAAACATTGAATTTTATATAATAAAAAGTATCATATATGTAATGATTGGATAACATTGGAGGTCTTATTGTCGGCTTTGCTATTCCCAATGTTTTATATGTTAGCATATCCAAACTTTGTGATCGTCTGCAGTCTTTTTTAATCATATATATTTTTCTTATGCATTGCTTGAAGGTGGATTAATGCTAGCATTAGTTTGAATGTTTCTCTTAGCATTTTCTACTAGCATTGTCTTAGCTTTACAGTGATTGATAATTCCAAAGTTTATAACGTCCCTCCCGCATTTATTTCTATTGAAATGTATTGACACTTTTTTTGAGGTGCTTGAATAGGCCTGACAACTTTAATGTTTACATGACGTGAGGTCCTCCAACAGGCCTGACAACTTAAATGTTTTCATACCGTGAGGTCCTTAGACAACCTGACGGCCTTAAATGTTTATCTAAATACATTTCTCGAAGTACATTTTTCCTCAAATTTTTCCATACAATGTTGCAGTGATTTTGGACAATATTGTTGGCCACTGCCATTTGAATAACCATTGTATCTTTCATCCTTCTTCTAGCCTTACAATGCAATTTCGTTATCGTTGAAGCTACATACATTGTTTGTTGGTTCGGTGAGTGTTTCTTATTCGTTGGTTCTTCGGTTTTTGTTTGTTGTTGTTGTTTGGTTCACAATTCGACCTGCGCTTCTGCCTTTCGTCGTTTTAGAGTAATTTTCCATCCCATAGTTTCATTTTCTATTTCTTCTTTTATGTTCAATGTTTGTAGTTTGCAAGTAAGAATGTTTTCTTATTTCTATTGGCATGCTCGTCATATGTTTCTGGTTCCTCCTGTGCTTCGGCTCCAATTTTGTAATCGTTGGAGATACATGTACGGATCCCCATTTTTGATCCAGCCAGCCCAAGAACCCGTGATCCAGAAAGTGGCTAAGTATGGAATTCGGGATCCATACATGCTCTATAAAAGCTCATGTCCATACTTTATAAAAGTACATATTTAGTATGTATTACTCATTTTTTGGAAAATTTCTTGGTGTGGAAGTTGGCAGATTCACGTCTTTATATTTCAGTTACTTTTATATCACCAACCCGACCGACCACTTCCCCATTTCATATTGTACATTTTTTTTTGTCTAATTAAATTTTACAATATCAATATTTAATATTAATAATTTATTATTGAAAATAGTGTTTTCAGATAATGTTAGATAGTTGATAGGGATTATCATTCGTAAACAATCGCAATCTTGAGCCCACCAGCCCTGGAGTCTATCTGTCAATTTGTATATCACGGAACTTCGAGTGTTTTTTAGAGGACATGAAACAATAGAAATGCAATGTTGAGCCAGCGAGCCCACAGGTCCGGTTGTCAATTTGTATATTGTGGGATTCTGGGTGCTATTTGTAGGGCACAAAACAATAGAGACCCAATTTTGAGCCGGCCAGCCCGAGAACCTGCGATCTAAAAAGTGGCTACGTATGCAATGTGGGATCCGTACATGCTCTATAAAATCTCATGTCCATACTTTATAGTACGTATTTACTATGTATTGCTCGTTTCTTAGAAAATTTCTAGGTGCGGAAGTTGTCGTATTCACATCTTTAGATTTCACTTACTTTTATATCACCAGCCCGACCGACCGCTTCCCCGTTTCATATTTTGAAAACTTTTTGGCTAGCGGTTTTCCTAATAGGCAAGTTACCAGATAGGTGGGTTCAATATTGCGTTTCCATTGTTCCATAGCCTGCAAACAACACCCTGAATTCTGCGATCTATAAATCAGAAAATAAATTGAAATAAAAGAATATATACTATGCGAAGTCTATTGGAACAATCATATGAACGAGAAGACATTAAAATTCAAATTCGTTGTTGTTATACTTGCGGTGAAGCTAACAGTACAAAAAGTTTACTTAAACATCCAAAAAATGATTTTCTTGTAACTTTTCGATGCTTCTCTTATACAAACAGATCCTGGAAACTATAAACATCACTCGGTGTATCTATTCCTTGATTGAAGAACCTATCAACATGTTTAATGCACTCTATAGTTACTGTTAAGACCATCAATGGTTCTTTCTTACATTAATTTCCCGCTTCCAAAAATTGCCATCTGCTTTCTCTTTTGCCCTCTGCTTTCCCTTTCTTTACTTACTCGTTTTTTCGAAAAATGTATAGGTGCGGGATTTGGAGGATTCATGTCTTCAGATTTCCATTGTTACTTTTATATCACCAGCCTGACCAATCGGTTCCCCGTTTCATATTGAACAAACCTTTTGAATCACGGGTTCCTGCATAGGTAGGTTCAACATTACGTTCCCATTGTTCTGCCGCCTGCAAATAGCACTCAGACTTCCGCGATTTACAAATTAGCAAAAAAAATCCCCTTCATTTCGTATGCTTTCTCTTTCTTTTGATTTGGTACTTTTTCTGAATGTCTGATGCTTTTATATACAAAACCCAAAGTTCACCAATATACAAATTGCCCTCTCGACATTGTGCTTTCGTTGTTCCCCTATGCACAAAGAGCACCTGAAATTCCGCGATATACATATTGACGACCAATATTTGTCCCTGATATGCAATATGACTATTGGCCCCTCACGTCTCTTGGGTATATCTTCTGACCCTTTTTTTTGTAACCTGCCCGACCTCTTTCCATACTTAGGCATTTCTTGGAATCTGTTTCACGGGTTTGCAGGTGGATGAAATGTACAATGCTTGGTAGCTCTTCACCATCACCGCTACCTTTGTACTTATTTTAAGATATGCAATTATTAATATTTAATGCTAGTCATTCATCCTGCAGGAACTGTTAAGATTGTCACTAATGTCTGGAAGACCGAAGAAGATTTGTCAATACTATGAATTATACCAAGATTTGCGGAGAAGAGTGTTATCCTTTCCAAGTATTCATTTCAAACATGATGCAATCTATTTCATATGCCGGTTGGTTGGTGCCTTTAAGAAATATCTAATTCTTAATCACTCTTCGCCATCACCGCGACCTTCGCACTTTTTTCTAAATATGCAATTAGTGAGCTTTAATGGTAAAAGGTCATTATGCACGAACCCTGGAGATTGTCATTGATCAACAAAAGGCTCAAAGAGATCTTCCATTGATATGTATTAAACCATAATTTGCGGAGTGTTATATTATCCGTCCCCAATTTTCATTTCAAACATCGCCTGGAGAAACGAAAATTCTCGTTAACTTGTGGCAGCGGTTCTATCTAGATACAATAAACACATTTGGGCATGATGGCCAGAGGTTCTAGTATTCCAGGGCATATTCTTACTACTCATCTCCCTTCGCCCAGAAGAAAAAGAGGATATGGTCCCTTGGTACACTGAGATATATATTTCAACCCAAATAATTTCAAGGCGACCTTGCCTACTTAGAGAACCTGCCCAATTGCATTGATTACTGGCATAGAGGTTAATGTCATGGATTTTGAGCTAGAAGAAGATGTTGTGATGGGAGGTGATATGAAAATGGATTATGGAAACACAAAGATTGTTCCCACTCCTGCGCCCAAATTGAAATCAACCATAATAGGCGAAACATTCTGAATCAGTGATGGCGGTCTTGACAACACCAAAAGAAGGAGTTTCAGAAAAGAAACCGATATTGAATGCAATAGTCACTTTGCATCTTGAAAGTAGGAATTCCAGAGGTCCAAATTATTTCGTTCTGTGTAGAATACTTTCACTATAAGGAAATGATATGTTGATTCCCCCAGATATATATTTCAAGCCAATAAAATATTCAATTGTGGGACTAATGTCATGTTCTCTGGATATACAAATAACATCTTCAGGAATGAGGACCAGAACTCCCATTAGTGCAAGGAATATTTATACTAGTCATCTCCTTCCACCCAGAATGGACTAATTTGGGCCTTTGAAATCGCACGTGCAACATGTGTCCCTGGAGTTTTTTCGACTGTGCAGAGGCAGTTTCTAGGTGTGTCCTAACTTTCAGTTAAGGGATATTCCATTTAACCTACAACATTTTTCATCTTCTTCCTCACGAGAAGCTTCTGAGAACCATCAATTTTACCATAGGATGATCCATTGAGGAGAAAACTCCAAGGATCCTGCATACTGCGGATCCCGTGTTTGTGTTTGTGGTAGATACATTCAATGTTTTGGCCTAAAGAACTGAGTCCAATTTCTAAAGATAGATGTACAATACGCAGTGTTTTTTTTTTATTTTAAAAATGGATTTTCTATTAAAAAGAATTTCCTTGGAGTCTTCGTTCTTTTAAGGACTTAACGCCTCTTCTAATTGGCATGGTTTGGTGATCTCATAGTTCTTTGATATTGTATTTACTTTGGTAATTTGTTCTAAGATGGAGCATCTAACAATTATATGACAATGTAATGTGTCGATCCACCAGGATTTTATGCAAACAAAACATGGATTGCACACAATTTCAAACCAACTTTCAATTCTATTCGCAATGTAGATAGAACATAGCAATACCAAATTACAATGTTGCAGCAGAATCGTCATTCTTGTTTCTAGACATGCAATTATTAATCTTTAATGCTAACATCCCATAATGCAATAAGTTTAATACTTAATCTAACATGTTACAGTCATGGAAGAATGTATCAAGAACACACTTACACCCACACGTTGCAATAAAATCTAATCTTCAACAAAGCATTTGTTGGCAATTAGTAGAAAATGATGGTTTTGCAACAATGTGGATTCATGTGTTTCGACCGAGCGCTTCCCCTTTGTCTAAATTGGGCCTCTATTGTTTTGTGTCCTTCAAGTAGCACCCAGAGTTCCGCGATATACAAATTGATATGCAGACTTGCGCGTTGGCTGGCTCAACATTGCACTTCTATTTTTCCGTGACATCCAAACAACATTCAGAGTTTCACGATATACAAATTGGCACACGGGCTCCAAGGCTAGCGGGGTAAAAATTGCCATTGTTTATCAATGGAAAAGTGATAAAATGATCCACATACTACATTTGTGTCACCGAGGTTATATTAAAGAGAAAATCATGTCCTCTATAGTTCCTTGTCCTACAAACAACACCCAGAGTTCCACACTATACAAATTGACAACCGGACTTGCGGGCTCACAGAATAAAAAAATGACTCGGATTCCCACCATATACAAATTGATAGATGAAGCATACAACCAAGAACCAAGTAAACTCCCAGATCGTATTCCTAGTTGTTGTTTTTTGTGCCCGCCACCTTCACACTTCTTTCCAAATATATATCTTGGTAGGAAATGGGATATGTGTTACAGGTGTGAATATATTGGCCCTTCTTTTCTCTCTTTTATACTTAGCTAAATATTTGTTTCTCTTTTCCATGAACTTTATCTTTCTCGTCGCTTATTCATTTTTTCGAAAATGTTTGGTTGCATGGGTAGGCAGACTTGAGGGTTCATGTTTTCACTCATGATCTTATATTGTGACACTGACCAACTGCTTCCCCATTCCATACTCAGACACTTCTCTGACTGTGGATTCCTGGTAGGTGGGCTCTAGATTGGACTTCTATTGTTCCATCTCCTACAAATAGTACCGTGACTTACGTGATATACAAATTGATGCAGAAGCATCACTCCACGTCAGCAACACACCAACTAGACAACACATTCAATGTGCATTCAATGGAGGAGAGAGGCTCCAACCCTCTCATTTTAAAATTTGAAATTGTAATTTAATGCAATTAAATGTGTAAGGCTGGGGGATCCAAAGCCATGCCTTTGTGCAGGCTGTAGGATTTTAGGTCTTCTTTAATTGAAAATAAGTGGGCTCTAGATCTGATCCGGACTAGACAACCATTGAATGTATTTCAATGTACATTAATGAGAGTAGGTAGCTTGGAGGGAAGGCTCGAGAAGCCCCCTTTTGTAAAATATATTTGTATCACAATTCATTAGGTCGAGCATGTAGAGAGAAGAAGAGAGCCGAGACGTTGTGCAGTACAAGATCTTGCACACATTGTAAACAAGCATTATGATATTAATGAAAAGAGTAGTCATTCCTGCATTTGATTCCATGTGTGTGTTTATATGCTCCTGAATGACAATCTATGTTTTTAAATGCATGTTGTATATGTATGATAGGTTTCCATCTGCAGGGATAGACATGATTTGTTTTCTGTGGGTTTGTTGATTTCATTCTGGGTTCTTGTGGCTTAATGCATTTGTATGTCAGAGTGTTGAGGACTCTATGAGCCAGTGCAAAGAGTGCACACCTAAGTTATGTGTGAATGTAGGCAAAGACGTGCTAGGAGGGCACACCATAGGAATCATAAACTTAAAGGAGAACCTTAAGGTTACTGAACACCTTGGAGGAAAGACTGTGTAGAGGAGGGCACAAAGAGAGGAAAAAATTGTTGAGGATTCTGTGAATCTCTGCCAGGTGGACATTGAGCGTGTGCAAGGAGTGCACAAAGGAACTGATCCGAAATCGGATTCAGAAGCCTGTCAGGGCTTGAAAAAGGCTCAAAAATGAAAGTGTTCGAAATCCGATGAAACCAACACCATTGCATCCATCTTGTCTTCCTGATTCCGGTGGTATATTTACTTTATCAAACAGAGTCCGTATGGAGAAGATATCGCATTCTGTCCGCCGAGCCAAACAGGCAAAATTTTTGGATGCTGACTGTACCTGTCCGTACAGTCCGTACATGACACGTGGCAGGTCCGTACGATGACACATGGCAGGTTCTGTACAGGACACATGGCGGCTCCAGGGAGTGCCATGTGTCAGGCTGATTTGGAATTTTTGGCGCGCAGTGGGATCAATCCCGAAGTGACATGTGTCACCACTGGAAGGGTGACATGTGGCACGAGGTGACGTCAGCAGCATATGTGACAGATGACTAGATCGCACGGCAAGTGACATGGCAGGCTGACTGGACAGATGACGTGTTAGATGACGTGGCGTACGAAAGTGACGTGTCGGTTTCTGGTTGGTTGACTTCGTCGAATCGGATGTCGACACGTGGCAGTTTGTTGGCAAGTGATTGGGTGCCATGTGGCCCAATCACGGGCTGCCACGTGGCACCCCATTATTGGTTGTTGGTTTATATGTGTAAAAATCGTTTGGCTCGGCCGGGAATTGAACCCGTGACCTCCGGGTGGCCGAAAGGACTAGCAGGGCTGGGCTAGCCACCCGCCCCGCCAATGGTTCTTATTATGTAATCGACATACATTATATTTAAATTGGTTTATGTGTTGTTCGGCGGGGGGTCGGGCCGGGGCTTAGCCCCAACCCCGGTTTTATGCATTGCTATGTGACCATTATACGTAGGGCGCGGAGGTTTGAATATATGCGCACGGTTTTAAAACGGATTACAAACGGTTATTTGTTTAACCCCCGGTTCTATACAGTTGCATATGACCAATGTTGTGCATGCAGGAGGCTCTAGCCGTTGGCCCCGTGGGCGTATGAACGTGTAATGTGACCGTTGTTTGGTGCTAGAGCGCTTGGGGTGGCCCGCGCTTAGCCCTTTGGGCTAGCACATGGCCACATGGCCCATATGACCTTGCAAAAAGGGGCGCGTGCCTAGAGTTAAGGGGCTAAGCCCAAATTTAACCAATTATATAGTTATAAATGGGTTTTTCAACCAACTATGCGTTTTGTTGTTAATTAAAGCCATTTTTAATGTAATTGGGAGTTATTGGGTGGTTTTTGAGCCTAACTTCTTGGAGGAAGTTGGAGATGGATAACCAACTTCCCAACTATTTAACCAAGGCCATTTTGAGGCCAAGGAGACAGCTTTTGGAGAGAATTCAGAGAAAAGATGCTGAGGAGAAGCCAAGTCAAATCCAGTTTGAGGCAGGGAAGCCATTGAGGAGGAGATGCTGTCGGACCGTTTCTGAGAGCTCCGGACATCCATTTCAGGTGCCGTTTTTTGTGCATAGTTCCAGAGATCTGGGCGAACAAGACCATATCAGTCTAGAAGCCATTCGACATTTTAAAGATGTACTATTGAGCTTTCAAACAGAAATAAAGAAGCCTCCCCCACAGAGAAAAGGCTCGGAGACGTAGGCAAAGTTGTGCCGAACTCCGTTATCAACCTGTGCATTATGGTTTGTTGTTTTTCATTGCTTTTCAGATCTACAAATATGTTAATGGCTGTATAATTCATTTTCTTTTCTCGCTCTTTCGTTAAGTTTCCCAATGGTCAATTAATGCATGCAATTAAAAAAAAACTCAACCATAAGTCATTCGAAAAATCTTGACGGATCAAGTGGTATCAGAGCTAGTTGATGTTTGGATTTGAGTTTTGCATGTTAACCAGGGAAAAGCTACAGCATGGTGAAGGCGAGCTTGTTGCAGAGAATCCATTAATTGGATTGAGAAAAAGAGCTCCTCATAGTGAGAAGATGGCATCGGAAGAAGGGATTTCTCAAGATGAGAAAGATTTCCGGAAAACATTCTTTGCCATGTCGGAGATGGTGCAAGTTTTGTATGAAGATTACCTGGAATAGAAGCGTCCAGTTTTGGGTAATTCTTCAAAAGACAAAAGTGAAGAGGAAGAGGATCAGCCTCAGATTCCTCCTTCACCTCCATCAACACCTCCTTCTTCTCCTTCTTCTTCAAGTTCAAGTTCTAAATCTAGTGGAAAGAAAAATGTGCATAAAAATAAACATGAAATGCCATTGTTAAAACTTGATGTAAAATTTGA
>ML788458.1:195203-216174 GCA_009831015.1 Picea engelmannii
ATAGAATTGGGATCAGATTCAGGTGATGAAAAGATCTCATTGGTTGGTATGACAGGTAAAAATGGTGAAGATATTGATTGTAGAAGCAATTTGTTTCATATAAGAGTAATCATGCGACACACTAAGGTAGACACATTAATTGATAGTGGATCTCAATCTAGTCTAATGTCAGAAGAGTTGGTTAAGAAATTGGGATTAAAAACACAAACTCATCATAAGCCTTACACACTTAAATGGATAAGCAATCATCATCAAATGCACATAACAAAACAATGCACAATCAAATTTACAATTTCATCTAAGTATGTGGACGAAGTAACTTGTGATGTTGTGTCATTAAGAGAATGTGGAATGATATTAGGTAGTCCATAGTTGTTTGATCATAAGGCAATCTTCTACAGAACAAAGAATCAATATCAGCTCACTAAAGCAGGTCATGCTTATGTGGTTCATGCTCATCGTGTTAAAGCAAATAAAACACTTCAAACAAAGGAACAGTTAACGAATGTAGTTGTTTCAAATGAAGTAATTGATCTGAAGCAAGAACAAGATATGGTTGTTGAATGGAAAATCAATCATAGGTTGCTTCAAGATAAGCTCATGTCGTGCAGATATCTAAAGTATATCAGCTCATTTGCAGTCGTCTTCTTGATACTGTCATTAGCAATGTTTTCTACATGGATGATAGTAGCTTCAGTAAGATGTGACAGGGTTGCAATGGCTAACAATATACTGTCAGTTGTCATGATTGTGTTACAGATGATCGTGATGAGACAGGTGCACAAGACAAGGTTCAGAGACAGAGAGCAATCCGGGTGGCCTATCCTGAGCTTGTTGACTGATCAGTAACCTTTTGGGGACCAAAAGGTCTTATTCTGGGGAGGTGTGATCCGAAATCGGATTCAGAAGCCTGTCAGGGCTTGAAAAAGGATAAAAAATGAAAGTGTTCAGAATCCAACAAAACCAACACCATTGCGTTCGGCTCATCTTCCTGATTCTGGTGGTATATTTACTTTGTCAAACGGAGTCCGTATGGAGAAGATATCGCATTATGTCTGCCGAGCCAAACAGGCAAAATTTTTGGATGCTGACTGTACCTGTTCGTACAGTCCGTACAGGACACATGGCAGGTATGTACGATGAAACGTGGCAAGTTCCATACAGGACACATGGTGGCTCCAGGGAGTGCCACATGTCAGGCTGATTTGGCATTTTTGGCGCGCAGTGGGATCAATCTCGAAGTGACACGTGTCACCACTGGAAGGGTGACACGTGGCACGGGGTGACATCAACAACATACGTGACAGATCACTGGATCGTATGCCAAGTGACATGGCAGGCTGACTGGACAAATGATGTGTCGGATGATGTGGCGTACGGAAGCGACGTGTCGATTTCTGGTTGGTTGACTTCATCGAATCGAATGTCAACACGTGGTAGTTTGTTGGCAAGTGATTGGGTGCCACGTGGCCCAATCACGGGCTGCCACATGGCACCCCATTATTGGTTGTTGGTTTATATGTGTAAAAATCATTTGGCTCAGCCAAGAATTGAACCCATGACCTCCGGGTGGTCGAAAGGACTGGCAGGGCTGGGCCAGCCACCCGCCCCGCCGGTGGTTCTTATTATGTAATCGACAGACATTATATTTAAATTGGTTTATGTGTTGTTCGGCGGGGGGTCGGGCCGGGGCTTAGCCCCGACCCCAGTTTTATGCATTGCTATGTGATCGTTATACGTAGGGCGCAGAGGTTTGAATATATGCACACGGTTTTAAAACGGATTACAAACAGTTATTTGTTTAACCCCCGGTTCTATACAGTTGCATATGACCAATGCTGTGCGTGCATGAGGCTCTAGTCATTGGCCCCGTGGGCGTATGAACGTGTAATGTGACCGTTGTTTGGTGCTAGAGCGCTTGGGGTGGCTCGCGCTTAGCCCTTTGGGCTAGCGCGTGGCCACATGGCCCATATGACCTTGCAAAAAGGGGCACACGCCTAGGGTTAAGGGGCTAAGCCCAAATTTAACCAATTATATAGTTATAAATGGGTTTTTCAACCAACTATGCATTTTGTTGTTAATTAAAGCCATTTTTAATGTAATTGGGAGTTATTGGGTGGTTTTTGAGCCTAACTTCTTGGAGGAAATTGGAGATGGATAACCAACTTCCCAACTATTTAACCAAGGCCATTTTGAGGCCAAGGAGACAACTTTTGGAGAGCATTCAGAGCAAAGATGGTGAGGAGAAGCCAAGTCAAAGCTAGTTTGAGGCAGGGAAGTCGTTGAGGAGGAGATGTTGTCAGACCATTTCTGAGAGCTCCTGACATCCGTTTTAGGTGCCGATTTTTGTGCATGGTTCCAGAGATATGGGTGAACAAGACCAGATCAGTCTAGAATCCATTCAGCATTGTAAATATGTACTATTAAGATTTCAAACAGAAATAAAGAAGCCTCCCCCACAGAGAAAAGGCCCGGAGATGTAGGCAAAGTTGTGCCGAACTCCGTTATCAACCTGTGCATTATGGTTTGCTATTTTTCATTGCTTTTCAGATCTGCAAATATGTTAATGGCTGTATAATTCATTTTCTTTTCGCGCTCTTTCGTTAAGTTTCCCAATGGTCAAATAATGCATGCAATTAAAAAAAAACTCAACCATAAGTCATTCGAAAAATCCTGACGGATCAGGAACTATGTTTCGAGTTCAGTGAGAAGAGAAGGGTCAAGGAGAAGACACTCACAGATTTATTGAATACTTTGTAGGCTCAACAAGGTGTGCTTGAGTGGAAGTTGCCAAGACAAAACTTGCATCTCTTCAAGGGACAGAAAGGACAGAGACACTTGAGGTTCGAGCAGTTGAACCTCAAGGAGAAATAGTTGATAAACACTCAGGAGGAAGACCTGTGTAGGTAAAGAACCAAGCCAAAACTCGAATGAAGTGTTGAAAAAAAACAACCAGTTGAAGGCCAGTCAGAGTACAAGGAGTATGCACAGAGAGAACTTGTTTTCAAGTTCGGAAGCTTAGTAGGAATAGTGTCATTGTGAATAAAATCTTTGTAAGGAGTGTAGAAGGTCGAGAACAATTCAATTAAGTGGGATGAGATTCAAGTGTAGGGAGTGTTGCAGGAGCAGACTTATCCCAAGTCCCAAAGCTTAGGAGAGACAACATCTTCAAAACACAGACAAGACCCAAGTAGTGGGCTCGCAGAGAGACAAAGGTTGAGGCCTTTGAAACATTGGAAATATTCCAATTCTGGGAAGACCTTAAAGCTCAGGAGGGGATCACAGCAGCCATTAGATCAACTGCGGGAGAAGAGATCTAGACCGTTAGATCCACGTCCAGATATCAAGAGCAGAGTGTGCAGGAGGAGATCAGATCTGGGTCATTGGATCTAAGTGCATGGATCAACAACCGTTGATCTAGAGGTAAAGTGTACGCACCTTAACCATTTGAATGTAGATAGGAGAAAGGAATTTGTGAAGTTACGAAGTCCAAAAATCATCATAATCATCCATCAGGAAGGACACGTGGCAAGAGATCAGTGTTTCGTTCACTTGCGACTTATGAAAGTCAAATGGAAGAGTCATGGGAAATCGTAAAACGTGAAAAGATCTTTGAGGGTCAAGTCAATGGTCATGTCGATGGTCATGTGTTGTGGAGAGCTTACATTTGGTGCTTGTTTGCATAGGCAGAGTTCATAAAAGGACCTATGGTTGGTATTTGTTGAAGGTTCTAGTGGGGACCAAAGAGTCATTTCGGCTTGAGAATACGAAGATCCATAGACTGGGAGGTTAGCATATCCCTACTAAGGTGGGGGAGCTATGCCAGGTGGTATCAGAGCTGATTTTCATCTATATATTTTAGGCAAAGGAGGTAAAGGAGATAGTTTGATACCGTCAGTGGTATCAGAAGCTGAAGACAGGGTGTTGATGCTTTCTGGATATCTATTTTCATATAGGCAATGATCATTTAAACAACCAGGTGAGTTGTAGAAGGAGTTGGGAATGATCTCAGTTGTGGAGTGAACAACAAACTTTCCAAGAGGCAAGGTAGGGGAAGAAGATGGCTAATGAAGGCCATGAATGAAGTCAAGGCAAAGACTACCAACAAAAGAACAAGGATGAGATGGACCAAGAGCTCAGTGAGATAAGAGCACAAATGGAGAAGCTTGCATTTAAAATGTAGTAGGATGTTGAATTGCATTGGGTGTATGAGTGGCCCATGAAGAAGAAGGTGAAGTGGCGAATGAAGGAATTGTTGGCTAGAGGACAACAAAGCCTATTGAGAGTATTCTTGAGGTATGTTGAAAGCCTCAGAGGTGAAGAGGAAGTGGCTCACATCTATGAGCTAGAAGTTAGGAAGAGTCTCGGTGATGAGGAAAAGAGATAGAGCATAGATCTCTTAAAGTGCCAGCAAAGCAGTGAAGAAAGTTCAGGTTACCATATGGGCAATGGAGAGATATCAATGAATCCCATAGACTGTCAGGAGGGTAGGGAAGAAATTCCAATTTTCTAGGTGGGCAAGGGAGAGAAGATTAACTCAGCTAAGAGTTCATGTCAACAAGGAGAGGTGACAAGGGAGGATCAGAAATACCTTTTGATCATTGGAGGAATTGAATTATTCCTACCATATATCCCAGTCGAGTCTTGCATGTGTGTTTCAGCAACAACAAGAGAAGGACAACCAATAGAGACTGTCAAGGAGGACGAGAAGATGCTAATGTCTGTCCCAACAAAAGAGGAGTACCCAGTTGTGATGATCACTCCATCGAATAAGGAGTTACATATGTTGGAGGATTGGTTGAACCATCCAGAGCCAGTATATGACTGCCATGAGAAAACAATCATGCATATCGTGGGAGAAGAGCATTCGACAAAATTTCTCAGAAATTTTAGCTAGGAAGATGAACAGATGGTGACTGTAGCACTAAGGCTTGCAGCAACAGAAGAAGAAAAATTCCAATCTGAGGAGCCACTGGAAGAAGGTGGAAACATGCCAGCAAGAGGACCGACAAAAGAAAAGCTGTTAGGAGGAGAAACTAAGAGGCAACTCAGTGAGGAAACTATAGGTATGGAGTCTACAACAGAGTTGCCATATAGTGCCACAAAAGAGGAAAAATATAGCATGGGAGATCGATATGCTCTTCCCATTGCCAGGAAGGAAGTGCAACTGAGAAGACTCTCAGAGAGCCAGCCATTGGAGTAGCTGGATAGAGTGATAGTGGATATAAGAAGGCTAATGTTGAGGTAAATGCAAGAATCTATCATATGGAGAAGATGGGCAGAAGAGAGCCTTCCATAGCAATAGGGGAGGAGAAACATCGAAGCAGTGGAGCATATGGACAGCTCCAAAGAATAGTTTGGGATCTAGGAGGATTTCAAAAACAATGCTGGGAATATCATGAGAAGGATCTCATGAATTTTTCGTAGCAGTGGAGTATGATGTAGGAGCATCACTCCACATTAGGAATGCACTAGCTAGAAAACACATTCAGTGTGCATTCAATGGAGGCAAGAGGCTCCGACCCTCTCATTTTAAAATTTGAAATTGTAATGTAATGAAATTAGATGTGTAAGTCTCGAAGAGACAAATCCATGCCTTTGCACAGGATGTAGGAGTTGAATTTGCCTTTAATGGCTGACAGTAAGTGATCTCTAGATATGATCCAGACTAGACAACCATTGAATGTAATTCAATGTAAATTAATGAGAGTAGATAGCTTGGAGGGAAGACTCGAGAAGCCCCCTTTTCTAAAATATCTTTATATCAAAATTCATTAGGTCGAGCACATAGAGAGAAGAAGAGAGTCAAGACATTGTGCAGTCCGAGCTCTTGCACACATAGTAAACAAGGATTCTGATATTAATGAAAACATAAGTTTTTCCTGCATTTGATTCCATGTTTGTGTTTATATGGTCATGAATGATGATCTGTGTGCTTATATGCATGTTGTAGATATATGATAGGTTTCCATTTGCAGGGATAGACAGGATTTGTTGTCTGTGGGTTTCTTGATTTCAGTCTGGGTTCTTGTGGCTTAATGTAAGGGGTTGAATGACAAAGTGTTGAGGACTTTGTGAGCTAGTGAAAAGAGTGCACACTTGAGTTCTGTGTGAATGCAGGCAAATACTTGCCAAGAGGGCACACCACAGGAATCATAAACTCAAAGGAGAACCTCAAGGTTAGTGAACACCTTGGAGGAAAGACTGCACAGAGGAGGGCACAGAGAGAAGACATAATTGTTGAAGATTATGTGAAGCTCTGCCACGTGGGCATTGAGCGTGTGCAAGGAGTGCACAAAGGAACTCTGTTTCTATTTTAGTGAGAAGAGAAGGGTCAAGGATAAGACACTCACAGAGTTACTGAATACTCTGCAGGCTCAACAAGGTGTGCTTGAGTAGAAGTTTCCAAGAGGTCACTTTCATCTCTTTGAGGTACAAAAAGGACACAGACCCTTGAGGTCCGAGCAGTTGAACCTCAAGGAGAAAGAGTTGATAAATAGTCTGGAGGAGGACCTATGCAAGGAGATCACCAGGCCAACACTCGGATGAAGTGTTGAAAAAAAAAAAAACTAGTTGAAGGCCAGTCAGAGCACAAGGAGTACGCACAGAGAGAACTTGTTTTCAAGTTTGCAAGATCATGAGGAATAATTTCATTATGAACAGAATCTATGCAAGGAGTACAGAAGGTCGATAACAGTTCAATTAAGTAGGCTGAGAGTCAAGCACAGGGAGTGTCATAGGAGTGGACTTATCCCAAGTCCCAAATATTAGGAGAGAGAACGTCTTCAAAACGTAGATGAGACCCAAGTAGCGGGGTCGCATAGAGACAAAGTTCGAGGCCTTTGAAACACTGGAAATATTCCATGTCTGGGAAGACCATAAAGCTCAGGAAGGGATCACAACAGCCATTAGATAAGATGTGGGAGAAGATATATGGACCATTAGATCCACATCGATATATCAGGAGTAGAGCACGTAGGAAGAGATTAGATCTAGGTCATTGGATCTAAGTGCATGGATCAACAACCGTTGATCTAAAGGTAAGGTGTACGCACCTTAACCATTTGAGGGTAGATAGGAGAGAGGGATTTGCGAAGTTGTGAAGTCCCGAAATCATCAGAACCGTCCATCAGGAAGGACGCGTGGTAAGAGATCAGTGTTTCAATGACTTGTGACTCAAGTCAAAGGGCAAAGTCGTGGGAAATCTTGAAACACAAAAAGATATTTGGGGGTCAAGTCAGTGGTCACACTGGTGGTCACATGGGATGGAGAGATTACATATGGTGCTTGTTTGCATAGGTGGAGTTCATAAAAGGACTTGTGGTTGGTATTCATTGAAGGTTCCAGTGGGGACTAAAGAGCCATTTCGGATCGAGAATACAAAGATCCATAGACCAAGAGGTCAGTAGATCCCTACTATGGTGGGGGATCTATGCCACAAATTTACAACCGGACTCAGATCATACCATCTTCCGTATTGCGATCTACCTACCATGCCCTCTTCCATGGCAAACATTTTTCATTGAAAACTTCTGATACATACAATTTAACCGTCGGGTCCTCATGTCTTCTATGGAACTGTTGCCACCCCATTTTGAAGCCCATCTGTCTTCTTTCCATACTTATCCATTTCTTTGAATTTATTTCTTGGATTGTTGGTTTGGTGTGTTCAAGAAATATCCAGTTCCTAATCATTATTTCCTATGCCCGCGGCCTTTTGCATTTAGAAATTTGGAATTATATATAAGATCTTATTTCCAGGTATGCAATTAGCAAGCGTTAATTTCAAACATCATGGAATGTCATTTGCGCATTGTCGGGCTGGTCCGTTCATGAAAACTTCAATCCTCGCTTTCAAAAACGAGTATGCCCGATCATTTCCCTATTCCATACTTCCACTTTCCCATAATTCCACAAATATACAAACTTATCACTGAACTGACCCATCATGCTCTCTTCCATTTTACACGTTTTGGAGTAAAAAATTCTGATACATAAAATTTGAATGTGGGACACTCCCCTCTCTTGAGTATCCCATGTGACCCTATTTTCAATCTGGTTCGACCACTTTTCATACCTTGCCATTCGTTCCTTACTCTCCCTCATCTCCCCGATCTTGGCACTTATCTATAATAAATAAATGTTTATACATATAGTACATTTTTCACTGAAAACTTCAGAGACATACAATTTGACTGTCGGGTTCTCACGTCTCATGTGGAACTATTGTCAGCCCATTTTGAAGTGCGCCCGTCCTCTTTCCATACTTCGCCATTTCTTTGAATTTCTTTTGCGGATCGTCGGGTTGGTGGGTTCAAGAAATACCCAATTACTAATTGCTATTTTTTGTGCCCGCGCCCTTTTGCAATTATTAGCAAACGTTAATGCTACACCAGGATTTGAGGAAATATCCCGTTAATATGCATAAAACCAAAATTTCTAGATTGTTATATTATCCCTTCCGAGTGTTAATTTCAAACATCATGGAATTTAGTTGCGCATCATTGGGTTGGTCTGTTCATGATATATTCAGTCTTCGATTCTGAAAACGATTCTGACTGACCATTTCCCATCATCATACTTGGACAATTTCTTGAAATCTCGCAAATATACAAGCTGGCCCCTAAACTACCACATCATGCTCTCTTTTGTTTTACATGTTTTGCAGTAAAAAATTATGATACATAAAATTTGACCGTAGAACACTCGCCTCTCCTGAGTATCCCCCGTAACCCTATTTTGAATCCCATCGGACCTCTTTTTAGACCTTGTCATTCATTCCTTGCTCTCCTTTGTCTCCATGACCTTTGCACTTGTCTAGAATAAAAAATAAAAAAAATGTTTTAATATATATATATATATATTAAAACAAAAACTCTGCAAGGAGTGTAGAAGGTCGAGAACAATTCAATTAAGTGGGTTGAGAATCAAGCACACGGAGTGTCACGGGGGTGGACTTATCCCAAGTCCCAAATATTAGGAGAGACAACATCTTCAAAACATAGACAAGACCCAAGTAACAGGCTTGCAGAGAGACATAGGTCGAGGCCTTTGAAACATTGGAAATATTCCAAGTCTAGGAAGACCGTAAATCTTAGGAGGGGATCACAATATTCGTTAGATCAACTGCAGGAGAAGAGATCTAGACCATTATATCCACGTCTAGATATCATGAGCAGAGTGCACAAGAGGAGATTAGATCTGGGTCGTTGGATCTAAGCGCGTGGATCAACAACCATTGATCTAGAGGTAAGGTGTACGCACCTTAACCATTTGAACGTAGATAGGAGAGAGGACTTTGCGAAGTCATGAAGTACAAAAATCATTAGAATCCTCCATCATGAAGGACACGTGGCAAGAGATCAATGTTTCATTGACTCGTGACTTAGGGAATTCAAAGGGCAGAGTCGTGGGAAATCGTGAAATGCGATAAGATCTTTGGGGGTCAAGTCAGTGGTCACGTTGGTGGTCACGTGGAGTGGAGAGCTTACATTTGGTGCTTTTTTGCATAGGTGGAGTTCATAAAAGGACCTGTGGTTGGTATTCTTTGAAGGTTCTAGTGGGGACCAAAGAGCCATTTCGGCTCGAGAATACGAAGATCCTTATACTGGGAGGTTAGAAAATCCCTACTGAGGTGGGGGAGCTGTGGTAGGTGTTATCAGAGCTGATTTTCTTCTACATATTTCAGGTGAAGGAGGTAAAGGAGATAGTTCGATACCATCAGTGGTATTAGAAGTTGAAGATAGGGCATTGGTGTTCTGTGGATATATGTTTTCATATAGGCAACGAACATTTAAACAGCCAGGTGAGGTGTAGAAGGAGCTGGGAATGATCTCAGTTGTGGAGTGAACAACAAACTTGCCAAGAGGGAAGGTAGGGGAAGAAGATGGCTAATGAAGGCCATGAATGATGTCAAGGAAAATACTGCCAAAAAAAGAGAAAGGATGATATGGAACAAGAGCTCAGTGAGATAACAACACCAATGGAGAACCTTGCATTTAAAAGGCAGTAGGATGCTGAATTGCATTGGGTGTATGAGTGGCCCATGAAGAAGAAGGTGAAGTGGCCAATCAAGGAATTGTTTTCTAGAGGAAAACAAAGCCTATTGAGAGTGTGGCTGAGGTATGTTGAAAGCCTCAGAGGTGAAGAGGAAGTGGTTCACATATATGAGCTATAAGTTAGGAAGAGTCTTGGTCATGAGGAAAAGAGATCGAACAGAGATCTCTTAAAGTGCCAGTGAAGTAGTGAAGAAGGTTCAGGTTACCAGATGGGCAATGGAGAGAGATCAATGAATCTCATAGACTGTCAAGAGGGTAGGGAAGAAATCCCAATTTTCCAGGTGAGCAAGGGAGATAAGATTAAATCAATTGAGATTTCATGTCAACAAGGAGAGGTGACTAGGGAGGATCAAAAATACCTTCTGATCATTGGAGGAATTGAAGTATTCCTACAATATATCCCAGTCGAGGCCTGCATGTGTGTTGTAGCAGCAATAAGAGAAGGACGACCAATAGAGACTATCGAGGAGGACGAGAATATAATGATGTCCACCCCAATAAAAGAGGAGCACCCAATTGTGATGCTCACTCCATGGAAGGAGTTACATATGCTGGGGGATTGGTTGAACCATACAAGGCTAGTAGATGACCTCCATGAGAAGACAATCATGCTAATCATGGTCGAAGAGCATTTGACAAAATTGCTCAGAAATTTCAGCCAGGAAGATGAACAGATGGTGATTGTAGCACTGAGGCCTGCAGCAAAAGAAGAAGCAAAATTCTAATCTGAGGAGGAGCTGGAAGAATATGGAAACATGCCAGCAGGAGGACCGATAGAAGCAAAGTTGTTAGGAGGAGAAAATGAGTGGCAACTTAGTGAGGAAACTGCAGGGATGGAGTCTGCAACAAAGTTTCCATCCAGTGCCAAAAAAGAGGAAAAAGATAGCATGGGAGATCGATATGATCTTCCCATTGCCAAGAAGGAAGGGCAACAGAGAAGATTCCTAGAGAGCCAGCCATTAGAGAAGTTGGATAGAGTGATAGTGGATATAAGAAGGTTGATGTTGAGGTCAGCACAAGAATCTATCAACATGGAGAAGCTGGGCAGAAGATATCTTGCCATAGCAATAGGGGAGGAGAATCAGTGGAGCAGATGGATAGCTCCAAAGAATAGTTTGGGATCTAGGAGGATTTCAAAAAGAGTGTTGAGAATATCATGAGCAAGAACTCTTGAATTTTTTGCAGCAGTGGAGTATGATGCAGGAGCATTTCTCCATGTCATCAATGCACCAGCTAGACAACATATTCAATGTGCATTCAATGGAGGAGAGAGGCTCCAACCCTCTCATTTTAAAATTTGAAATTGTAATTTAATGAAATTAAATGCATAAGTTTGGAAGAGCCAAATCCATGCCTTTGCACAGGTTGTAGGAGTTGAATTTTCCTTTAATGGCTGACACCAAGTGGTATCTAAATCTGATCCAGACTAGACAACCATTGAATGTAATTCAATGTAAATTAATGAGAGTAGATAGATTGGAGGGAAGGCTCGAGAAGCCCCCTTTTGTAAAATATATTTGTATCAAAATTCATTCGGTCGAGCATGTAGAGAGAATAAGAGAGCCAAGACACTGTGCAATCCGATCTCTTGCACACATTGTGAACAATGATTTTGATATTAATGAAAAAAGAAGTTTTTCCTGCATTTGATTCCATGTGTGTGTTTATATTCTCATGGATGATCTGTGTGTTTATATGCATGTTGTAGATATATGATAGGTTTCCATTTACATGGATAGACATGATTTTTTGTCTGTGGGTTTGTTGATTTCAGTCTGGGTTCTTGTGGCTTAATGCAAGGGGTTGCATGACAGAGTGTTGAGGACTATGTGAGCCAGTGAAAAGAGTGCACACTTGATTTCTATGTGAATGCAGGCAAAGATGTGCCAGGAGGGCACACCCTAGGTATCATAAACTCAAAGCATAACCTTAAGGTTAGTGAACACCTTGGAGGAAAGAATGTGCAGAGGAGGGCACAGAGAGAAGACATAATTGTTGAGGATTCTGTGAAGCTCTCTCAGGTGGGCATTGAGCATGTGCAAGGAGTGCACGAAGGAACTGTGTTTCGAGTTTAGTGAGAAGAGAAGGTTCAAGGAGAAGACACTCACAGAGTTATTGAATACTCTGTAGGCTCAACAAGGTGTGCTTGAGCGGAAGTTGCCAAGAGATCACTTGCATCTCTTTGAGGTACAAAAAGGACAGAGACCCTTGAGGTTCGAGCAGTTGAACCTCAAGGAGAAAGAGTTTATAAACACTCTGGAGGAAAAACTGTGCAAGGAGAGCACCAGGCCAACACTTGGATGAAGTGTTGAAAAAAAACAACCAGTTGAAGGCCAGTTAGAGTGCAAGGAGTATGCGCAGAGAGAACTTGTTTTCAAGTTTGCAAGCTTGTGAGGAATAATCTCACTGTGCACAGAATCTATGCAAGGAGTGTAGAAGGCCGATAAAAGTTCAATACAGTGGGTTGAGAGTCAAGCACAGGGAGTGTCGTTGGAGTTGACTTATCCCAAGTCCCAAATCTCAGGAGAGACATCGTCTTCAAAATGCAGACGAGACTCAAGTAGCGGGGTAGCAGAGAGACAAAGGTCGAGGCCTTTGAAACATTGGAAATATTCCAAGTCTGGGAAGACTGTAAAGCTCAAGAGGGGATCACAATAGCCATTAGATCAACTGCAGGAGAAGAGATATGGATCGTTAGATCGACGTCGATATATCAGGAGCAGAGTGCCCAGGAGGAGATTAGGTCTAGGTCATTGGATCTGAGCACGTGGATCAACAACCGTTGATCTAAAGGTAAGGTGTACACACCTTAACCATTTGAAGGTAGATAGGAGAGAGGAATTTGTGAAGTTGTGAAGTCCCAAAATCATCAGAACCATCCATGAGGAAGGACACATGGCAAGAGATCAGTGTTTCACTGACTTGCAACTCAGGGAAGTTAAAGGCCAGAGTCGTGGGAAATTGTGAAACGCGAAAAGATCTTTGGGGGTCAAGTCAGTTGTCACACTGGTGGTCACGTGGAGTATAGATATTACATCTGGTGCCTGTTCGGATAGGCAGAGTTCATAAAAGGACATGTGGTTGGTATTCATTGAAGGTTCCAGTGGGGACCAAAGAGCCATTTCAGATCGAGAATACGAAGATCCATAGACCGAGAGGTCATCAGATTCCTATTGTGGTGGGGGATCTACGCCAAAAATTTACAACCGTACTCAGATCATACCATCTTCCATATTATGATCTACCTACCATGCCATCTTCCATGGTACACATTTTGCACTAAAAACTTCTGAGACATAAAATTTAACCATCAGGTCCTCACGTCTTCTATGGAACTATTGTCACCCCATTTTGAAGCCCATATGTCCTCTTTCCATACTTCACCATTTCGTAGAATTTCTTTTGCGGATCGTCGATTTGTCGGGATCAAGAAATATCCAGTTCTTAATCATTATTTCCTATGCCCGCACCCTTTTGCAATAAGAAATTAAGAATTATATATAAGATCTTATTTCCAGGTATGCAATTAGCAAGCGTTAATTTCAAACATCATGGAATGTCACTTGTGTGTCGTTGTGCTGGTACATTCATGAAAACTTCAATCCTCACTTTCAAAAATGAGTGAGCATGACCGTTTCCCTATTCCATGCTTCAACTTTCCTGGAATTCCACAAATATACAAACCGGTCACTGAACTGACCCATCATGCTCTCTTTCGTTTTACATGTTTTGGAGTGAAAAATTCCAATACATAAAATTTGACTGCGAGACACTCCCCTCTCCTGAGTATCCCTCGTGACCCTATTTTCAATCCAGTTCGACTACTTTTCAGACCTTTCCATTCATTCCTTTCTCTCCCTCGTCTCCCCGATCTTGGCACTTATCTATAATAAATAAATGTTTATATATATATACATATATATATATATATAGTACATTTTTCACTGAAAACTTTTGAGAAATACAATTTGACCGTCGAGTCCTCACGTCTCCTGTGGAACTATTGTGAGCCCATTTTGAAGCGCACCCGTTCGCTTTCCATACTTCGCCATTTCTTTGAATTTCTTTCGCGGATCATCGGGTTGGCGGGTTCAAGAAATACCTCATTACTAATCACTATTTTTGTTTCCACGCCCTTTTTCAATTATTATCAAACGTTAATGCTACCCCAGGGTTTGAGGAAATATCCCGTTAATATGCATAAAACCAAAATTTATGGATGGTTATATTATCCCTTCCGAGTGTTAATTTCAAACATCATAGAATTTAGTTGCGCGTCGTCGAGTTGGTCTGTTCACGATATCTTCAATCTTTGATTCCGAAAACAAGTCCAACTGACCATTTCCCATCATCATACTTGGCCACTTTCCCGGAATCCCACAAATATACAAACTGACCGCTGAACTACCACATCATGCTCTCTTCCATTTTACATGTTTTGTGGTAAACAATTATGATACATAAAATTTGACCATGGAACACTCGCCTCTCCTGAGTATCCCCCATAACTCTATTTTGAATCCCATCTGACCACTTTTTAGATCTTTCCATTCATTCCTTGCTCTCCCCTATCTCCATGACCTTCGCACTTGTCTAAAAATAAAAGACAAACAAATGTTTTAATATATATATATACACATATCTTGTTTATAAATATGCAATTACTAACATTTAATTCTAATAGCTCGTCATGCAGGAACCGTATAGATTGTCATTGATGGGCAAAAGGCTTGAGGAGCTTTCCCATTCATAAGAATTTAACCAAGATTTTGCGGAGAGTTACATTATCGGCTAAAACTGTTCATTTCAACCATCATCTGGAGAAAACCAATGTTCTCATAAACCTATGGCATCAGATCGACAACAGTTCTATGGAGATACAGTGAACATCTTCGAGCGTGAGGACCAAAACTTCCAGTGGTCCAGTGCATATTCTTATTACTCAACCCCTGTCGACTAGAACCAAGTAATTTGGACCTCTGGGATTTCTCATGCTGTCTATGTCCCTGAAGTTTTTGACTGTAAGGACCTGGTCTCTTGGTGTGCCGATAAATTTATTTTAGACAAAATAATTATTCCATTGAGGGAGCTCTCTTCTTTTTCTTAGTTACCTGAGGTCTTCCGCCAGATGTTAAGATTGCCAGAGCCAACATTGATGTTCAGAGGAGAAGATTGGAAATAGTTCCTAACAAATAATAATAATGGGTTGAACCTCTTGCCCCATTTATTGGAAGACCCGATTGTAGTTCCTGAAGATATCACAAGATTCCAGGTTAGTTCATTTAGAAATCCATTTCGCGAAATTGTGTGGCTGTTTACAAGAATAATGGGACAAGAGTCCACGACAACTATTTCCTGGATGGATCTTTATATTTTGTATTTCACAGTCAAGGAACAAGCCATTTTTTATTGGGGCAAGTTAATTTCCCATGAAATATGTTCCCAATTGTCAAGATTAAAAAGGGAAAATAAATTTTATATGTCGTCCTACTTAGTTTTTGCGACAACACATTGCTGCCAGTTTCTAGAACTATCTTTGTCCAAGAATGTCAACTAGGAATTCGAACGAGTAACATTCTGGTACCAGGCCTTATGGAAGAACAAGGTTTCCCATTGTTTTTATAAGGTTTTTAATGGCTTCATGTCTTTTTTCAAAGTTGTGTTGTTAGGAGAAGATGCTCCCTGCATATCTGAACAGACAACCAGTTTTTTGGATAGGAAGGGGACACTTGAACATTTGGATAATTACTCTGTCATAGGGAATTTTTCTCCACGGAAAAACCTACTCTCCTTCTATGTAAAATTACAAACAGAATATTTGTTGCAGAAGTAGCATGACAATACAACTATTGGTCACATCTATTGCAGAAGAAGAGAAAAAAATAGTTCATTCCTTTGAATGGAAATTTGGGGACTTTGTGTTGAAAAATGTCAACAAAATTGATGAATTCACAGCACATTATAGCAACTTCAACCTCTGATATGCTGAAAGCCTAAGAGGGTTCGACCCCTATAATATTTTCTGACAACATTTAAAAACACTTGGCCTCAATGATTGTTTTTTCAAAAAGCACCTGTCCAAAAACAGAGACATTGTCGGCAATGCTACTACTTCTGATGCCCGCAACCTAGAAACATTGCTAAGAAACACTTAATTTTACACGCAATAGGGGAAAGGCCCCAATGACAAGAGGGATCAATCGGTGAATAACACTCCAAAAAGTATGGCATCCCAGAGCATCGCTCCAACGCCCCACCACAAAAACAAAGCAACTCAGAGTTATTCAAATGAAGGAGGAGATAGCGACCCTCCTCTATCTAAAATTGATAGTTCTCATAATCTTCTAGTAGACAAGAAGAGAAAAACAAATGTGGGGCACGCGGAAGAGCCCAAAATTCAGAGTGAGAAAATTGAACTTGAGTCTAATCTAGATAGCGTCCTCTGCTACCTTGATCATCTCGGAGACGCCATCCGACATAGTGGTCCAATGGACATATCCGATACCAAACATTTTGAAGAAGATGAATCCTTCGTGCTCCAGAGAACTTTTTTTGACAACCAGTCCAAAAAATTGAAATAAGAAAGACAAATCTCGTTCAGAGGTTTACCTTGCCAACATGCGACCGTCCTAAATTTGTCAACTTCACATAGAGAACGAAGATGCACTTCATGATTCCATTGGAGGCATCGAGGCCTAGAATTTCAGACTGAAGGACCGACTCAAGGAATTGGAAGAGGCTTTGATTCCTATGTTATTTCTTGCCAACATTTGACAATAGCCATGCCTACCACCTATGCAGCCAAATTAAAAGGATCCTCCATCCTCCTCGCATCCTGTAGAGGATATGTGGAGAATAATATCAAGAAAACAATGGTACTGGTTACTGAGGTGTGGGAAACATCATAGAGCATCACTTCCCTTGGAAACAGGGCACATAGTTTGATCGAACATTTACAGGCAGAGTTAAAAGACGAAGAACATTTCTACTTAAACACGGTCCTTCCTTTTGGCACCATTGTCAACAACATGACAAACAAAAAGAAGGAAACAAGATCTTCCATCCAAAAACTGGGTTGGTCAATTAAATGCATGCTGGAAAGAAAAAGTGAAGAACCTGCATCTCATTGTTCAGTCTTGTAAACAAGCCATATCAAATGAATAAAAATTATTCACAAGGCTGTCAAGAATAAATTTCCAAGACCCCAACTTAATCGTCAACTCCTTGCCCTCAACTAGGCAAGACTTCGATAAACAGGTTGATATGTTTAGGGCATTGTCTTTGGAAATTTTGTACAGCATGATCCTTGAATATGATCAAGATCACGTCGACCACTGGCTAGTCCACTATTCAGTACAAAATGAGGAAATTCATCAGGCTCTGCGTCATTCTTTTATCGACTTTTGGGAATTAGAAAACAAACTTTTCAACATAAAAATTCGGAATGAGATCAATGTCGCCCCAATGAGAAGTTACATTGAAGAATGACTCAAAAGTGAATTGAGGCAGGCCGCACATGAAAGACAACAGGTAGTTGCCATGATTCCAGGAGTTGTCGATGACATAAATGAAATGACAACCACAAGCAAATAGAAAAAGGGCTCATATGTACCATCAATGTAATTCTACTGATCACATCCTTCTTTTTTTATCAACCCCATTATTCCACCTTTTTAAATAGAAATGTCTAGCCAAATACTGATACCTCTCAATTTTTTTTTTCAAGTATTGCACTCTATTGTCCCCCACTTCTTCTTTCTACAGTCCTGTTTCTTGTACATATTGCTCTTATGGTCCACGGGAGCCCCAATCCGAGTCTATATGACAAACACATTGAAATATTTCAAATATGTAACATAATTTTATTATTTGATATATTTCAAATAAATATATTTCAAACTAAACTTCTTTTTTATCTCCTTTTAAACTAATTTCCATTAATATGTGACAGACTTTTATTTTTTGATATATTTCAAATAAAAACTGTTTTTTTTATGTGCTTTTAAATTTATGTCTTCATACTTTTTTATCTTTCACCAGTCTACATCACAAATGCATTTAAATTACTTTAAAATTTGTGTCCTCGTACATTTTTATCTTTCACCAGTCTATAAATTTTTTTCTTCCACTATGCACAAATTGTATTTTGTTATATACTTTCAAAAAACAAATGGGGCTCTAGAGGCCACGTGTCATTTACTGCATGGAAACCACCCGTGCTTCATGCTGCTTGCCACATCTTCGCTGCAGTTTCCATCTTCCTCTACTATTTTTCCCTATCCAATTCAACCCGGTAGGAACTACGCTGCCATGCAACCTTATTTTGAATGTTAATGTTAATATTATATATAATGTTTAAAATACATAAATGTAATATTTATTTTATTATGAATGTTAATTTTATTATTATATATCATGTTTAAAATATATAAATGCAATATTTATTTTACTTTATTTGTAAATAAAAGTGATAATTATTGAGAGCGATTTGTATATTAAAAATAATTTTAAGATGAAAATTGAGTAAATTAAGAAATCTATGTCATAAAAACCATTCCAAAATATGTAGATTTTATGCAAAGAGAGAAAGTAACAAAGCTTTATCTAGTAAAAACAATTTCTAAGACATACATATGAGAGATCTATATATTCACAAACAATTGCAAGATGCATAGATTCTAGGCAAAGAGAGGCATTCACAGTTTTTCAAGATGCACATATTTAGCAACATCTCATTTAGTCATCGACATTTTGTTTACAAGATGCACATATTTAGGAACATCTCATTTAGTCATCGGCATTTTGTTTACAAAGATGTGTGTGAAATCTATGTAATAAAAATAATTCCAAGATGCATGACTTTAAGGCCTAGAGATATTTACAATTGTAGGATGCACATATTTTTGGCATATGGAACTTAGTAATAACTTTTTTTAAAGACATTATTTAAGAATAGCAAACCAAAATAATCTAACTTATTCAAAATATATATATATATATATATATATATATATATATATTTATTTATTGATTCAATATAATATATATATATAATAATTGTTAATAAAAAAATATATTATCAATATTAAGTAATTTTGGTTTTATTAGGTTGCTTCTAAGATTAAATATCTTGCTTGTAAATAAAATCATCCATTTCACTTTGGTTTTCACAAACTAATACATTATAACTATAACTATTATTACATGTATTTTTAGAAAAAGATCCAATATTTACATATTACATGCATTTCAAAATAAAATGATCTTTCATACTCTATCTTGTTTAAATTATTTGTTTTGATGGTTTTTTTAGATCTTGGTTAATTTCTTAATTTTATTATAAAAATACTAAATGTTTTTTTTTTTTAAATAATTATTTTGTTAATTAAGATACTAACTTTAAAACGATAATTTTGATTTTATAATTAAACAATAATGACTTCTCTGTATTAAACCAACTTTTGTAATATCTTGCATTTTAGATATTTATATTAAATTTCCAATATGTATGATTAAAAAAGAAAATAATAATAATGATAGATTATATAAGAAAAAGTAAAAAGAAATTAACAATTAAAATAAAATGAAATGAAATTTAAGCCAAATTTATGGTTTCTCATGACACATTAGTCGCAATGCAAACTTGGGAAAACAACAATATCTTACCTTCGAGGGATTATTCAAGGTACTTTTACAATGAATTTGATTATGGTGTAAGAAGATGAAACTTAGGAAATTTAATTAGCTTTCTGAATATACAACTTTTATTCATAGAAATTGTAAATAACTATGTCAAATTTGATTTTTACTAACAATGATATCTTATTTTTCCACCAAAATATAAGGTATATGTTTTTGTTCGTGCCGGTGTTGAGTATCTTAACAACGAAATTTCACTCCAAAAATTGGTATACTTGTAGAGAACCCATTTTTCTTATGCCGTGTATTTTTAGGAAATTTATAATATGAACTTTATATTTTTTTTTAAATTATCAAAGTCAACATATCCCTGAAATTACAACATCTAGGCTAAAAGGGTCTTAACATGATCAACACATTTTTTTTTTTAGATCATAGATATCAGACTCCTCTAATGCCGCATATAAATATGAAATGGTTAAGATGACAAAAAGTTGTAGAAGAAACAAGAGAGGTATGCATTCTAGGATTTTGATATATGTTACGACAAAATTAAATTAAAAATAGTAAACATTATTATTTTTAAAAACAATTGTATATTTGGAATCTTTGTAGTTTTGTCAATAACCAATTTTTGTAGCCTATAGAAAAATAATGTCAAAAACATAGATATGCAGAGAAACTCATAAAAATGGAGGTTTTTATGTATTTGCAGACCAAATCAATAGGTTTTTCATTCTGAACCTAAATCTGAGGCAACCAACTCAGGAAAAATGTATGCTACAGTTGTCACTCTCACCCAAAAAAAATTTAAATTCAAATATCATGCACGTGATTTAGGAACACATGCATGTTCTTAAAGTGTGTGCGCATTCCTAAAGCATACAAGTGTTCCTAAAATGCACCCATGTTATTATAAATAGGAACACACGTGTTCCTAATAACAAAAATCAATTCTCTCTCTCTCTCTCTCTCTCTCTCTCTCTCTCTCTCTCTTCCACCCCTATACCCCCTCTGCCTCCCTCCCTATATCGTCCTCTTTTTCTCTCCAACGTGATTCTCCTTATCCATCACTCACTTTGTCCCCCCTCTCTCCATACATATCCCTCTCTCTCTTTCCCCTCTTCCCCTCTCTCCTTGTGTCCCTCTTTTGCCCCCTCTCTCTCCCCCATTGTTCCCCCTTTGATATCTCTCTACTCCATTCACTCTCTTCTTATTATCTCCACATTCCTCCCTCTACCACTCTCTAATTGTCTCTCTCTCCCTCCATCACC
>ML788458.1:224594-242560 GCA_009831015.1 Picea engelmannii
GTGGGGTAGAGAGAGAGGGGGTGGAATGATTGAGTAGAGATAGAGGGGAAGAAGGAGATAAGAAGCGAGGGGAAGAGGAGGCAGAGAGAGAGGGAGAGGGAGGGAGCGGGGCATACAACAAGTGACATAGAGGGAGAGAGAGGTTGGGGAGAGATAGAGAGGAAGATATATGGAGTCAAGGAGAGGGGGGCAGAGAGAGAGAGAGTGGGGAGTAGAGGGTGGAGAGAAAGTGAGGGGGGATAGAGAGATATTTCATGTTAACAGAAACACATGCACATTCCTATTCCTAATAATGTGCATGTGTTTATAAGGTCAATGCTTTATTTTTATTTCAATTTTTTTTAGGAACGCGCACATGTTCTTGTACATGTGTTTCTCAAGAATGCACATGCATTCTTGGGAATGTACCTATGTGGCTTGCTGAGTGAAGTTTCGGGGTTTTCCAAACCTATCACATCAAGAATGCATACGTGTTCCTAGAAACACATTCTCCCAAATCTGCTTTCATACTCACCCTGTTACCACTTTATCTCACCCTAATAAAAAATATAAAAAATAAAATCTAATAAAAATTTCACCATTAAATAAAGTTACTATAAAAAAAAATGGTATAGCTCACCCTTGAAGTAATGTCCATTTATTTTTACATAGATATAACTAAAGAATTATTATATATAATTAAATAATTATTATTTAATGGAGGTTAACAAGATTGTAATGATTTATTATTTTTGTGAGAGTATTATTTTTATTTAAGGAGTTTCTACGGAAATTAATCCATATTAAGGATATTAAGAAAAAGGTGGTAATTTATAAGTCAATTTTATTTGCAAAATTTTAGATATACCTTATGCATACTTAATTCAACTTTAAGTCAATGCTTGTTATTTAATTTATTTTTTTCCCTTAAATTGCTTTTATTTAAAGGTTATAAACAAATCTAATATATATTAAAAAGATCATAAAACATGATAGTGAATTAGTTATTTTTATTTAATTAGTATAAAAAAATATTTATATATAAAGATCAGATCATTTGATTTTATTAATATCATATTTTATGATATTATTGTTTTCCTTGCTAATCATTTTATGATTTGAATTCAATCACTATTCTATTTCAATCACTATACTATTTCAATTGGGGTTAATTGGATTCTTCTAAAATATCATCGTGTAACTACTTAAACGTCTAAGCTTATTTATACATTGACTTTTCCTCTTTCTATTTCATTATATGCTTGGAAAGTGAAACATAAAAGTAAATAGCTTTAATTGGCATTCCATTATATATGCTTGGTAAGAATTTTATTGGACAATAAATGCAACAACAGTGAAATTATAATATTTTAAGTTATTTAGTGAATTTCCATAGGATATAAATTATGAGAGTTTTAGTGAGATAGTAGCACATAAAGTTAGGATATATATTATGAAAGTTTTAGTAAGATATTAATACATAATGTTATGATTATATGTAAAGCTACGTTTTATTTTATTTTAATTGTTTTTGAAAAGTTGTAAATTGTTTTCGAAAACTTGTAACATTTATTATAAGGTGACTGTTTTATTAAAGCTATCAAAACTATTTCATATTAATTTGAAAAAGAAAATATACACTATATAGGTTGTTGATTTGTCACTTGGGAAATCAGATCAATATTAAAATAGAAATTTGTCTATCCAAAATGTCTTCAAGAGAAGATAGGACTTTAAACTCCATATCATAAAATGTGAAAAATTGAAGGTAAGGTAATAAAACTGAAGACCAGTCTGGTTAACATACTAATAACTAGGATGAGGAGGGGCCAGAGCCTCATTGCCTCTCAAACTGAAGAGACAAAAAATCAATAGTCCTAACATATGAAAAATGAAAGCAACAAAGCATGATCATCAACAACGGGAACTTGGGGTTGAGAAAGGAAAGCATGGTGAAGTCTATGCCATCAAGATTTTCGGTGAGTAGGTTGATTTTGTGATCTACAAGATTGATTTGAAGCTACACATCATCATGATAAAGGATAATCTCCTAATGGGCCTCATTTCGCACAACCAACACCTTTCCCATGAGATTTTTCATGTTCCAATATAAGTCTATCCTTTTGTAATACTTGGATTCTCTGGTGCAAGAGGAACCTGTGTCAAGAATCCATGCACATATTTCCTTGTTTACTACTTCATACTCAATGAAATGCCTTAGAACCCGAGAATCAACTTCACCTAAATCAATCTTAGGGGGTGTGTGGGATTGGTAGTTAGCTGCCAAAATTTTTTCTTCCACTTTCACCTTGGAAATCGCCAACCCACCCCATATACCACACAAGTGATAGTGGGAGACCCCTTGCACCATGAGGATAGACTAAATAAGAAAAAAACCAAGTGGTCCAAAAAGGATCTAGAGAATACTAGGGATAGCTCAGAACTCGCAGAAGCAACCCAGGATGCTTAGAATGGCCTCAGCAAATAAAGAAAGGGAAAAAAATCAAAGTTATCGAAACTCATTGAAAATGACATTGTTGTGAAGAGTGTGTCGCAATATTTCCAATAGTGCAAACGACTATTTAAACAAATTTACAGATCAAAAGATATTCATGGTCAAAGTTTGGTCAACCTGGCTGAGTGAGCAGGGGGATGAGTCACATTCATACTGTTGATGTCATCATCGGTATGAATGATGCCATCATCCATACAACATATGTGGCATGTACAGGAGGTGACATGTGTCATGCTAACATCAACATGGTGACGTGGTAGCACTATAGGCTACCATGTGTCACTCATATTTGGCATTTCAGGGTCATTTTGTAGACCAATTAAATTGTGCCACGTGGAAGTCTGTACAGTGACATGGCACCTAACATGGTAGGTTGAGTTATCATACAATACATTGATGTGGTAGGGTGATTGTATAGTGGTTGACGTGGCCCAATGGTTAGTTGCCACATCGCCCAATCATGGGCTTCCACGTGGGAGTGGAAAAATTCTCAATGACAACCCATGATCGAAAATTAAAAAATTAAAAAGATTTGGTGAGTCTGCCAAATCCGGTGGGACCCCACCAACATCTATAAGCCTCTCCAAATTTAGCTGAACGAATACATGTCAAATATATATATATATATATATATAAATTACAACGATCAATCCAAAAGGGGAGGCCCATGGGCTCAACCTCGGGACCTCCCCCTATATACAGGCCTTAATATAAGCTCTGTAACCAATACACCAATAGACTCACATTGTTTACAACACTAGTTTATTTATTTAAAACATGAATCCACCCAATGCTGGAAGGAGGGCGTGCGTGGGTACGAACCGACATGGTTTTCGAGACAATTATTCAACATTTATTGCAGGTGCAGGCCACTGAAACCGAGACATAGTTTCTCTTGGGCCTAGGAGTGCCAGAGTCAGATCGAAACATGAAAATGGTCAGTTTTGGGTAATTCGATGCCACAAATTCAGTGGTGTTGTTTTTTTTTATCTAAGAAAAACTTTTCCAACTTGATTTTAGAATGATCTATACTTATGTATTTTTCCAAATTCTTTTGTTGAGTTAAAAAAAAGTCCTACCCATTTGAGAGAACGAATTAGAGACATAGTCCACCAGGGACAAACTCTGTTATCAATTTTTTTTTTAGTTCATATTTGATGCTTATGTGTCTAAATTATTGAGATTTTCCTTCTTTAATGGTGCAATTTAATTTATTCTCATTTAATGCAATTATTTGTAAGTCACTCGATGAAAAGATCCTGGATCATGTTGGTATCAGAGAAATCATCTTTGAATTGAATTGTTGAGTGTGAATCCTTACTAGGGCCAAGCATAAACAGGGTGAAGGAACTCTTAGGACTTTCAATCCCAAAGTTGGCCATGCCTCTTGAAGGAAGAAAATGGCAGAAGAGGACAAGCATGATGAACAAGAGAAAATATTTCATATGGTCTTTTATCTAATGTTAGAAATGGTCAAACGAATATATGGAGACTATGATAAGATGATGAAGAAGAAGGGAAAGAAAAAGGAATCACATGTTGATGATGATGCTTCGCTAAATCAAGGGGTTGGAGGAGACCCTCCTGAGCCTCCATCTTCACCATCAAGTTCTAGTTATTCTTCCTCTAAACATTCTCATCATTCTCATCATTCTAGCCATAAAGCCTCTTTTAAGAAACAATTATTAAAGCTTTATGTAAACTTTTCTTTAGCTATGTTTAATGGAGACGTTAATCCTAAAAACATAGATAATTGGATCCGAAAAGTTGAAGTATATTGTCATTTTCAATAGATTGATGAAGAGGAAGTTAAAGTGTAGTTGGAATCTCTTTGGTTGGAAGGAACCGCTCTCATATGGTGGGAGAGAAAACTTCAGGACAAAAGTAAGTGTGGTAATATTCTTTCCTCATGGTCGGAATTTAAATCAATGATAAGGAAGTAATTTTATCCATTGGGTTATTTACATAAAGCAATGATGGAATGGAAAATTTAAAGAAAAGTATAGGTAAAATTTTACAAAGTTTCATAGAATAATTTAGGAAGAAATACCTTGCATTAATATTCCTTTGGATTCTTATGAAACTTTAATTAAGTATATTGGCGCACTTCACTGTTATATTTGTCACACTTTTCTCTTGTTTAACCCCACCAGTCTTAACGAAGTTTGTGTGGAAGACACTCACCTTGAGAACAGGGGAAAGCTTGTTCAAGAAGATACCACAAATAAACCTTTGAATCTCCCACATAAGCCTTTTAAGAAGTTTAAAAGGAAGGACAAGAATACCACCACAATGACGAGAGAAGGAGCAAATCCATCTTGCACTCATTGCAAGAAAAGTGTTCATGATGATGAACATTATTGGAAACTGCATCCGGAGAAGAGACCGAAACAATTCAGTGGAAAGGGGAAGACAAAAACCATTGCTACATTGCAACAAGATATTGGTTCCAATTCTGGAGATGAAGGAAAGATCACAACGGTTGGAGTACAAGGTAAATATTCCCTTCATGCTAGTTCAAATTCCAATAATGAATCTCATGATGGTGAATGCAAGAGGAATGAATTATTTCATATAAGAGTTGTATCTAAACACTCTAAGATATATACATTAACTTATCTGGGCTCCCAAGTAAATTTGATATATGAAGCACTTATAAAAAATATGGGTCTTGAAATGAAACCATATCCAAAGCCTTATCCTCTTGGTTGAGTATGTGATAAATAAAAACTTAATGTCACCAAACAATGTAGAGTCAGATTTTCTATTTCTTCAAAGTTGATTGATGAAGTGGATTTGGATGTTGTATCACTTGATATATGTGGCCTAGTGTTGGGAAGTCCTTATCTTTATGATAGAAAAACAATCTTCTTTCATCATGAGAACAAATATAACCTTACTAAGGGGAAGTGGAATATATTGTTACAAGTCATAGCATGAGGGTGAGAACAACACTTGTTAGTGAAGGACAAATGAAGAGACTCATAAACACTAATAAGAGATATGTACTCATGGTCATAAGAGAGAAAGATGTCAGAACATTCGACACTTTCCAAGGATGTGATCCTTCTCATAAGAAATAATTAATTTATATTGTTTATAAGTATGATGATATTTTCCAAGAACCAGATGGATTACCTCCTAAGAGGGAAATCCAACATGAGATACATCCTCAGTAGGATTCTCCTCTTCCTAATGTGGGCATGTACAAGATGTCATTTGTAGAGATGACAAGGATCAAGAAGCAAGTACAAGGATTATTGGATCAAGGGGTCATCAGGTCCACTTCATCTCCTTGTGGTTCTCCAGTCGTGATGGTGCCAAAGAAATATGGCACATAGCGAATGTGTGTCGATTACTAGGCCTTAAATAAAATCACGGTGAAAAATCGATATCATCTTCCTCATATAGATGATTTAATTGATCAATTAAAGAATGTTGTTTATTTCACTAAGTTGGATTTGCAGAGTGGATACCATCAGATCAGGTTTGTAGAACATGATGCATGGAATACTGCCTTTAAAACCAAACAAGGATTGTTTGAGTGGTTATTTATGCCATTTGGGATTTCTAATTCTATTGTAACCTTCATGTGTGTGATGAATTATGAATTCAGGCCTTTACTAGATGATTTTGTGTTTGTATATTTAGACGAAATTATTATTTTTAGAGTGACTTGGGATGAACATGTGAGGCATGTAAAGCAATTTTTGGATACTTTTCAAAGGAAAAACGTTCTATGTAAAATTGTATAAATGTGAATTTGGCAAGACTGCACATGTATACTTAGCTCATATTGTAGGAGGAGGACAATTAAAAATTGATTCTTCCAAGATTGATGTAATTGTGAATTGGCTTGAGCGAAAAAGTGTAACTAAGATCTAGAGATTCTTAAGCGCAGTCTAGTATTGGAGGAAGTTTATTTCAAACTTCTCTTTTATAGTAGTTGCTTTGCATGCCTTAACCAGTGTGAAGAACACTTTTCAGTGGTGAGGAAAACAACAAAAATATTTCGACACTTTTAAGGAAAAGATCAATACCGCACCAGTATTAGCACTTTCAAATATTCAACATCCTTTTGAGATCGAGACAGATGCCAACAGATATGCCATGGTTGCAGTATTGATGCAATATCACAAGCCTATCTGTTACGACCCTAAAACTTTTAACCAAGATGTTGTTAACTATCCTACATATGACAAAGAGTTGTATTCATTCGTTCTAATCATAAAGAAATGGAAACACTACTTGTTAGGGAAGGAAACAATCATACATACAGATCACCAACCCTTATAGTATCTCCAAGAACAAACCAAACTGCAACAATCTCAACACTACATATGGATGGGTTTTCTACAACAATTTCATTTGGTAATCAAGTACAAAAAGGGTACAAGTAACAAGGTAGTGGATATGCTTTCTAGACCTCCTATTGCTACTTCTATTATTTTGAAGAATACTTCTTTATCTCATGATAGCTATGCAGAACAATATGCCATTGATGCACATTTTAAAGAATTATATGAGAATCTAAGCCATGGTTCACAGGTACAGAACTATTGTCTATAGGGAAAAATATTGTAGAATCTTGGAAAGCTATGTATTCCTACCAATGAATGAGTCCATGTAATACGAGAAGCTCACACTTCTCTTGTGTCTGGGAATTTTTGTGTAGGAAAAACAATGGATCATTGTTACTGGCCTCAAATGAAAGAAATTGTAACTAAATATGTAAAAGGGTGTGTGATGTGTTTTACTTGTAATCCCACTAATAGAAAACTAGGGCTATACTCACCACTACCTATTCCATCCCATCTGTGGGAAAGTTTCTCCATGGATTTTGTAGGGGTTTTACCAATGTCAAAAGGGGGTCATGACTATTTGTATGTTGTAGTGGATAGGTTTAGAAATATGCGTTTCTTGATTCCATGTAAAAATAAGATCATTGCTGAGAAGAATGCTAGTCTCTTCTTTCAGTATGTTTGGGTTCAATTTGGGTTACCCACATCCATTATCTTGGATTGATATACTCGATTCCTTACGTATTATTGGACAAGCTTGTGGAGAATGATGGACAACAAATTGAAGAGGAGCACTGCTTTCCATCCATAGACTGACAGACAGACAGAGGTTGTAAAATGAACTTTGGTACTTTTTCTTTGAGGCTATTGTATCAAAAATCCCAATTTATGGGATGAACAAATACCCTATGTAAAACATGCTTACAAGCGAGCCTTACATTCCTCCACTCAATGTTCTCCTTTTGAGACACATTTTAAGTACCTACCTAAAGTTCCTTTGGACTTGATGTATGGGAGAGATATCAATTCAAATGAAGAAAGAAAAGAGGACAAAGCCCACAAGTTCATTCAGAGGATCCAATAGGTGCACCAGGCAGTCACATAACATTTAGAGAAAATTCAAGAATAGTATAAAGCTCAACATGAAAAACATAGGGTTGATCATCAGTTTGAGGTTGGAGACCGGGTATGGCTTCACATCACCAGGGAGGGATTGAAGGGTGAAGGCAAGAAAATCAAGCCCATTCGTTATGGATCCTTCACTATTTTGGATAAAATTGGTACCAATTATTTTCATTTGGAGCTTTTGCCTTATATGCATATTTACTCAGTTGTAAATGTAGAGAACTTGAAACTTTTTGAGCCTCCCATGATCATGGATTGGAATGAGGAAGTTTCAATACGTTAAGTTGATGATTTTTCTCCTCAATACTTGGATGATTTAAAGGAATATATCATCCTGGATAGAATAATAAGGACTTCATGCAGGCATGATGTTGATTATCTTCGAGTAGGCTTAAAGGGCACACATCCAAGAAAGACAAAGTGGATTGAGAAGAACAAGGTTAGGGAACTCTTCCCTCACTTATCTATTAATTGATGAAAGATTTTCATGGTCCAAAAAGATATCAGTGGGAATTTTTATCCAAAAAGGATCCAGAGAAGACTAAGGATAGCTCAAAACTTGTAGAAGCAACCTAGGATGCTCAGAATGGCCTGAGCAGACATAGAAAGGGAAAAAATTCAAATTTCTTAAAACTAAGTGAAAATGACATCATCATGAAGAGCGCGTCACAATATTTCCAACAACACAAATAGATCATCAAACAGAGTTACAAATCGAAAGATATTTGTGGTAAAAGTTATGTCAACCTAGACAAGTTAGTAGGGGGATGAGTTAGCAAAAGTACGGATGACGTCAGCATCCGTACAACATACGTGGCATGTGCAGGAGGTGAAATATTTCATTTTGATGTTAGCATGACGTCAACAAGGTGAAGTGGCATCACTAGAGTCTGACATGTGTCACTCATATTTGGCATTTATCGGTCATTTAGTGGACCACTAAAATTGCACCATGTGGTAGTCTGTACAACCATGTGGTAGTCCGTATAGTGACATGGTGACTGACGTGGCAGGTTGAGTTGGTAGACCGTACGCTAACGTTGTAGGGTGATTGTACAATGGTTGACGTGGAGAAATGGTTGGCTGGCACGTGGCAGTGGGAAAATTCCCAATGAAAACCCTTGATCAAAAATTAAAAAATTAAAAAGATTCGGCAAGTCCTCCAAATCCAGTGGGACCCCGCCAAATATGGAAACCGACCAACATCTAGAAGCCTCTCCAAATTTAGCATAATGAATACATGTCAAATATATATATAAATTACAATGGTGAAGCCAAAAGTGGAGGCCTGTGGGCTCGACCCCGGGACCTCCCCCTCTATACATGCCTTAATATATGATCTGTAACCAATAGGCCAATGAACTCACATTTTTTACAACAACGTTCTATTTATTTAAAAGATGAATCTGCCCAGTGATGGAAGGAGGGCGCGCATGGGTACAGACCGACATGGTTTTCGAGAAAATTATTTAGCATTTATCATAGGTTGGAGGGCACGAGAAATGAGACAGAGTTTCTCATGGGCCTGGGAGTGCCAGATTTAGATAAAAACATGGAGACAGTCATTTTTGGGTAATTCGATGCCACAAACTCTGTTTTGTTGTCTGTTTTTTGATCTGAGAAAAAATTTGGCATCTTTATTTTAGAATGTGGTATACTTATGTATTTTTCCAAATTCATTTGTTGAGTTAATAAAAAGGCCTACCCATTTGAGAGCAGGACCTTGAGACGTAATCCACTAGGCACGAACTTCGTTATCACATTTTTTTTGGTTCAAATTTGATGCTTTTGTCTCTTCATTATTGAGCTTTTCCTTATTTAATGGTGCACTTTAATTTATGCTCATTTAATGCAATTCTTTAAAAGTCACTCGATGAAAACATCTCAGATTACTAGGGGGGAACTAGATAAATACATGATGACCCTAGGGATCCGACAAATATATGAGACAAGACGAAAGAAGAAGGGAGTCAAGAGAAAGATTGATGGAAGGCCTAGGATTATTCCATGGGAGGGGAGTTTGTTTTCTAAGACCAAGATAATGAAAAAATACAGGCCAACACCATAAATTTCTAATGATAAAATCATTCATTTCCATAATTGTTGAGGAAACCATCCAAAACTTGAAGATCCAATGAAGGACAAGGGAAATCAAGGTTGCCATAGGGGAGTATGTCATTGAATAGAGGTCACCTTACAACAATGAATATATACTTTTGTGATTACAAGGAGGGATCACCATGTGTGTCGGTGAGGGTAATGGTAAGAACACTTGTGCACAACCCCCCAAGTGCAGTTTCTTTGCCCATTCACTTCCATATCACCTTATCTAGGGTATTATAAGTTATTTTTCAATTTGATATTGAGGACCATTATTATTAGATGCTATGTCTTAGTGTGCGAATATTAATCATCATTATTCAAGAAAAATCATGCTAACTAAAATGATGCATTAATGGTTCATAAAGAGATATATTTTCACACTTGCCTTATGTTTACATGTTTCTTTATGAATGAGGAAGATGAAATATTAAACAATCAAAAGTATTTCTAAGTCTTACTCCACAACCAAAATGAAACCTCAACCTATATAGTATTTGCAAGCTACCTTAGTTCGAAAATCACTTTGTAACATGTTTTTTCTCCGCGAGATGATTATTGTTGATATCTTTAACATTCAACCTTAAAGAATGTTTTCAAGTGAATTCATCAACCCTTGATTTCTATGTTTGTCACTATATTTAACTAAATAATATAGTTAATCATACATATTATCATAGAAGAATTAAATAATAACTATTACCCATTGTCAATTAAATGAATAATTGATTAGGCAAATGACAAGGGTCTTTTCCTTAAAAAATATTTTAATGTATAGGAAAAGAAACATGTTTATTTCTAAATGTCACATTTCCATGAATCTTTTACTTCAAGAAGTTTTCTTCTTTTAATGAAGTACTTTTTTTTTTTTGTCTGGTTGGATCCTAAATTTGTTTTTAGCACTTGATTAAATACCTTCATTATTTTTGGAGGATAAGATTGCCTTAAAAATATAGATAAACTTTTGTAAGTTTTCATGTTGATATTTGATATCTTGGAGCCTAATACAATATTTAAGGGATTTTATGAGTTCATTGTTCCCTGGTTAGGGAGGTATTCCTATTTGTATATCTTGAGATGAAATTGAAATATAAATTATAAATACACTATTATCAAAAACTAAAATTATAAAGTTTTATTTGAAAGCATTTCAATGAAGATTTTTTCCTATTAAAACTATGATGATTGTTCAAAATACGTATAGTGTATCTCAACAATAAAATGATTAAGAAGCTATAAATGTAGTGAATTATGAGCATGAAAAGGCCAAATGTATGCCAAGAGATTGATCATACCATGGCATTTCCCTATGTTAGCACCTTTTCTCTAAGAATGAAATAATTTTTGTTTCTCTCAACAAACCTATGTTCATGTTAAATTTGTCTTCATATAATTGAAACTTGGTCCACATAATTAGGATAATTAATGACATTTTTTCTAATGACCAAACAATATTAATTATCAAATATCAAGATAGTAAAAATTGGTAATGTAATGTTGATATGAATGATAGATAAAGATATGAGAAAATTTTTTCTAATGACCAAACAATATTAATTATCAAATATCAAGATAGTAAAAATTGGTAATGTAATGTTGATATGAATGATAGATAAAGATATGAGAGGGATTCATTGAGTTATAAGCATCTCAATTCATAATGAATGGCTATTTGTCCAACTGTTCCGTTCTCTAAGGATGTCACATTTTTAAGAGTAGTGGAATTATATTATAAAGAATTTGATCAACCTGAAATAGATAGTATCATCTTGATTTAGATTTCTTATGTCTACTAATAATTATTTTTTATGTTTACTAATTGTTAACTAATGTGAACAAGTTGATTTTCTAAAAACAATTAATACTAAGAAATAATATAATTAAGTTAATTATTTCATTTATGCATCCACATAGAATTTCATAACATACATGCACTACTAATTATAGGGAGCACAACATTCTTGAGGATATCCTTTTATATTGATTTGAGTGCAAAGCTCATGCACATCTAGTGGCATCCAAGAGAATAGGTATATTTAAACACATGTAGGTAATTGGTTGAAGGATAAAGATTCTAAAAACAATTAATACTAAGAAATAATAAAATTAAGTTAATTATTTCATTTATGCATCCACATAGAATTTCATAACATACATGCACTACTAATTATAGGGTAATTGGTTGAAGGATAAAGATTCTAAAAACAATTAATACTAAGAAATAATATAATTAAGTTAATTATTTCATTTATGCATCCACATAGAATTTCATAACATACATGCACTACTAATTATAGGGAGCACAACATTCTTGAGGATATCCTTTTATATTGATTTGAGTGCAAAGCTCATGCACCTCTAGTGGCATCCAGGAGAATAGGTATATTTAAACACATGTAGGTAATTGGTTGAAGGATAAAGAGATTAAAGTTTAGTTTTATTCATAGGATATAAAGAAAATATTTCGATTTATAAGATTGCCTTTGATTTGGTTGATATAGAAATGATATTTATATAAGTGTCAAGGACATCTTCACATTTGTTGTGGGTACAATATACATGAACCAATACAAGCATGATTCAAAATAGGAATGTATGAAAATCTGTAAGTGAAATGTATTAGAATTAGGGACATAAGGAATGAAGAATTGGAAATTATCAACCTAGATGTTTCCAAGTTGTGTCTTCTCCTTCTTCCCCCTTTTCTTCATCTTCATATTAGTGATAAAAAGTGTAGTAAATTATGCATATCCGCATGTGTGATTAATTATAAAAATGAACTTTAAAAAACACAAAATGAGTCTTAATATCATGACTATAAAAAACAAAACTCATACAATGAGTTTAATAATTTCATTACATATGTGATGGTAAGTGTATGGTATAAACATCTATAACACACATATTTCATATTCGCGTGGAAGGTATGAATGAATCTCCTCTCCACATATTTATGCTAGACCAAGGATGAAGTTAAGAACAAATTATGATTCACAATATAACATTGAAATATTATGATATACTATGACTTATAAGGACATAGAAGATATGTATTCCATATCACGAATAGGCTCAACTTTGTCAAAGAATAATCAACTTATGAGTGGTCTAAGTGGAATGATGTGACGCTTCAATGAAGTCCTTATAACATGATGGTGCACATAATTTATGTAAAATAGTGATGTAATTATATTGTTTAGATGTACTAATGTGCATGGGATAAGACAAAATGTGTTTTACATGTTTCCTTGGGGCTTGATATTATGGACTTAGGATATTGGTTATGGACATTAAGAAGATTTCATTGTGGAAAAAATATTATATCTAATGATAATGTGACTTGTGTAACTTAAGGAAGTAAAGAAGACATTACTTATTCAAGAAATATATTAACAAAATATACTTAATTGATTTAAAATATACTTAATTGATTTGGGAGTGTAATGATACAATTCATTGATGGTACACTTCAAATGACAACAAAACTTGGGGCAATGTGTATTAGATAATATCCAGTTACACCTATAAGGGTAGTTGATTTTTTGTTTCAAGAAATATATCAACAAAATATACTTAATTGATTTGGGAGTGTAATGATACAATTCATTGATGGTACACTTCAAATGACAACAGAACTTGGGGCAATGTGTATTAGATAATATCCAGTTACACCTATAAGGGTAGTTAACCTTTTGTTAGTATGAGAAGGTGGAAGTATGAGAAGGTGGAAATATAGATATAGAGAGACAAGGATTTTAATACTAGGAAGTTTTATAAAATTTCGATCTCTAAGAGTTAAGTGATTTGTATTTGAATTATAAAATATTTTCTTGAAGTTACATTGTGGGGTAATGGAAAATGGTAAAATTTCAAAAGAATTAGTGACAATAAGTTATTACTATTCTTGTAACCATAAACAACTTAAAAGAAGGATACAAATAAGAAAAATAGAAAAAAAAAAATTTAGATGTTGGCACATAAGGATTGAATATTGTATTCCTACCAGAAGTTGGCACTGCGCAGGTGCTTGATCATATGCATTGTGTAGTGCCAAGTTTCAAAGTATGCACCAACCAAGTATTTATTGTGCAGGCCAACTCATTGTTTCACTACACTTGTCAACCCATTTTTTACTTTGCACAAGGACTTAAAGAAATTGCATGCATGTCATATTTGAAAAGATCTTTAGGAATCATTATAAACGATTGTGTAACAACTTGATTGATCATGGTCAAGGTTATGGATGGACTGAAAAGTTTGTTACGATTTCCACGCTACATGGAAGATATGGGGGGATGTCAGTAGATATGTAAGGGTTGGTATTTTGAGTAAAGAGAGAGTTGATCATTTTATAAGAGAGATATGAGATATAACTCAAGTAAAGTTGATTTTTCACTTATTTGTATGATTGGTTTTGTTATGCATGAATGAGAAACATGATCGATATCTCAACACATGTCTCATCTCTATTTTTTACTGCTAATGCACCTTAAGTGAAGTGTATTAGAATTAGGGACACAGAAGGAATGAAGAATTGAAAATTATCAACCTAGATGTTTGCAAGTTGTGTCTTCTCCTTCTTCCCCTTTTTCTTCATCTTCATATTAGTGATAGGAAGTGTAGTAAATTATGCATATCCACATGTGTGATTAATTATAAAAATGAACTTTAAAAAACACAAAATGATACTTAATATCATGACTATGAAAAGCATAACTCATACAATGGGTTTAATAATTTCATTACATTACATATGTGATAGTAAGTGTATGCTATAAACATCTATAACACACATATTTCATATTCGCGTGGAAGGTATGAATGAATCTCCTCTCCACATATTTATGCTAGACCAAATATTCACATATTGAAGAATTGAAAATTATCAACCTAGATGTTTGCAAGTTGTGTCTTCTCCTTCTTCCCCCTTTTCTTCATCTTCATATTAGTGATAGGAAGTGTAGTAAATTATACATATCCACATGTGTAATTAATTATAAAAATACATGTGTAATTAATTATAAAAATGAACTTTAAAAACACAAAATGAGTCTTAATATCATGACTATGAAAAACATAACTCATACAATGGGTTTAATAATTTCATTACATATGTAATAATATGTAATAGTAAGTGTATGGTATAAACATCTATAGCACACATATTTCATATTCGCGTGGAAGGTATGAAGGAATCTCCTCTCCACATATTCACAATATAACATTGAAATATTATGATAGTAAATCCCATATACTATGACTTATAAGGACATAGAAGATATGTGTACCATATCACGAATAGGCTCAACCTTGTCAAAGAATAATCAACTTATGAGTGGTCTAAGTGGAATGATGTGACGCTTCAATGAAGTCCTTATAACATGATGGTGCACATAATTTATGTGAAATAGTGATGGAGTTATATTGTTTAGATGTACTAATGTGCATGGGATAAGACACAAAATGTGTTTTACATGTTTCCCTAGGGCTTGATATTATGGACTTAGGATATTCGTTATGGACATTAAGAAGATTTCATCGTGGCAAAATTATTATATCTAATGATAATGTGACTTGTGTAACTGAAGGAAGTGAAGAAGACATTACTTATTCAAGAAATATATCAACAAAATATGCTTAATTGATTTGGGAGTGTAATGATACAATTCATAATTCATTGATGGTACACTTTAAATGACAACAAAACTTGGGGTAATGTGTATTAGATAATATCCAGTTATACCTATAAGGGTAGTTAACCTTTTGTTACTATGAGAAGGTGGAAATATAGATATAGAGAGATAAGGATTTTAATATTAGGAAGTTTTGTAAAATTCCGATCTTTAAGAATTAAGTGATTTGTATTTGAATTATAAAATATTTTCTTGAAGTTACATTGTGGGGTAATGGAAAATGGTGAACTTTCAAAAGAATTAGTGACAATAAGTTATTGATATTCTTGTAACCATAACCAACTTAAAAGAAGGATACAAATAAGAAAAATAGAAAAAAAAAAAAATTAGATGTTGGCACATAAGGATTGAATATTGTATTCCTACCAGAAGTTGGCACTGCGCAGGTGCTTGATCATATGCATTGTGTAGTGCCAAGTTTCAAAGTATGCACCAACCAAGTATTTATTGTGCACGCCAACCCATTTTTTCACTACATTCCTCAACCCATTTTTTACTTTGCACAAGGACTTAAAGAAATTGCATGCATGTCATATTTGAAAAGATCTTTAGGAATCATTATAAATGATTGTGTAACAACTTGATTGATCATGGTCAAGGTTATGGATGGACTGAAAAGTTTGTTACGATTTCCACGTTACATGGAAGATATGGGGGGATGCAAGTAGATATGTAAGGGTTGGTATTTTGAGTAAAGAGAGAGTTGATTGTTTTATAAGAGAGATATGAGATATAACTTAAGTAAAGTTGATTTTTCACTTATTTGTATGATTGGTTTTGTTATGCATGAGCGATGAACATAATCGATATCTCAACACATGTCTCATCTCTATTTTTTACTGCTAATGCACCTTGACCAAGCTACTTCCATATTGTACCTCACTGTCTTGAATGAATTGAATGAATAAATAAATTCTAAGCATATTTTATATAGGCATATAGTGGGTTATGGTTTGAATGTCTATCTATGTTATATTATTCTATGCATAATGAATGAATGAATGAATGAATAACTAGATCATGAAGGTTTCATGTATGTTTTATTCCTTGACACCTTAGCCAAGACCAATGGTATTTATGATTCTCATGGCATCTCGGGTGAGACCTTCTTCATTCTTTCACTGAAGGTTGAATATCCTGGAGCCTATGGGGTTTTTTGGTAAAATATTATCGAACCCTAGGTATTTAAACACCCACCCATAATTAAGAGCCAACAAGGAGGGAGATAATTAGAGAGGGAAATACAAGGAGGGAGATGGATGAAGGTGAAGAGATAGGGTACAAAAGATTGAGGGGAGGGAGGGAGGTAAGGAGGGAGAGAGGGGTAGAGAGAGAGAAGGGAGCTAGAGAGAGAAATAAATAAGTAGAGAGTGAGAGGGAGAGAGAGAAAGGGGAATAGAGAGGGATACAAAGAAAGGGAGAAGAGTACGGTACAAAGGGAGAATGAAAGAGGGAGAGACTTACAGAGGGGTGGAGAGAGAGGGAGAGAGAGGGGTAGAGAGTGAGTGAGTGAGTGAGAGTGAGAGAAATGAGAGAGATAGAGGGGGAGGAGAGATAAATGGGGGTATAAATGGAGGGTGGAAGAAAGGTAAAGACGGAAAAAGGGAGAGGGGGATAGAGATAAGGAGAGACAGTGGGAGGTAGGAGGAGAAGTATGGGTGGAAGTGAGTGAGGTAGAGATATGTAGAAATTGACAGAGAGAGAAGAGAGAGGGAGGGGTTAGGGAGGGTGTTTATATTATGGTAGCTACATGAGGTATTAACCTCCACGTGTAACCTTGACAAGAATAAAATATTACGGGAAGCAAGAAGAAACCCTAAATCAATGGTCGTAACCCTAGAAGACAAGTCAGCTAAAGGAAATATTTAATATTGAGTTTTTAGCCTCCAAAATGAGAAGTCATCCCAGACAGCTAAGGAGGAGAAGTATAAATACAAGACGCCAGATATGATTTGACACAACTCAACTCGACACTACATAAATTCAGGAAGTGCGCAAGTCTGGAGAGTAGCTGCAAATGCAACTACTGCAAGTAGTGTTTTTTGGTTTTAGGCTTGGATTCTATCTTGGTTATGGTTTGGACTTTCTTCTTGGTATGCTAACTCTGGAGAGTGATAAACTACCTTGATTGGATATTAGGCCTAGGGTTTTCTTCCAAAATTATTTGTTGTCAAGGTTAAGGTGCTCGGGGGTGGATTCAGCCTATGGTTGGGTGACAATATTGCTATAATGTCTATGGTTAAATGAGCACAC
>ML788458.1:243023-274935 GCA_009831015.1 Picea engelmannii
AGAGAGAGAGAGAGAGAGAGAGAGAGAGAGAGAGAGAGAGAGATTGATCAAGTGAGATAGAGATATGGAAAAAAGGAGAGAGGGAGAGAGGGTAAAAGTGGGGGGGATGTGTAATATCCCAAAAAATAAATTATTATGAAAGTTTGAATGCACTTAGTAATTTATTTCCATTTTTGGCAAATTTGGATTTGGAAAATTATTGCCATTTATGGAAATTCCGAATTGGGAATTTAGTTAATTGTAATTTATTATTGTGATTGGTGGTCAAAGATTTTATTTTCTCAACCAACTCTTTGACTATGACACTTGTAAGAAACAAATATTTTTTATATTTATTGCTGAGAGACAAATGGAACAGCGAGGTTGAAATCAACTGACCATGAATCCATGAGAGGGGAATAGACTTGAACTACCTCAGGGCTAAATTTTACAAGTGGAAAATTAGGAATCTGGCCATTAGCAGCCCCTGAAAATCAGGGATTTGTAAAGATGAGAAAATTTCCAAGGGGAAAAGACCTAGGCACAAGATTCTTTTTCATATATAGCACATGGGAGGAGGCAGGATGTTGCCAAGTATGCAGGGAAAGAAAGGACATCACTTGTTGTTACGAGCACTATTTCTGAGTATGAAGCAAGGAGAATATCTGATCTGAAAAGACATCACTTGCTATTACGAGAACTATTTCTCAGTGTGAGTCAAGAAGAATTTGGGATCTGAAAAAGGACTATAGCGAAAGAGGAGTTTCGAGGTTCACCCTCATGGATTCATGGTCAGGATAGGGTGTGAACGAAACAAGTATATTGGCTATTTTGTTATATGGTTGGGTGTAACTTGGTCATTCCATTTGTTGTCCAAGCACTTTTTTTAGATACGTACATTTACCTATTCCTTGTTGAATTATTTTATGGGTTAATAGTTGGTATAATGAAATGAATTGTAGAGAAAGTTGTTACAGTTTGAATTTATTTAATGAAGTGTAACCAAGAAAGCTATCGTGTGCAATAGTTGTGGATGAATGTGTGAAATTTCTTATTCAATTGATGTATTCTCTGAACTGAAATAGGAAACAAATATCAGTGAAATCTGTAGTTGATATTAGGAAGATTTGGCATAAATATGAATGTAGATTCAAGTTTAAACATGCTTAAAGTTTTATTACAGTTTGTTATATGTTGAATATTCTTAGGTGTAAATTTACATGAAATACATGTGTATGTTATGCAAAAATGGAAGGGTCTAACACAGGGAGTTGAAAATGTTAGGAGGGGAGAGAGAGATGAGACTCTATAGCAGCCCAGTTTTGTAAACATTGCACATAATTTCTGAAATTAATACAAGCAGTTTTCCTTTCTGTGAGTGGTATCTGTGTTTACGCGTTTTAATTGATTATCCTTGTGTAATTGATGTTGTATATGTATGTTAGATTTCATCTGTAGGGATAGATAGAATTTATCTATTTTTGAGCTTGCTAAAAACCATTCTAGGTTCTTTAGGCTTTCCAAGGAGTGCACAAAAGAACCCTATTTCGATTTCAGAGATAAGAGAAGTGTTGGGGGTCAGACCCTCACAAAGTTATTGAATAGTCTATCGACTCAACAAGGAGTGCTTGAGAATAAGTTTCTGAGATGGAACATATTCCCCTTCGATGAACAAGGGAATAGAAACAAAGTTATTGAACACTCTAGAGGAAGACCCGTGTAAGGAGTGTATCAGGCCAATACTTGAATGAAGTGTTGAAAGAAAACCATCTTAAGGTTAGTCAAAGTGAAAACAGTCTGCATAAATAGAACTTGTTTCAAGTTTGTAAAGCTCAGGAGAAAATGTGCAATTCGACACACAGGGGGAAAGTGCGCACCAGGGTGAGGTCAAATTTTGTCGATGAAAGTTCAGAAGGGACAGGGTTCCAACCAATAAGAGAGATTCATAGCAGTTAGCTTGCAAGAGAAAGATCAAAGGACAAAACCTTCGAACACTTAGAAAATTATTCCAAGTCGGAAGAAAGTGCAAACTCAAGAGGAGGAGTGAAAGAAACCGTCAGATCGACTGCAGGGAGAAATCTGCGCCATCTGATTAGAGTCTAGACAATGAGGAGCAAGCACAGAGGAAAAGATCACAGTTTTCGATCGAAGGAAGATCGTGGATAGTATATCTAGGCTTATCGGGAGTTTGCAAGTCGGGAAGACTGAGGTAAGAGTTTTGGGAACTCACAAAAACAAAGTTCACGATTTTATATGAGTTGTTGGATCGAGGAGAGGCCTGGATCATTATATCCAGTGGAATTGCAAGGAGGTTAATAGAAAGAGTCTTTTAACTTTCAAAAGATTAGGAGAGATAGTAGCCGTTAGATTTGAAGGAGTGTGATATGTTGATTTGACAATCTGAAATATCAAGAAATTGGGAATCGAAGGTTCGAAGGAAGGAGTTGTTCCCAAAGTCCCGATACGCGAAGTCTTGATTCGTGAGAGAAGGATCTGGAGCGACAGATCACAGGGAGATTTGGACCATTGATCTAAGGTGCTTGAAATCAAGAAGTCATACCTCGGGAGAATGGAGGTGAATCACATTGGGAGTCACCAATACATGATTTCCCGAAATGCTCGTAGGTAAGCCCCAGTGTGTGGATGGAGGTCATATCGATGGAAGTTAAAGAATGGAGCTAGCGAGTGCTAGGCCTCTATCAGGATTTCTGGGGGTTGGAAGAGTTGAGGTGACTCACATGCAAGGACCTGATACGTGAGATTGCGAAACACCTTTTGGTTAGGTGAGTGGTCACAGTCGTGGTCACGAAAAGGAAGGGTGTAGCCAGAGAAGAGTAGCACTCACCATGCATTGATTTTTGAACAACATTCAAGAGGGGGGGGGGCATGGGTGTCATACAACCTACGCCTTTGGAGGAAGGGCCTATGTATTACTTAAGCAGTTAGTATAAAGCCACCCTTATTTAAGTCTGCGATAGATGCATTGAACCTTTATATTAAGTATGCAATCTATGCTTTAAACTTAAATTCGTATAGACCCTATATGATATGAGAAATGTGTATGCATACGGATTTCTGTAATTTGAATGGGGTTTTCCTTTGTAATATGGCATTAACGTTTATGCAAGAATGGGTATAATGTTAAGGGTCTTATATATTATGAACGTTAATACGTATATATATATATATATATGTATGTATGTATGTATGTATGTATGTATGTATGTATGTATATATATGGAAAGGATATATATGTATATAAATGTCAATGTTTATATATGGAGATAGTATAAATTTAGTGGGGCTTTACTAACCTTTATGCTTATACTAGATATGTTAGTAAACTAAGAGGTCGGGGTATAGCAAAGTTACCCTTGACCTTTATGTATATTATTTTTGTGCAGTAGGAAATAACTCAAAGATAAAATATGTTATAATGGCAGTTCATTGTATCAATAACTGGAAACCATGACCCTTGAGAAAGTTAATAGTGAGGAAAACTACCTACTTATAATAACAATATGTCTTTCGAGATAAGTTGTTTGAAGAGAAAGAGATTTAATGTCCTTAATTTTTTTTTTTTATTTGGTAAATTTGGGGAAAATTACATATGGTATCAGAGAAAAGGTTACAACACTTGGACCTTAAACAGGTCCAAAAATGTTTTCTTAGCACATGCTTTCTGTTTAATGAAAAACTAACAAAACAATTACTATTTCAAATAGAAAAAATTTATTTCTGTTGTGATAATGGAAACACAAAATGAAGACGAGGTAAGACTTGAGGAAAATCCCAAGCAAGGACCTACTAGGGAACCTTGATAGAACAATGAAGGAAGTTTTTCCACCTAGGTTCTGGAAACCATGAGAAATCTTATTATGGAGCTGTAAGTTTTCAAAGAAGACAATGAGAAACTGAAAAACACACAACAAGAACAACAGGAAATAAATGAAGTACTACTATGTAGCATAGTAACAAAGAAGATCCCAAAAGACAATAATGAGGAAGAAGAGGTTAGCAAAAGATCCTTCAAAAATTCTAGTCCTTAAGCAGAAAAATGGGATAGCTCTTCCGAAGGCACACCATCAGTAGAAGATAAAACAAGCACAAGAAGAAAGAGGAAACATGTGGACCACCGAGTTTAAGAAAATAAAACCATCCACCATTGACGGGGAGTCTAGGATAGGGGAGGAGGCTGAAGCATGGTTATTATCAGACTAATTGGTAGGTGCGGACACTAACGGATCTCCCTATATCCACCTAGATCTACAACAAAACAGGATAGGACATGACTCTACCCTAAGTTATGACCATTGAAATAGATAGTAAGGAGGAACAAGTGACATACCTTTGTATCGCTTCCTTAGGTCTTTGTTTCTCCCACTTCTCTCTGGTGCTCTTCTGAGGTCAAGACCAAGACAACACAAACCAACCAAAGTGAAGATATAAAAATGTATTCAATCGTCAACTTATGTGTATGATCAAGGAATTACACAATAAAGTAAGAATGACTTTATGGGAAAAGGACATGCCACTATATCATATTAATTGAAAGTAGAAGATATAACCTGATTGCCTTGATGTCGCAAGCTTCCTTTCAGTGACTCTTGGTTCCAACACACACACTTCCTCTATCTTTGCATGAAGAAGATCCAATTCCTCTTGACAGACCTGCTAGAGTCTCCAAGCTTTTGTTCAAGCTGGGTTCTTCACACAATTCCTTCACCAATTCTCCAATTAATCTTTCTTAACATTTTCCATGAGAATCCTTTGAATATATAGAAGAGGGTGAGATGGTTACATGGATGAGAATGATCCCACCAAATTAGGGAAACCAGTAAAATGATAACCATACGAATGCCAATCCATATTCTAGAAGATTCCCTTCTAGAACCCTCGAGACTTCTCCCCTTTTTCAAGTTCAAAAACAAGTTCGCACCCTAGGTATAGAGCACAGTGCGAGAATTTCACACCCTAGCTGAAGGTTGCCTACGAGAATGGGTCATTCTCGCACCCTAGGCTATAAGCAGCCTGGGAACTCACTTTGAAAATATGCTTTCTAGAAGGAGATAAATGCCACTTTTCTCAGGAGAAAGTTCTTGTTGGGAGTCTGAGTACACCTTTGTTAATACATCACCAATATGACCAAAATCATGTGTAATAGAATGCCCCCCAAAGTATGAGGTCGGAATCAGTGACAACCGAAATACTTTGTAAACTACGTGTGTGTGTCGAAAAGCAGGAGCGCACCTCATCAAAAACCTGCAAACAATCAAGCATCTGCAGAATATCATACTAGTACTGAGGCAGGCATTTTGATACTCAGATCATGGACAGATGACATCATAAACATAGGTCATGGCCATCAATTATACACCATGGATCCATGCTGTCAAAATATCGCATAGCCACCAAAAATACACTGTGGATCTATGCAAGATGGTTCAAATTAAGATGACATAGACACGAGACATACAAAGTGGATCTATGTGTCAGCAATCTATACATATTCCATCGCAACCTATATCTAAGAGATGAGACCCAGGGTCTTCAATCCCGTCACCTGAAAGTACGAATCTAACCATGTGATTACAGGTGTTGAAGTCGAACATGGTAGAAACCACTTGATTACCAGTCATTGATGGAACCGTTAACAAGTGCGAGGGAAATCACCATTAATGTCAATGACTCCCAAGGTATGCTAGTACAATCCAATGAAATTGAATAAATGAGTTGAGGTCGAACATTCGACGGAATCTCCCAATCAAGGGTCAATGATGAAAAACTAGTGTCGAAAGTGAGGGAACCTGCCATTGAGGCATGCAAGTTCCAAGGTACCAAATAATTTCTAAGTCTTGTTTCGAGATAATGAGTTGAAGTCGACGGAACAAAACTCGTCATAGGAGGGCCTTGATGTATCCCCCATCAATGACACAAAATGAGTAACAGATTTTGAAGGTGAAACAGAGTATGATGTAAGTTAGACTGGACACAGGGAAGGCTGACGCAGAGAGAATGGACAACTGCAGATGGCCGACTCAATTTTGGATTAAGTTCTCTTGAACATATGAATGACACAACCAATGATTTGGTAGCACTGACTCAGAGATGACTCAGGATATGACCTTGTAGCAAATCGAATGAGAGACAAATGGATTTCCCAATCTGTCTTCAGATAATGAATAAGGAGGTGTCATGTTCAAGAGCGACACTTACTGCCAATAATATGAATACAAAATATATCCCTTTCCCAAATTTTTCCCCCACCATTTCTACTGAGTACCTCTTTATTTTTACGCAAGCTTGAGGAGGATAACATATGCTTGTTGATGTAAGCTCATCCTTTGGATGAGTTCTTCGGAGTATGTTTAACGAACCCTAGGAAGGAGTGGTTCGGTCCCGTATGGGTCTTTTGATGCTTGTTTAACGAGTCCAAAGATAGAAAACTCGAAGGTTTTTCATAATTATAGAGTCTGGAAAAACACTTAAAAGAGAACTCTCTCAGTTCCTTTTTCGTAAAATAGTTCGATGAGACGAAAAAAGAGATAAATTATCGCCCAACAAATGTTTTCTTCAAATACTTTAATGAGCATAAAAAGAGCAAGATCGCTCGGAAATATTTTCATGTTTAGAGAGTCTGAAAAGAGCTTAAAGGACTCAAGGGGGTTCCTTTTTTGTATAACCTTTTTGAGCCCGAAAAAGTGATAAAAGTGTGCTCAATCACGTTCTCATGTATTTTCGAGCATGAGAATGGACAAAGACCAAGCTCGAGGTTTTGTGCAAAAAACCATGAAAAACAACTTAGACATGCGATGAAAAAGATAAAAATATTTGTATCCCTACGTATGGACATCGAAGTCATCATCTCTACAAAAAGTCTCACTCATAAGGGTATTATGCATTAGGTTTATAAAATAAAACAATTATAAAAACCAATAAAAATGGTAAAAAAGAAAATATAAGTGGGTAAAAGTTATTTTACCATAGTCATTGTAACTTTGCCAAGTTTTTAGCCCCAAAACCCCTCTTTTTCCCTTGAATTTCTATGCTCGATTGTGGAAGATACGAGCAACCATTCGGCAAACCGTCTCCAGTAGTGAGGTAAGCTCCTTGTCTTCTATCTTTTCATGGTTCAATTTTTAATTTTTATTGGTAATTTTCAAGCTTTTGAGCTTGTTTTAGGGCTTAAATTTGTGCTCAGCGATTCTCGCAGGCTAGCTACACGGGACCTGCGAGAATGCATCATTCTCATAGGTGGCCCCAAAGGCACCTGTGAGAACCGCAAAGTGAAAAAAATGTTTGAAGTTTGTCCAATGAAAAGTGTACCAAGTCTTGAAAAGAGTTTCTGACCTTCTTCTTATGTGTCTTATGAAAGCATTTGGCTATCACCATGGTTTTGGAATGGTGTGAAAGAGAGCATGAAGAAGATGATGCTATTGCCGGGAATAACCCGAGCACCATTGCTTCTTTGCGATACTGTGGTCTCCTAAAATTCTTTCAGATCCCAGGTATGAGGGCCCAAGTCAGGCTGTTGGAGTACCTCGTTCATATGTGGGATGTGGACCATCAAGTATTCCACGTAGGGGTCCACACATTTTCCTTGGATATCGAGGACATTTATTTCCTAATAGGACTGTCACGGCATGGGTACCATGCGATATTGACTGGTAGCCAAGGTGGTGGGCTGCGTATGAGTGAATACTATCGTTTGTACTCTGTTCCAGAGGCGAAAAGGAGCAAAGGGAAAGTGGCCATTTGGGGGGTCCAGGATTTGACCCTTTGCACTATTTTGTTCACCATTGCTCGTATGGTTGGGAGCGCTTCTCCACACATGGCTCTCCAGAGCTACTTTTAGTATTCCATAGAGTGTACCGAGCCTCAGGTTTTTAACTGGGTAAACTTAGTGCTTCGTAGCATGAAGAAGCAGTTGACCAAATGCAGGAGAGGCGACCTGAAGCAATTCAGGTACAGGTCATTGTTGGTGTCCTTCTTTCTTGATAGGGTTCCTTTGCTGAGGTTGCACATTGAGTGGGGTTTAATAGTTCCAGAGGATCCAAGGATGTGGAGGTGGTGTAACCTCATGTCCAGACATGTAGTTGGACTAATCATTAAATACAATGATTCCTTCTTTGACTGGTTGCGACCACAGATGCTGATGGTCGATGATTATGCATATGTTGGGTTGGATTTCTAAGGGGATCCAGACTTGGCCCTGCCCAAGGGTGCTCAGTGGGGGGATCTTAGTAAGAAGTACACATTTTTTACTTTTTAAATGTTTTTGTGAATTTTATCATATGCAAATGTTTTTATGTTCGTCCAAGGTCTAATTCCAAAAATTCTTTTTTGATGACATAGACGTGGGGCCTTATCGACCTCAGGGTACTTCTCCTATTCATAGATGAGGAGAGGTGGCTCCAGTGCCGCGATGGAACGCTGAATATTATGAGGTAGTGGAACAAAACCTAGATGGTTTGACTGCATACATTCCAGACATGCCTCTTGGAGAGGTTCCGCGACGTTATCAACATCATACGGTGGGAGTGTCAGAGTCTGTTGGTCAATTGTTTCATAGGGTTGCCCGGGAAGTCGTGTGTTACCATGAACGTCATCCATGACGTCACTTTGTAGAAGCTATGAGCTTCAGATTTTGAAATTTTGGTCCCTGGACAAAACTTTTTTGTAAAAAACTTTTTGATCATTATATATACATACGACATCTACCGACTTATCTTGTGTTTTGTGATATTTGTGATGTGATTGATTTATAAATGACCCAAATGTCTGTCTAGTACATAATTAGCTAATGCATCAGTTAATGTATTTAGACATCTAGGAATATGTTGATACTCAATATAATCAAAATAACACTCCAAGAGGCGAATTCACAAATATACCCGTAACAAAGTAGGAATTCGAATAGCATAGACATTACTTAACTGTAGTACTACGAGCTGTGAATTGAGTCGCACAACCAAGTGACGGATACCAAGCGAGATAGAATCAATCAACAATTCGATAACGACGCTATACTCTACAATATTGTTGGTCACACGACCGAGGCACACACCTCGTAGAGTGATAAGTTCGTTTGTAGGGGCGTAAATTGCCCACGCAGCAGAAGCAAGGTTCTGAGTACTATGGATAGCGCCATCAGTGAATCCATTGTGGGGTAGTGAAGATTCCGACATCTGGAAATCAAGCACAACATCACATAAGGGTAGATACCAGATAACGAAAAAACAAACTACAGTAACACACAAGACGTTTGATACAATAAAATACAAGTACTCATGCACAGGTGATCTTATGCATAGTACTTCTTTAAGTACAACCCATTTTTGGGTTCACTCAAAGGGATACCATCGTAATCTATTAACTCGTAAGCTCCTTTCTCCAAAACGCATCTAACGATATAAGGACCTCGCAACATGGTTTCTAATTCTAGCTCATAGCATATATCGATCTTGTTCGTAGAGGAGAACCAGATCTCCTTCAGAGGAAATGCAAGGCTTGACATGTTTGTCATATTGGGCCTTGACACGTTTCTTCTAGGATTCTATGACTAGGGTAGCGTTGCGTTGAGTTTCGTCTAATCGCATGAGATACAACAGACGTTATTCCTCAGTAAAAGTGTTTGGTAGGAGTTTGACGGCTAGTTTTAAGGAGGGTATCTCACATTCAATTGGGAGGATGGCATCCAGACCATAGACTAACCCGAAAGGTGTAACCTAGTAGAAGACTTAACGGATGTTCGGTAAGCCCACAATGCTGAAAACAACATTGTGTGCCAACTTGTTTTGTGAATCCATATCATTCATCGAAGCATGGTTATGAGAACTTTATTAATCGCTTCGACTTGTCCATTGGCTTGTGGGTAATAGGGCGTTGAGTTCTCATGGCGAAGACCCAACTTTTCAGTGAGTTCGGACATCATGAAGTTTCTAAAGTGGCTACCGTGGTCAGTGACGATAGCCTGAGGAACACCAAAACGAGCTATTATGTGATTGAAAATGAATAATGTTGTGGTCTTTCCAGTATTGTCAAATGTCAGCATCGCCTCGACCCATTTCATAAAATAATCTACGGCTACAATAATGTATCCATGCCCCCCGGTCGAGTGGGGGTGACATGTCATGAAATCGATGCCCCATTTTTCAAAAGGACCAATGGAGACCATAGGGTGAAGAGGAGCGAGATGTGACCATATATTGTGATTATAGGTCTAGCAAGCATGGCATTTTTGGATGGCAATTATGCAATTGTTAAATAAAGAAAGCCAAAAATACCCTTCTCGTAAGATCTTCTGGGCAGTAGCATACCTGGACATATGACCACCATAGGATCCAGAATGGTAGTCATTTAAGGCTTTCTCAGCTTCGTCGAACATGAGGCAGCATCGAAAAACTGAGTCAATTCCATGATGATAAAGGGTATCCCCAAGGATAATATATTGACGGGCTTGGTATCGTATTCGACGCCGGTCAGTACTGGACAAATTGGGCCGAAAAGTTTGGGTTTGGAGATATATGATGATATCGCCATACCAAATATCATCGGAACTAATTAGGAAAAGGGATTCATTAGGTAATGAATCGGCTGCTACATTTTCAATTGCAGAGTAGGGAAAGTCACATATAAACTCAGCAAACACTAAGGACTTCTTGGACTTGGCTCGTTCAAATTCCAAGTCAAACTCTTGGAGTATCACGATCCATTTGGAGTATTTTCCCCCTAGCAATTTACATGTGAGAATGTGTTGCATAGGGTTGCAGTTAGAAATTACCGTAGTCTTGTGAGAGAGGATATAGTGCCAGAAATGTTGAACTGCTTGGACGGCTGCCAAGGCCAGTTTTTCAACATGTAAATACTTGGTTTCGGTAGGCATTAGACTTCGAATCAAGTAATATATAACATGTTCATCATGAGAATCATCCTCTTGGATGAGAACCATAGCGATGGTGTAATCCGAGGCTGTGAGGTAGAGGAAATAATCGCGACTATAATCGGGGGGGAAGAGAAGTGGAGCATGTGTCAGGGACAGTTTCAAAGCTTCGAAGGATTTGTTTTCAATGGTATCCCATAGGAACTCAGACACTTTTTTGAGGAGTCGCATAAATCCAAGAGTTATCTCGGCATAGTTTGGGATGAAACGACGAAGAAAGTTTTCTTTCCCTTGAAAACTTTGTAACTGGAAAAGTGTAGAAGGAGGAGGGATATTGAGGGTCGCCTTGACCTTTAAAGGATCTACCTTGATCCCTTGATGTGAAACAATAAATCCTAGAAGTCAGTCGGATTCTACGCAGAAAACACATTTGTGAGGATTCAAGCGTATATGGTAAAACCGACAGTGGAGGAAAATGGCTCGGAGGTGAATTGAATGATCGACCCGATGCATGGAATGAGTGGGTAAGTCATCAAGATATGGTTGCACGATGTACTTGATATCATGGAAGGCATAAGACATAGCGCGCTGAAAAGTTGCGCCAGCCTTCTTGAGACTGAAAGGAAGTTTTCGATAGGCGAAAGTGCCCGAAGGACAAATGAAAGCGGTTTTGTGTTGGTCCTTGGGAGAAATATTGATTTGATTATATCTGGAGAAACCATCCATTAGAGAGAAGATTTCACTTCCGATGCAATCGTCGACAATCTGATCGATGAAGGGGGTAGGAAAGTTGTCTTTTGGACAAGCTTTATTAATATCCCTATAATCAACACATACGCGGATTGTTCCTTGTTTCTTGTCAATCGGGAAAAGATTGGAAACCTAGTCGGTTAGGGCCACCGGGTAAATAAAGTCATCTTTGAGAAGTTTCTCGACTTCAAGCTTAATAGCGGTCGCTTTATGTGGGTGAACTAGACAAAGGCGTTACCGGACAGGTTTAGCGTCTGGGTATGTCTTGATCTCATGTATTACAATGTCGGGGTCGATACCTGACATTTATTCATAGCTCCAGGCGAAGACGTCACAAAATTCTTTGAAAAGTGACTTGTAGGTGATGATCTCATTAGGGAAACACGAAGCTCCGATATGAACATTTTCGCAAATTCCAGGTTTGATGGATATGTTGAGGGGAATAGTGGGTGAGATATTTCTTAAGTTCCCTTTGAAAAACACATCGTGTGTAGACTTGGGAATGGTGGAAATGATGACAACGGTCGACAGAGTCAAGATACGTTGGTAGCTCTCAATGGTGTGTTGTTCAAGGAAGAAGAGAATGGAATGGTGATGGCCATCGTTCCAGGGGGTGTCTTCCATGACAAACATAATCATCTCGTCTGTGGGAAAAATGACATGGAAAGGGTCTGGAGATAACTCATCAAGAGAGGGGGTATAAGGGGTTTCTGATTGAATGGCCTGATAGTCAGATTCGACCGGACTCAAAGGCATTGCATCACCGTAACGAAGATGATCGTCGGGGTCAGGTACTATCCATGGGTCATGAGACTTAGGGGTTCCATGAATCGAGGTGGAGATCATGTTGATTGAAGCGATAAATGAGTGTGGAACATTAGGTGGTGGAATGGCGAAGGTGCCCATTAATGAAGAGTCTTTGAGAAGACTGACACCAATGTTCTCATAACCGGGTGGGGTTTTAGCGATGAACGGTATGTTTCCAGTACACGTATCGGAGTTAAAGAAGGCTAATTGGTCGACAGTGATTACCTTTCCTTGATGTGGGAAACATACAACATGAAAAAAAGTCAACACAACTGTGCGCATGGAATCGATCCAGCTACGACCAAGTAGAAGATTGTAATTAAGAGGAGCGTCAAAGACTTCCACTTCAACTTGGACCGTTTTTCCTTCTAACATGATTAACAACGAAGGAAGGACACCGTAAGGCTTAAAACCAAAGCCATTGAATGTTTTGAGTGTGTTATGGGATTTAGTCAAAGAGGGAGAGCTGATGGCTTTCCAGCAGGTAACAAACATGACACATGTCGAGGCACCCTCATCGATAACAGTTCGACAAATGTTTTTGTCGCAGACAATCACTTGGATCTGGAATTCGAGTTGCGGGGGTAACCTTGGAATGTGATCTTCGAAGTCAAAAATTATTAAATTCATGTTTTTCGAGTTGATTCCACCGATAGATTTCAATAGTGCCTTCCATTGTGTGGGACAAATTTGAAGGACTTCAAGGATTGACATCGCGGAAGGTGCTTGGGATAGGTCTTCAAAAATGTTGTATTTCTGGGCAACACGAGCATGTGGATTGAAAGCCAATTTTTGAACGACACCTTTTGGAGGGGGGCGAAGAACTATGTCAAGGCTCGGTCATTTGAGATGAAGAGGACCATTGGTAGGTGGAGTCGTGGGAGAGGGTTGGACCAATGAAGGAGGTGTATCATCAACCTTCTCTTTAGAGGGAGAATAATCTTTGGCTCGAGTCGTGAGTGCGATGTCCTTCTTCTTTGAATCACCAATACAGATTAAGACATAAGACATAGTAGAAGGGGAAGGTTGGTCATGAATGACCAATTGGGCATGTTGTTGAGAGGGGAAGGGTTGGGACAAAATGGTCGGAGTGGGTGGTTTCGAGGCCCCTTGAAGGAACTTGGTAACCTTGGTGCGTCATGGACAATCCTTCGTGTAGTGATCATCACGACAAATAAGATAGGGGTATCAGGGTTTGCGCTTATCCCTATCATCAACAGATGGAGTTTTGGTTTTCTCTGCTTGTGAAGTATTTTTTTCCTCCTTATTCTTACCCTTTCCCTTTCTGGATTTGTTTCTACCGGCTGGGGTAGATTGAACTACATTTACCTCAGAAGTCTTACTGGTGGGAGGGGTAGGAGACGGGGCATTTTGAACATTAGAAGAAGCAAGTTTGGGGTTGATGCTTGTGGCGGAATGTGGTTGGGCATGGAAAGTTCCAATCACACCATCGGCTGCATGAGAAGCAACTGGAGTAGTTGAAGTGGAAAAAGTGGAAGGATGAGGTGCATCAGAGAGTAATTCGTAAAGAGTACCCGTTTGTGAGTAAACGAGGTCAAGGTATTGAGCATGACTTATGGCCTGTTCTTTAGTGACAACTCCACCCATGGTGATGTCACGACTGATTTCATTCACAAATGATTTTGTGAACCATTCTGCCAACAACTGATTAGAAAGTTCGAGTTTGATGAGACGTCGTCTCCGTCGCCACTCATGAATGTGATCGGATATATGAGTGGCTTTGTTTTGTTTGAAAGAACTCAAAATCTTGGTGCCCATTTCATAATGGATAGGTAACTAGTAGTGGGTGAGGAAATCCATAGCTAGGGTGTTGAAGTCGGTGAAGAAACCTCGTGGTAATTCTATATACCACTTCACAGCAGAACCTGTGAGGGTTCTTTGAAAAAGACATAAACGAATAGAGTCATCCATCAAGGAGTTGGATGAGAACTAGAGGTGAAAAGTCATCACATGATTGTTCGGGTCCTCTCCCGCTTTCCCATCAAATTTAGGGATGTCATATGGTAACTTGGCTGGTATAGCAGGCCATTGGGGAGAGTGATGGATTGGATCATTTAAAATTCTCGACAGATCTAGAAGGTCCAAAGTGGCCAAGAAGGGTAACTGTCTATTCACATGCGGGTACTGGTGGGTTTGGGTAGGGAGTCCCGTTGGCAAACTAGTGGGACCATAAGCAGTCTACATATAATGTGAAGACCCAGGTAGATTCGGTGGTTATTGTAGAGGAAAGTAACTCATGGGTTTGTATCCTTGAACAAGGAAGTGAGTTTGAGCATTCAAGACCCAAATAGGATTGGATGTACCTGGATATGGTTGGCCTATACTAGGGGGTATAACGGATGTAGTCGGAAGTTGCTACCCCCCAGTCGATTGAGGATTATGTTGTATTAGATGGTTCCAATACTGGTCCAAGGATGGAGGTATGTTTTGTCCATAGGGTGGGGTCGGTGGGGGTTGTCCTCCAATTGGGGGTTGAGTCCCAATTAGGGGTTGTGTTCCAATTGAGATTTGTGTTTCAACAGGAATTTTCCCTACAAGGGGAGCTTGAGTGAAACCTCCTTGGTGAAATTGTCCACCAACATGAATCTGGTAATTTGGTGTGAACGACAGAATGGTGCCACTAGGATTGATGCCACTGACAGAGGATGGAAAAGGTCCTCCGAAAGAGGGTTGAGGAAGTGTCAGAATGAAATTGGGAGGAGAGTGCCCAGAAGAAGAGGGACCACCAGGAGTTCTGTATGGGGTTTGCGTAGGAGTAGGAATAGAAGCATTCAACGCACGGTATCTAGGTGGAAGTGTCAGGGTGACACTGGGCGAGAGTGATGTGCCAATGGGGGCTTGACTAGCCATTGTAATCCTGGTGTGCATACTCGTAGTATCTATGTAATGGACCATTTGTAAAGGGAGGGTCAAGATGTGGTCAGCTCACAGAGCTTCTATACTAGGAAAATAATAAGCCGTAGTAAAAGGGACTGTGTCTGGGTTAGAAGTTTCGGGGAATGCAGGTGAGACTGTGATATCAACGGCTACTCCTGAGCCAAAGAGATCCCATCTAAAAACGCCAGTAGACCAAAAAGGATCTTGGCCCTCAGGTCCTGCAAAAGGTCCAACCGGTGATCTAGAAGAGAAAACAACTAAGTCTCCAGAAGAATTCACTCGCATAATCCGTCTCTCAGAATCGGGGTGAAGTCGAAATTCCTCTCAAGAATTGGTAATATAGAACCATTCTAGAGAGTTAGTTCTTTCCACTTGAATAGTGGTGACATATTGGAATTCACTCTGTTGAGGAGAGCCCTCTGGTGAGCTTGTAGGCAGGGGTTGAGAGCCTTCCATATTTTCTGGAGGTAATCCCTGTATTCTACGTGAACAATGTGGGGGGTTTATTGTGAACGAGTTACAAACTTATGAAGCAAATCCTGTGGTCAACTTGGGTAAACAAACAACATGCGCTAGTAACAAAATCTAGGAAACAATACCAAGGAAAAAAAACCTTCTAATTCCGAAGTCACTAGTTGGTGATGAAATCCAACGTTGCAACAACGAGACGAGAAGGGGCTGGACTAGGGTGGAAAAGTTACATTGACGACCTGCTTAATGAACTTACACCCTGGTGCAATCTCCCACACATAATCGTGGGTATACCCTCCAAGGAGCCCGAGTGAGTTTGGCCAACATCGATTCCAAGTACCGTGAAGACTTGCCCCTTCACAATCACCTTCTGTAAGATCCTAAGAAGATAGGCCACCAAGGTTACCACCGACAACAATAAATCCTAGGGGGATAGTCGACAGTCTGATCCACATGCAAGGGTAGGGTATCTAGCCCAAAATCAACTCGAGAGGCTTCCACTCATTGTTGTGGGTATACCTCCAAGTGACCCCTGTAATACGTGCAATCTCTACACTGATATCAACGAAGCAGGGTGACTAACTTTGTCAATATCAATGCAACCTCGGGTTTGACCCTTGTTTGAGAAGGGCTTCCCAGGACAAAATGTTGTAAATGGAATTTGACACTCCTTAACATAAGATGCTATTATGTGTTTTGTGATTTGGAGAGTGTATCTCTCTGCTTATTCCAAAGCTCTAGCCTAGCTAATTGTTGGTGTAATAGAGCCCTTGAAAAGAGTTAGTAGTTAAATTTTAAAATTGCGCAATATTATTAAGGGTTGTTGTTACTCAAAGGAAATGGAGATGAAACTGACGTTGTGTGAGACTCTGACCCAACAATGCAAAGATAGGAATGAAAGATATCAATTTTCGTTCGATGAATCCTATGTACGGGAGGGAAAGAGAAGTTTTCCGGAACAATCTTGAACTATGATATGCAATCTTCAACGAATCACGTGACAATGAAAATTATCTATTTGTTCTTTTTCAACAATTGATTTCCAATATTTTCAAAATGAAAATGCTTTTAAAAAGAAAAATGTTTTTTACTTTTCAAAAAGATCTACACCAAGGTGGTGAAAGTAAGGAAAATTAATAACTAACGAATAAGAAATAAACAAAACCCAAACCAATATTTCAATGGAGATAAAAACGACAAGCAGAGAAGACTAGTATTTTCAATTGCATGAGAACAATGATTTTCCAAATAATGAGCAAATGAGAAATACAAGCAATCCCAACTTTCAAACCGATCACCAGCTCCTAACCAAACAAGTACTCTGATTCTAGGATCAAAGGTTATATCCTTGCTAAGAAAAGTCAAGAGATGAGAGTTGAGGAAAACATAGACAAGAAGAGCCTTTGATTTCTGAAGACTAATCATGCACAAAAATCCGAAGTCAAGAAACAATCAACCAATGGTCCAAGAAGTTCTTTTCATATGCTTATACAGATCTGGGCATCTGAGCATACCAAACCTTAAATCCATTTTTTTTTTTAAAAGGGTTCGTAGGCTATCAACAATGTACAGTGCGATAATGGAGCATTCTCGTAGGCTGGCTTCAAGCAGGGTGCGAGAACCTCACATTGGAATCAAAGGCAGGATGCGAACTCAAGGGGTTCTCGCAGGACACAGTGGGGTTCAGTGTGAGAAGGTCTGAAACTAGGAAAAATTTTGGAAAAAGACAAAATTTTTGAAGGGACTTCTAGACCCAGGGAGTTTGTCAGAGTTTCCTAAAGACTGAAATATTGATAGAAATGAAGAAAGAGAAGGCACGAGCAAATGGCCAAGGAAAAACAAAAAAACCACTAAAAAATGGGTTGCATCCCCAGTGGAGTTGCTAATTTTGTTATCGGACTAATCGGTAGGTGCAGACACTAACGGATCTCCCTAGATCCACCTAGATCTAGAACAAAACAAGACAGGACATGACTCTTTCCCTAAGTTATGACCATTGAAATATCTAGTAAGGAGGAACAAGTGACATACCTTTGTACCGCTTCCTTAAGTATTTGTTGCTCCCGCTTCACTCCGGTGCTCTCGTGAGGTCAAGACCAAGACAACACAAACCAAGCAAAGTGAATATAGAAAAATGTATTCGATCGTCAACTTATGTGTATGATCAAGGAACTACACAATAAAGTAAGAATGACTTTATGGCAAAAGGACATGCCGCTGTATCATATTAATTGAAAGTAGAAGATACAACCTGATTGCCTTGATGTCGCAAGCTTCCTTTCGGTGACTCTTGGTTCCAACACACACACTTTCTCTATCTTTGCATGAAAAAGATCTAATTCCTCTTGATAGGCCTGCTAGAGTCTCGAAGATTCTGTTCAAGCTGGGTTCTTCACACAATTCCTTCACCAATTATCCAATTAATCTTCCTTAACCTTTTCCATGAGAATCCTTTGAATATATAGAAGAGGGTGAGATGGTTACATGGATGAGAATGATCCCACCAAATCAGGGAAACTAGTAAAATGATAACCACATGAATGCCAACCCATATTCTAGAAGATTCTATTCTAGAACCCTCGAGACGTCTCCTCTTTTCCAAGTTCAAAAACAAGTTTGCACCCTAGGTATAGAGCACAGTGCGAGAAGTTCATACCCTAGATGAAGGTTGCCTGCGAGAATGGGTCATTCTCGCACCCTAGGCTATAAGCAACCTATGAAATTACTTTGAAAAAGGAGATAAATGCCACTTTTCTCAGGAGAAAGTTCTTGGTGGGAGCCTGAGTACACCTTTGTTAATACATCACCAAGATGACCAAAATCATGTGTAACAATGGTTACTAGACATAAAAAAATATTTTCGGATCTACAATTAGTCCAGCAACATGAAGGTCAGAATGGCCATCTATAACTTGAAAGGAAGAGAGAGTATATGGTGGAAGGACCTAAATTTGGCCAAGGGCCTAAAGGAAAAACAGATGGAGTGGTCGGATTTCAAGAAATGATTTAAGAAACAGTATTTGTCCGAAAGTTACTGCGAAAGAAATAACAAAGAGTTTTATGTGCTACAACTTGGTCAAATGACTATGGATGACCTGATAAACAAATTCCTGGAATTATTAAGGTTCGTTCCTTATATCTGGGAAGACAATGTAAAAATATAGCAGTTCCTAAGCTATTTACCATAGTCCTATAAGAACATAATCGAATCTGACAACCCCAATTCCTTGAGAAAAGTTTTCAGGAGGGCCTGAATTTGTTACGATCAATACAAACAATTGTCTGAGTTTCCAAAGGCTTGGAAAGACAAGAAACAAGATAGAATGAACTAGTGGAAGATGAGCTATCAACCAACCCCTCTCCGAAATGTAATAAACAATTTTCCAAAGAAATATTTTCACTCCAATAACCAGAACACCCAAGGGGGAAGTAAACCAGTCAATCTGGGAACAAAGAAGTTTGGGGACAGCCCCAGAGAACCGTTAAAATGTTGGGAATGCAGAGAACCTCACTTAAGGAGGAACTGTCCACGTTTAACTTCCACAACAAGGACTACGGTTCACAAACTATAGGAAGCCTCTACAGTGGGAGATGTGGGAAGGAGTGTACATAGGATCAATGCAACAGTGGATGGCCGAAAAACTGATCACCTATCCACTGTAGTGGAAGTTGAAAGTAAAATTAACAATAATTATGTTTCTGTTTTAATTGATCCAGGAGCTACCTTGAGTTATGTTGCTCCTGGTGTAGTGGATTCAAATAAACTTAAGAAAGTAAGGCACAGAAAGTCTTGGCTAGTACAACTAGCAACAGGAACAAAAAGAAAAGTAATCAATTTCATTTCTGACTGTGAGTTCAGTTTAGGTGGTCAAAACACAAAGATAAATCTGAATATTCTACCGTTAGGGTCTTATGATATAATTATTGGAATGCATTGGTTAGAAAGGCATAAAGTAGTTTTGGATTTTTATGAAAAGTCACTCACTTACAAAGATTAAAACAACGCTATTAGGACAATACAAGGCATACAAAAAATAGTCTCAGCTAGGCAGATTTCGGCAATGCCATTTAAGAAGTGCATGAGTAAAGGTTGTAAGATTTATGCTATCCAAGTGACAAATCTGTTGGAAAAAGAAAATAAACCTAGCCTAGAAGATTTTGTTGTCTTACATGAATTTCGAGAATTGTTCATGGATGAAATACCTGAACTTCCCCCAAGAAGAGCGATATACTTCTCTATTGATCTGTTGCCCGTATCAACCCCTATGTCTAAGGCACCCTACAGGATGAGTTTACCTGAATTAACAAAGTTAAAGATTCAGCTACAAGAGCTGTTAGATATGGAATACATCAGACCAACTGTATCGCCATGGGGAGCACAAGTCCTTTTTGTTAAAAATAAAGACATAACTCTAAGATTATGCATTGATTACAGACAGTTAAAGAAAATGACTATTAAGAACAAAGACCCCCTACCTAGAATCAATTATTTGTTTGATCAAGTGGGAGGGGAAAATATTTTATCTAAGTTGGACCTAAGATCTGGTTATCACGAGGTCAGAATAAAGGATGAAGACATAAGTAAAAAAATGTTTAGAATGAGATATGGACATTATGAATTTGTTGTTATACCGTTTGGTCTCACTAATGCACCAACACCGTTTATTTGTTTAATGACTATCATTTTCATTCAGTATTTAGATAAGTTTGTTTTGGTATTCATTGACAATATTCTAGTGTATTCAAAAATAGAAGAAGAACACGAAGAAAATCTAAGGATAGTATTTCAAACTGTAATAAAACACAAACTGTATGAAAAATTTGACAAGTGTGACTTTTATCAAAAGAAAATACAGTACCTAGGACATGTAATATCTAAAAAAGGTATTCTAGTCGACCCAGAGAAGATAAGATCCATGATGGAATGGCATGTCCCTAAGTATGTAGCGGACATCCGATCATTCATGGGAAACACCAAGTACTACCGCATATTTATAGATGGATTCTCTAAGATTGCATACCCTATAACATCCCTACAAAAAAAGGGAACCAAATTTAATTGGTCACAAAAATGTCAGGAAAGTTTTAATAAGTTAAAAGAACTGTTAACAACCGCACCAATTTTAAGAGTAGCAGACTTGGATAAAGACTTCACAGTCTGCGTTGATGCAATCAAAGAAGGTTTGGGATGTGTATTAACTCAATAAGGGCACATTATTTGTTACGAATCCTGAAAACTAAAAGAGCATGAACGAAACTACATCACTCATGACTTGGAGTTAGAAACTGTGGTGACACTATATAATGGGAAGAAAAATTATGTTGCTAACTGATAACAGTGGTGTGAAATTCTTGTTTAGTCAACCAGACCTTAATGCAAGACAAGCAAGATGGCTGGCCTTCTTGAGCGAATTCAATTTCGAGGTAAGACACATCAAGAGTAAGGAAACCAAAATGGCAGATGATTTAAGTAGAGGAATTCACGGGTTGTTTGAGTTAAGCATTAGCAGGGAAGAAAGCGACATCGAGCAAAGGATAAAGGATGCAAGTAATACTGATGAAAAATACATTAAAATGGTGGCAAATTTGCAGAATAATGCAGACAATTTAGACAGAATAGATCTGAGTTTGGACATAAATGGTCTACTAAGATTCAAAAAAAGGTTATACATACTAGATTCTATTGACTTAAGGATAATTGTTTTGGACGAAGTACACAAGAAGCCATATTCTGGTCATCCAGGATACCATAAAATGGTAACAACATTAAGGAAGTTATTTTATTGGCCTAATATGAAAGGCGAGACTGCAGAATACTTGTCTAGGTGCCAATATTGTCAATAGGTGAAGGTTGAACACCAGCACCCAGCTGGCTTGTATCAGCCTCTACCTGTACCGGAATGGAAATGGGAGACTATATCACTGGATTTCACCACAGGTTTGCCTAGAACTCAAAAACAAAATGATTCAATTATGGTAGTAATTGATAAGCTTAGCAAGTTTGAACATTTATTCTTGTAAAATCTACTTATAAAGCTATTAACATCACTGAAATATTCATGAAGGAAATTTTTAGACTACATGGTATTCGTAAAATGGTGATTTCAGATAGCGACGTAAAATTTACATCTACGTTTTGGAAAGAATTGTTTGTAGGGTTGAATACTAACTTGAATTTCAGCACAATCTACCATCCACAAACAGATGGGAAGACTGAACAAACGAACCAAATCATGGAAGATATGCTATGAATGTACGTAAGGATGAAACCAAGTAAGTGGGAAGACTACCTGCACTTGGTGGAATTTTCATACAAAAATGGTTACCAGACATCGGCTAAGATGAGCCCCTTTGAAGTACTGTATGGAAAAAAATGTACAACTCTGATTATCTGGGATAATCCAGTTGAAAGAATCATGGTGGGACCAAAACTTCTCTAGGAAATGGAGAATATGGTAACAAAAGTACAACATAATTTAAAAGAGGCACAGGACAGACGGAAAAGTTACGCAGACCTGAAAAGAAGACACCAGGAATTTGAAGTTGGAGACCACGTGTATTTAAAAGTCAAAGCAAGAATAAGTTCATTAAATCTAGGAAACTGTGCCAAGTTGGCACCCAGGTTTTATGGCCTTTTCAAGATATTAGCTCGAATTGGACCCGTGGCATATCAACTTGCACTTCTTACAAATCTAAAAATTCATAAGGTATTTCATTATTTTTTGTTAAAAATTTATCTTCATGATCCCACTCACAAGATCGATTGGGACATGGTGTAGTTGGAACTAGAAGGCAAGTTCCAAGAGGAACCTCTACACATTCTGGACATGAGAGAAATAACACTATGGAACAGAGTCGTCGCCGAGATAAAAGTGCAATGGAAGCACTTTAGTCGTGAGGAGGCCACTTGGAAATTGGAGGAGGATTTGCAAAAATCTTATCCAACCCTTTTCCGAGAAAGGAACGAACACTAAGGACAGTGTTGTACTAAAGGGGGAATGAATGTAATATCCCCAAAAATAAATTGTTATTAAATTCTGAATGCACTTAGGAATTTATTTCTGTTTTTGGCAAATTCGAATTTGGAAAATTATTTCCATTTAGGGAAATTCTGAATTTGGAATTTAGTTAATTGTAATTTATTACTGTGACTGTTGGGCAAATATTTGATTTTCTCAACCAAATCTTTGGCTATGACACTTGTAAGAAACAAATTTTTTTTATATTTATTACTGAGAGACAAATGGAACAACTAGGTTGAAATCAACTGACCATGACTCCATGAGAGGGGAAAAAACTTCAACTACCTCAGGGATGAATTTTACAAGTGGAAAATCAGGAATTTGGCCATTGGCATCCCCTAAAAGATAGGGATTTGTAAATATGCGAAAAATCCCAAGGGGAAAAGACCTAGGAACGAGATACTTTTGCATATATAGCATATGGGAGAAGGCAAGACATTGATGAGTATGCAGGGAAAGAAAGGACATCACTTGTTGTTACGAGCACTATTTATGAGTGTGAGGCAAGGAGAATCTCTGATCTTAAAAGAAATCACTTTCTGTTATGAGCACTATTTCTGAGTGTGAGGTAAGAAGAATTTGGGATCTGAAAAAGGACTATAGTGAAAGAGGAGATTTGAGGTTCACCCTCATGGATTCATTGTCAGGATAGGGGGTGAACAAAGCAAGTAGATTGGTTGTTCTGTTCTATGGTTGGGTGGAACTTGGCCATTCCATTTTTTATCCTAGCTCTTTGTTCATATACATACATTTACCTATTCCTTGTTAAATTGTTTTATGGGTTAATCGTTGGTAGAATGTAATGAATCGTAGAATAAGATGTTACAGTTTGAATTTATTAAATGAAGTGTAACCGAGAAAGATATTGTTTGTGATAGTTGTGGATGAGTGAGTGAAATTTCTTATTCAATTGATGTATTCTCTGAACCTCAATAGGAAATAAATACAAGTTCGATCTGTGATTGATATTATGAATATTTGGCATAAATATGAATGTAGATTCAAGTTTAAACATGCTTAAAGTTTTATTATAGTTTTCTATAGGTTGAATATTCTTAGGTGTAAATTTATAGGAAATACCTATGTATGCTATGCCAAAATGGAAGATTCTAACACAAGGATTTGAAATTGTTAGGAGGGGAGAGAGAGCCGAGACTCTGTCGCAACCTAGTTTTGTAAGCATTGCACAGAATTTTTAAAATTAATACAAGCAATTTTCCTGCCTATGAGTCATATGTGCCTTTACGCATTTTAATTGATTATACTTGTGTAATTGATGTTGTAGATGTATGTTAGATTTCATATGCAGGGATAGATAGATTTTTTCGATCTGTGAGTTTGCTGAAAATTGTTCTAGGTTCTTTAGGATGTGCAAGGAGTGCACAGAACAAATCTATTTTGAATTCAGAGATAAGAGAAGTGTTGGGGGTCAGACCCTCACATAGTTACTGAATACTCTGTCGACTCAACAAGGAGTGCTTGAGCATAAGTTCCTGAGAGGGCATAGATATCCCTTTGAGGAACAAGGGAATAGAAATAGAGTTACTGAACACTCTAGAGGAAGACCTGTGTAAGGATTTCATTATGCCAAAACTTGGACAAAGTGTTGAAAGAAAACCATTTGAAGGTCAGTCAAAGTGCAAGGAGTGCATGCAAAGAGAACTTGTTTCAAGTTCGTAAAGCTAAAAAGAAAACGGGCAAGTTGACATGTAGGGGGCAAGTGTGCGCTAGCACGAGGTCAAATTCCATTGACGAAATCTCAGAAGGGATAGAATTCCTAGAAATAAGAGAGATCCAAAGCAGTCATCTCATAGGAGAAAGATCAAAGGATGAAACCTTTTAACAATTAGAAAATTCTTTCAAGTCGGAAGAAAGTGCAAGCTCAGGAGGAGGAGAAAAAGAAACCATCAGATTAGTTGGAGGGAGAATTTTGGACCATCCGATTAGAGTCCAGACAATGAGGAGCAAGGGGAAAATATCATAGTCATCAATTGAAGGAAGATTGTGGACCATAGATCTAGACTTATCGAGAGTTCACAACTTGGGAGCTAGAGGTAAGAGTTATGGGAAATCGTGAAAATAGAGTTCATGATTTGATCTGAGCCATTGGATCGAGGAGAGGTATGGACCGTTAGATCTAATGGAATTGCAAGGAGGTTAAGGGCAAGAGTCTTTCAAATTTTGAAAGCTCAGGAGAGATAGTAGTCGTTGGATATGAAGGAGTGTGAGCCATTTATTTGGCACTCTAAAATATCTGGAAATTAGGAATCAATGGTGATAAGGAGGGATTTGTTCCCAAAGTCTCGATATGCGATGTCCTGATTCGCAAGAGAAGGATCTGGACCGATGGATTGTGGGGAAATTTGAACCGTTGATCTGTAGTATTTGAAATCAAGAAGTCGTACCTCAGGAGAATGGAGGTGAATCACATAGTGAGTTACCGATATGTGATTTCCCAATGTGCTCGAAGGTAATTCCCAGGGTGTGGATAGAGGTCATACCGATGGAAGTTAATGAATGGAGCTAGCGAGTGCTAGGCCCCTGCCAGGATTTTGGGGGGTTGGAAGAGTGGGGGAGACTCACATGCAAGGACTTGATACGTGAGATCTTGAAACACCTTTTTGTTAGGCGACTGGTCATAGACGTGGTCACAAAAAGGAAGGGTGTAGCCAAAGGAAGGGCCTATGTATTACTTAAGCAGTTAGTATAAAGCCACCATTATTTTAAGTTTGCGAGAGATTCATTGAACCTTTATATTAAGTATGCAATATATGATTAAAATTAAATTCATATAAACCCTATTTGATATGAGCAATGTATATGCATAAGGATTTTTGTAATTCAAGTGGGGTTTTCCTTTGTAATATAACATTAACGTTTATGCATAGGAATGCATATAATTCTAATGGTCTTATATATTATAAACGTTAATGTATATAAATATATATATATATGGAAAGGATCATAACCCTAGTGGGATTTATTGTATATAAATGTCAATGTTTATATATGGATATAGTATAACTTTAGTGGGGCTATACTAACCTTTATGCTTATACTATATTTGTTAGTAAACTGAGAGGTCGGGTTATAGAGAAGTTACCATTGACCTTTATGTATATGATTTCTATTCAGTAGGAAATAACTCGGAGATAAAATATGTTATAATGGCAATTAATTGTATCAATAAATGGAAACCATGACCCTTGAGAAAGTTAATAGTGATGACAATTACCTACTTATAATAACAATATGTATTTCGAGATGAGTTGTTCGAAGAGAAAGAGATTTAATGTCCTTGATTTTTTTTTTATTTGGTAAATTTGGGGAAAATTACAGGGTGAGATCGATCGAGAGAGAGAGAGAGAGATGGAAACAAGGAGAGAGGGAGGGTGGGTAAAATATTCAGGTATATCGAGTGAACGATCATGAGAGAGATGAGAATATGCAGAGAGGGTAAAGGTGGGGGGGATATATTGAGTGAGTGAGTGAGAACCTGTATGTGTGTGTGCACATGAGAGAGAGAGAGAGAGAGAGAGTGGGATAATTAAGGCCTCAATTTCCTTCCCCAACCATTTTATAGTAAATGTGAGCCATACCTATTGCCAAAAATCTTCTAAAGGTTCCCATATTCAAACTAGGAGGGATATGATACTCTCAATGAATTATGTTAGGTGGTTAAAGGAATTTTTCTTGGATTTGGATGTTTGTAATATTACTTTACGTGTTAAATTTTGATTTTCCTTCCTTGACCATGTCTATTTCCCCACAACCTATACTTGGTGCTCGAAACCTTCCAATGGTATCCATATTGCAACTCGAATGGAAAAAATCTCACAGAGAGATCATCTGTGGTGGTTCAAGGACTCATTGATGGATATTGAGTCATGAAAGACACATTTTAGGCCTAATGAGAGAGTTTAATCACTTGAACATAGTCAAAGTATTCATGTTTATACCTAGTCTCCAAAAGCGTTAATGGTGGTAATATTCTTGCTAAGAGGTAAAGGATACACTTGGGGGTAAATTCACAAAGGTGGGTAACACTTTTGTGACAATCGAGTCTCAAAAATTTTGAAAGACATTGTTTTGGCTGAACAAATATTTCTTTCAATCGAAAGTACTAGTTTTTCAGCCAAAACATGTTTCGACCGAACCTTAGAACGTCAAATTGAACAATGTTGTGACGACGCCCTCGATTTTCATGTAAAATTTTAGCCGAACCAATTTTTTTCATCCGGTGACATCCTTTCGATTGAAATATATTCCAGGTGAAATACTCTTTCGGTTGAAAACTCGTTTATATATTTGAACTGCATTGTGACTGCAACAATTTTTATGAATTGATGAGGTTGTGAGCGTTGTGGACATTGAGAGCATTTTGGACATTGTGAGCATTGTGGAGGAGCCAACAATGCAGCTGAGGGTGGATGTTGCAACTGAGGGAGAATGTTGTAGTTGAGGGTGGGTAGGAAGACGTGCTTTCTTCTTGTTAGTTGTTGTTGCGGTCAAGCAGACGTTGGAGCTGTAGGCTATCAGGTAAGTTCCAATTTGGCTTCCATTTTTGTTTTATTTTTGAATTACTTTTAATATTAGAGTTTTGTTTTAAATTTTAGATTTAGATTTCAATTTAGAGTTTTGACAGGGTCATATTTGGCCCTGTCCATGTATAGGGACAAGACTGAGTTTGTTCTTATCCCTGTACATGGACATGGTCGAATATGGTTATCTCTTTGTACATGGATAGACCTGAATTCGGGTCTATCCCTATACATGGACATAACCATATTCGAACCAGTCCATGTATAGGGACAGGTCTGATATGTCCCTACCCATGTACAGGGAGAGGTCGAAATTCTGTCCTATCCCTATACATAGGCAGGGCCATATCGGGCCTGTCAAAACTCTAAATTTTCGAAAATTTAATTTTTTAGTAAACTAGTTACGTATTTTAATTTTTTAGAGTTATGAAGAGTTAGGAAAAATATGATATGAAGTGTTTTAATATTAGTTTTAGTTTTAGTTTTTGTTATAGTTGTCATTTTAATAATGTAGTTTTAATTTTTGCAAATTTTATAGTTTTGACAGGGCCATATTCGACCTTGTCCATGTACAGGGACATGACCGAATTTAGGCCTATCCCTATACATGGAAAAATCTGAATATGTCTCTGTCATTATATAGGGATAGGTTCAAATTCTTGTATGTCCATGTAAATGGACAAAGCCATCTTCGATCATGTCCATGTAAAGGGAGAGGCCTGAATTCGGGCATGTCCCTGTACATGGACAGGGCCATATTCGTCCATGTCCATTTACAAACACAGTCCTGAAAACTAATAGTTCAAACTACTCTTCATTAAAAATGTATGTGTTATTTTTCACCTTATGGAAGCTTAGAACATCTAATATGATAGCATTGGTTTTAGCTTCCATTACCTAATATCAGTATTAAGCTAAATAGTCAATGTAGAATGAGATTGAATGTTACAATTATCTATACTAACACCATTGCTTTAGCTCTTACTATCATACAAGAGATGTGTTAAATGAGCACAACAAACACACTTACTGTATCTTTACAACAAAAAACACGCTCATTATATAGTTACAACATAGAACACTAGTTGCAATGTGTAAACAATAAGCACACTTACTGTATAGTTACAACATAGAACACTAGTTACAATGAGCTTACATACAATAGATATCCATGTAATTTACATAATAAGTGGAATCATTACCCGATATCAGTATTAAGCTAAGTAATCAATGTAGACCGAGCTTAAATGTCACTCTTATTAGTACTAACACCATTGATATAACTCTTACTATCATAGAAGAGCTATGATAAATGAGCACAACAAATACATTTGTCGTATAGTTACAACAGAAAACACACTCACTGTATAGTTACAACATAGAACACTAGTTAGAATGAGCAAACAACAAACACACTTACTGTATAGTTACAACATAGAACACTAGTTACAATGAGCTTACACAGAATAGAGATCCATGCAATTTACATAATAAGTGGAATCATTACTTGATGTCAATATTAAGATAAGTAATCAATGTAGAACGAGATTGAATGTCACTCTTATCAGTATTAACACCATTTCTTTAACTCTTAATATCATACAAGAGCTATGATAAATGAGCACGACAAACACACTTATTGTATTGTTACAACAACAAACACACTCACTGTATAGTTACAACATTGAACACTAGTTACAATGAGCAAACAACAAACACACTTACTGTATAGTTACAACATAAAACACTAGTTACGATGATGTTACACATAATAGAGATCCATGTAATTTACATAATAAGTGGAATCTTTACACTAAGTATAGTTATTTATGAAGATGTAATCAATACAATTAGTTATAGTTTTTACGTAATAAAGCACACTAGGATTCCTCATCAATACTTACACTGCTTAATGTAATCTATGTTTCCTATTGAATTTGTAGTTACTTAATATCCACTATTACAAGACTAGCTTATACATGGTGTTCAAAGCTGCATAGATAGTGATATACCTTTTTTTCAATAGCTTGCATAATATTACTACGAGTAACCCATTACGGATATACACTACCTTATATGGGTTACTACTAGTTATGCAACAACTTGCTTAACCTCTATACATTAGCTTTGGTGATCTATTACCCTTTGTATTTACACTAATATGAAACATATACTAGTTACAAATTGCATGGTATTCTCTATGTCTTATTTGCTCCATACAGTGCAAAGCTTTACTATATGAGCATACCATAGATATGGGAATATAAGGAAATGAGCAGTGCAAATATGAGGAAAATCAAAGAGATCAACAAGGATAAGAGATATGAGCTCTTTTGTGAAAAGGGTGAATCTTGTTTCCATAACTATTACCATTGAATAGTATTAACTATGCATAATACTAGTATTCCTTAAAGGGTTACTATGTTAACTCTAAACATAGGTCAATACTAGTCACATTAACCATACGGAAAGGTTGTATAACCTTATAATGTTGAGTCATAAGGGTTTGTAATATTGATTTCTTCTCTATTAGGGATAGTTATAACTAAGAATAATGTGAATCCTTATATGATATCAATGTAGTTAAAAGCTTGAATATGTGTAATAGTGAGAGCATACCATATCAATATGATTACAGTATTGAACCAATATTTATATTGACCCTAATCTCTTGTATTAGTGTAAGCAAATCATTAGACCAATAGAGCATAGGGATACAACAAATGTAATCAATGTTACTTATTATGTAAGTAGTGATGATTAAACAATAGCTGTGATAGACCAATATCACTCTGCATCATACTTGAATATGGATCTTTCTTACCTTTAATCATAACACAGGTGATAGTTAGATTATCAGTCTAAATACCATTACTATTTGATCTTATCCTATTAGCTTGTAAACAGTCACATTTCAACCATAATCAAGTTATTCATAGTAGAGGGTGGAATCACGAAGGTGGGTTACACTTTCGTGACAATCTGGTCTCCAAAATTTCGGAAAACCAATTTTCGGCCGAACTAGATATCTTTTTCGGCCGAAAGATATTATTTTCGGCCGAACTATTGCTCGGCCGAAAAAATAAACGTCAAATCGAACGGACCCATAACCGGGCCCTTGATTTGCGTGAAGAAATTTGGTCGGCCGGATATTTTTTTTCCGTCAATAAGTTTTCGGCCGAAAACTATCTCGGCCGAAAGATTATTCGGCCGAACAATCTTTCGGCCGAAATATTGTTCGGCCGAACTATTTTTCGGCCGAAAAATCTTTCGGCCGAAAGAGTTTTTATATAATTTTCGCACATCGATTGTTATTGTTTGGAAATTTTTTTGTTTGCATTGGCTGTGCGAGGCTCTGTGTCGAGTGCATTGTGAGTCTGTGTGAGGTCCTGGTCGCCGAAGTCATGGGAGGAGTGGACGCCGAGGACGCCGAGGTCGTGGGTGAAGTGGACGCCGAGGACGCCGAGGTCGTGGGTGCAGTGGACGTCGTGGAGGAATTTCGAGGTAATTCGCAAACTGTATACTTTCAATCGATTCGTTTCGAAACTGTAACATGCGTATATTTTCATCTGCGTATGAAATGCATAATAGTATGAAATCGTTTCGAAATTGTAGCATGCGTATATTTTTATTCGTTTCGTTTCGAAACTGTAACATGCATATGAAATGCATAATGTCCTTGCGAATGAAATGCATAATGTTCATCTGTTTCGTATATTTTCATAACATGCATATATTTTCATCTGCGTAATGTCCCTGCGTAATGTCCCTGCATAATGTCCCTGCATAATGTCCCTGCGTATGAAATGCATATGTCCCTGCGTAATGTCCCTGCGTATGTTTTCATGTCCCTGCGTAATGTCCCTACATAATGTCCCTGCATATGTCCCTGCGTAATGTCCCTGCGTAATGTCCCTGCATATGTCCCTGTGTAATGTCCCTGCGTAATGTCCCTGCATATGTCCCTGCGTAATGTCCCTGCGTAATGTCCCTGCATAATGTCCCTGCGTATGAAATGCATAATGTTCATCTGTTTCGTATATTTTCATGTTATGCATAATGAATAACATGCGTATATTTTCATCTGTTTCGTTTCGTTTAGATTTTCATGCGTATATTTTCATTCTTTTCGAAACTGTACATTTTCATTTTGAAACTGTATATTTTCATTTTGAAACTGTATATTTTCATTTTGAAACTGTATATTTTCATTTTGAAACTGTACATTTTCATTTTGAAACTGTACATTTTCATTTTGAAACTGTACATTTTCATTTTGAAACTGTATATTTTCATTCGTTTCAAAACTGTATATTTGAAACTGTATACTTTCTTTCGTTTTGAAACTGTATATATTCATTCGTTTCAAAACTGTATATTTGACACTGTATACTTGAAACTGTATATTTTCAACTGTACATTTTCATTCGTTTTGAAACTGTATATTTTCATTCGTTTCAAAACTGTATATTTGAAACTGTATACTTTCATTCGTTTTGAAACTGTATATTTTCATTCGTTTCAAAACTGTATATTTGAAACTGTATAATTTCATTCGTTTT
>ML788459.1:0-21266 GCA_009831015.1 Picea engelmannii
TCTACATTCATGTTGTTCTCGACTCTAGGCAAGGATTAAAATTCGAATTCTTTATTAATACATATATGTTAAGGTAAGTGATGTATCTTCATTAATATATAGATTCAAATTTGATTTTATGAAATTCAAATTATGTGAATTCCTAGATTTTTGTGTTGATGCAAAAACAACCCGCAATATAAATATAAATTTGAAATAAGTACGGTCATTGTAACTTGTTCCATTCATGCTTCTCTGTTCTTCTCAATTCTAGATAAGAATTGAAATTCAAATTAATATATATCGATTAAGCTATCCGATATATATATATATATATAATTCAAATTATGTGAATTCTTGTTGTGAGATACAAAGACAACCCGCAATATAAATATAAATTTGAAATAAGTACGGTTATTGCAACTTGTTCCATTCCACTTCACTAAGTAGAGAATACATTAACACATCTGTCCATAAAGGTGGTTAAAAAAATAAAAATCTAAAACAATATATTGAAGCATATTAAATCATATTAATGGATGGAGGGGTTTTTAGGGGCTGCTCTAGGAATTATGGAGGCCATGAAATATAAAAAGTGGGAAAATACAAATTGCTTCCAAATTTGTCTCATTGTTTCCTAGTTTTTTATTTTCACAAATAAACCCCTAGTTATGAGTTCAAATTCACTTTGTAAGAATAATAGAGATTGTTATCATAAGCAATCGACTTTCATAAGTTTTTAAGAGGTCTCAACACTTGATCAATTAGACCAATGAGTGACAATATTTTTTTCTAATTGTCTTGAAATTATACTATTTTGTTTCTTTCTCCCACCCAATAATCAACTATGAAGTCTTGTTGGAGTTGAAGCAAGTGAAATATGTGTTCACCTGTCTTGCTTGAATCCACCCCAATCGTTGCATGTAGCGAGGGAAGAACTCCACAACTCAATCAATCAATTAGGCTACATTTAGGGGTGTTCTGCATCCATATCTATAAGGATGGAATTATATCTATCTATTGAAATTTGTTTGGGGGTTCATGACCCCACATAAATCCCCCCACTTTCCTTCACTGGTAGGTTGGATTGCATGACCCATTTTCTTGCCTCATTGGATTATCAATCACTTGCTTCTATTTAGAGGTGAGGTTAAGGTTTGTTTGATATGGATTCAATCTATTCAATCACTTATATGTGGATGGCAGGTCATAATGCACACTTCTATCCCCACTCTCTGGCCTACACATTAGATGGAGAATTTTCTTCCTTTAGGCACATAAATCTTCTGATTCTCCATTATTTCCATTACAGGACAACTGGATCTCAATAACACACAATTGGAGCTCAATAATACACAAAGGGGGTTTTTTCAGTCAGTAATAATATGCATCAAGAGAGACTCTTGGAATGTAACCGATGTGATGCTAGCTAGTATAGAGGACATGACCTTACTAAAGATCAGGACTTGATGATGGTAATGATTTAATTTTTAGTTGGATTAAAGACTGTTCATTTGTTTTTTGAAAAACATTGTTGATACAATAAACTAAGAGAATGGTTAGCTTGTTGAAACCAGAACATTTCATTTAGAATCATATTTGATAGCTTGCAATAGTTTATTTCTTGAACTCTAGGGATTTGTTTATGGGAAGTTGTTGTTGATTAATTGGGTTGGTTGTCATTGATTTCAACCCTTGAAGCAAGTCTGGTAGCAAATTCTGGTAGCCCCAATAGTATGGTTAAGACACTTAATTCTAGTTGAGGTATAAAGGTATGAATATCAGTGTCTTTGTAGGTGAGACTACTCTATATGGACAGTACATGTCATGTTATTTCCGGTGATATGTGGAGCATCACATAACTCCTCAGGGTTAGAGAGTTATGGCCTTGTAAATTTGGAGAACCCTCATGAGTTATCTAGAAGCCCCCAAAAGCTCCTAGAAGAAGTTTACTAGTCAAAGCGGTTGTAACTAGGAGTTAATAATGAGTTAAGTTGTTGCAAAAAAAATAAAATAATTAAAAATAAATTAGTTGCAACCAGAAGTGGTGATTTTACTATTTTTGGATAAAGCGGTTGTAAGTGGAAAAGTGGTTTGAAGTGAGTTATCCCTAAAAGAAGGAAGTTGGGTAAAGGTAGTTAGAAGATAACCCTTTGAGAAAGTCACTTGGAGAGTATAAATAAGGGAGAAAGGGTCTCCTATTTGCATCTCATGAGCACATCAAATATTTATTATTTGTTAAAATTTTATTGTATGTACTCATTGATACATATGAAGTTACGCAAGTTTGAGGCAGCAAAGGAGGGTTGACGATGAAAGTTCTGGAGTTGCAAAATTACTAAAAAAACCCTAGTTTTTGAGGTGTACGTGGGATGCAGTGGAGGAAGTCATGTACATACACGGGTTGCAGTGGATGAGGGCGCATACATACATAGGATAAATAAGAAGAGGTCACATACAGTTGGGAAAATTCATGAAATCTTGAGTAGATGAAGATGTCAGGTCTCTATAGTCTAAAACTAAGCTCCTGGGAATCCCTACAGTGATCAAGTACAACATATATTTCTACAGATTAAAAACGTATGTCATATTCTTATGAGTAGTTGGATATTGTTGTCTATATGATATATGGTTATGTGAGATTGAGGATTTCCCCTAGAGAGGTTGTTGGTTGTGTGGCACTTACTGTATGATCTAGATCTACATAAATACAGTGCTAGTATGTGTAGTATTAATCATTGGTACATCTTGTTGGTTTGATTGTTGAGGCATATCTTGTATTTCTTGGTACATGGTTGAGGGCTTTGGTTGTGATGTGTTGGTGAAGTTGTTGGTGTAGTTTGAGGTTGGCTGCATACTAGTGAGGGTTTGATGTCTAGTCCATGTGAGGGTTAATATACTTTATCATGAGTGTATACACATGTATGGCACATGAATGGAGAGACATAGATGCACTTGGTTAATGGATATGTATAATGATGTATACATAGGGAACAACTACAAATTGGACACAGTGACTAGTTACAGGTTGAAGCGACTAAGGCAACAAAGTGTCTAAGTTTCAGAAAGGTGAAAACTCTAGATTTTTGAAGGTGTATGTAGGTTGCAGTATAGAAAGGTTGCATACATACATAGGCTGCAGTATAGACAGGTCATGTACATACGTGTGTTGCATCATATATAGGTCATTTATCTATTGGTATTTGTTGGTACAGGATTATTACAGATATTGGTTGATTGCAGGCTATTGGTACATGTTGGTTACAGGTTGTTAGCACATATTGGTATAGGTTTACAATGGTATAGGTTTGACACTTATATTTCAGGGAAGTTGGACAAGGAAAGGATAGGTGGTTGTAGCTAGTGGCCACCTTTCGGATGTAGCTGGAGAACATAGGGGGTTGTGTCCTCCTTCTGGTTGTAGCCAGAGAATTGGGGAGTTGGAGCTTCCCTCAAGTTGTAGCCTGAAAATATAAGGGGTTGGAGCCTCCTTCCAGTTGCAGCTAGAAAACAAAAGAAGTTGGTGCTTCCAATGAATGTAATTCTTAAAGACATAAGAAAAAACATTTTGTGTTTTTCTCCCACATTGGGTTTTCACATAAAAATATTGGTCTATTGTGTGTGTGTGTGATTGTTCATTGTTCATGGTTTATTTATTCTACACTTGTTGAATGATATTGGTAAATTGATCATAAATATAAACAACACTTATATATTGTGGTTAAAAAGGGTTAAAAATATTTATTATTGATTCACCCCCCTCTCAGTAATCCAACAATTAGTATCAGAGAAGGTTCCTTTAGGAATCAATTTAACCACTGGAAGGTAGATCATGGAGAGAAACAATATGTATAAAAATGGAATACCACAGTTTGATGGACAAAACTATGCATTATGGAGTAGAAGGATGAAAACATATGTACAAGCACATGGAATTGAGATTTGGCAATCAGTAGTAGATGGATATAAAGAACCCGTCATTCCTCCAATAAATGAAAATGGAAGGAAACTCAATCTAAATATTTCAAAACCCAAAAATGCTATCTATTGAGGGGTCCTAAATCCCTTTAAATCAATAGCAGGAACCAAACTTGCCACTGAGGCCCAATTAGACTCTGCAATGTTTGATAGTGGAATGGTTCTCCAGATCTATTGATCTGGCCAAATAATCGATGGGCTTTACGTAGTGATTGACAGGATATCTTCTTCTGAAAATTTCTCCTTCATTTTAAACGTTCTCTTTTGTATTTTCTTTTATTAGGTGGGTCTGCTAAAAGATGTGTGTTGGTATAAACTAGCTCGGTAAAAATGGAGATCTTAACTACTGAAGAAGGTTGAACTTGGGATAACCCTCATGTACCAGCATTCAGAAACATATTTTCATACCTGTGACAAGCCTAGTACTAATACATCAAATTGTTGGTATTTTATTATTGTCTGAGATACAATTATCAAAAGAAAACATACATGCAATAAAATGATGGCAAGAAAAACAATTTCCTTAGCTCCAACCATTAATCACACATTAACACAATGATTTTCTTTACATCGTTAGAGACAAGAACTATAAAAATATTGAATCAAATAACTTATCAACAGATTTATAAACTCTTACTCATTACAGCATCCATTCATGAGATAAAGTCAGAAGTAATTCCTCCTTATGATCCAATCACACACGCCTTTGATGTAAAACATGAATTTCTCTTCGGTCTTAAACAAGACTTCTCAATTAAGGCAGTTCTAAAATAGTTCTTTACAATTCCAAAAATGAGGGTCTTTTCCCAAACCATCGACCTCTTCTAAAAGGTCGATCCTATTATTTATAACAAATTATTAACTAAAAATAACTATCAAAAGTGCAAGCTAAGTAAAAGAAAACATTGCCACATGGCGCTTCCATCTCTCTGTCTTCTAAGAGTCATCAAATGGTTTCACTTAAGTGGGTGACTCTTTTCATACTCTAACCATTTGACGAAGAGTTCCTCGCATGTGTTGGCATACGGGAATCTATGTTGGTCCATCGAGGTCGAAAGGATCTTCTTTATTTCTACTGCATGTGCCCGACACTTGACTACTTTAACACTTAACTGTTGTAATGTTGTTCGAGCCTTGATTGGGTGCTCCATGAACTATTGTACTTGACCCGACACCATGTTTTCCACCTTTTATATCTTTGTTGTCCACAATGAGTCTTGTTCTACATGTTGTTTGACTATGTCATGCAAGTCAACAAAGTCCTCAGGTGAGCCGAATTCTAGGAGATTGATGTCTCTCATCCCCCGATTGATCTTGGTCTAGCTTCTTTCACAATTAGCCCATTTCTCTTGAATCTCCTGCTGAGGTTCTTGGGCCATCTTCACCCAGTATTCATTTGACTTCCTTATGCGATCGATGATGTTGTCTCTTAGCACCCGAATGTCATGCTCTTTGGCGTCTCGGCCCTTTTGAACCACACTGAAGTAATCAATTCTTTCCACCGCTTGGTGGGCCTTCTCATACCATCTTTCCATGTATTTTCATGTTGATAGCACCATAAGGGTGTCTTCTTGGAATTTGTCTATCCCTACAGTTAAAATGTGCCACTCACTCGTCAATTTGTTGTAGGCATCTTGGAATTCACTTCTCAAAAATACCGTGGCCTGTGTGGAGTCCTGATAATATTTCTCCAAATGGGGCAGATACTCCAACTTCTTTAGCGCAATGGCCAACTCCTCTTCATCTTTCCTTGCTCTATCCAGGGTGGCATATGTGATTTCCATCCCTGCACCGATGAGATCAGACGTCTTGGCATGCTCTGTGTTGATCAATTTCTCCTTTGTGGTGATGAGGATCGAATTGTCCAAAGTAAGACTCCTTTTCTTAGTGGTCCTCTTCATGATGGCTTTCCTCTTTCGATCATAGGTGATTTCTTGTATATCGGTGACCTCATCAATAGGTTTGGGGATCTGTTGTTCTCCCCAAATAAGAGTGTTTCCTAGGCTCCTGACAGTGTATATTTGTTCAAGACTGGGTTCATGAACCTCTCCTGTATGTCCCGATGGCTCGGCCTCTAGTTGTTTCTCATTGGGTGGCAAGGTATTGGTCAAAACTAAGGAATCAGGGGAAGTTTCGGTACTTACCTGGTAATCGACTATTGTTATGTCGATTTCCTATTGTGGAATTTCTCCTTCTTGTTCTCCCAATCCTAGCTCACCCCTTGAGTTGTCCATTGGAATTCTAGGTATTTTGAGTGGCTCAGTGTCCAAGGTACTTTCCACCTCATGCTCTCTCTGTGGGTTTCTCTGAATTGAAGCATCAGGACCTGAGGTGGATGCTTTCTCAGGTCCTTTCTCCTCTGTAATTTTCACTGGAGTGACCAGGGACACCTATGAACTCTCGTCATCATCGTATATGGTTATTAAATCAAATAGTGGATTTGGTATACTTGTTCTTTGTGATGTCCTCGCTATCTCGGTCCAAGCCAAAACTTCCCATGGTGATTCGACCTGTGGTGGTGGATATTCAAGGTTATCTGACCCGATGGTTTCTTCAATCTGTATCAACTCTAGGCCACTCGGTTCCCCTTGACTTTTGATTGGGTCATGAATGGGGACCCTCACCATATCTACCAGATCATGATCATTTTGCAATTGATCAATGATTCTTTGTGGCCCTTCTATCAAGAGCAATCCCCTTCTCTGTGCCTCTATTGTTTTCTATGCTCTAATTTCTTCCCTGGCTCTGAGCACGTCTTGAGTTGACTTCTCTATTATTTCCACCTATTCATCCATGCTTATGGCCTTGAACCTGGTCATGTTTGGGTTGGCCATCCTTTGCACCACCTTTTCCCAATCTTGGGCACACTCTGTGAAGATTTCTTCCTCAAACTTATCATGAGCATTAGGCCAACAAGATGATACTTGTGAAGCATGTTGGGGGACCGGGCCTTTAAGATTGTGCTTGCAGAATCAACCCGTCTGGAATTTTAATTCCAGTTGGTTAAGCCCCTCTTGTTTGGATTGAGTAGTATCTTTCATCGGATAAAACCCTATATGAAAACCGTAGGGTATGAAAGCTCGTTTCTTGTCTTTGACCAATGTGGCATTATAGCCCTGCAGGATGGTCTGATAATAGATTTCTCCCACAATGAGCCAGTTTGGGACATGAGCGGGTAGGATATGTGGTGCTTTGATGACCCCAAACAACCTGATGTAGGTTGAGTGTTCATCCAAGTACCAATGGCCTACTTTGGCTATAATTTTCTTGGATGTTGTTGATAGTCTTGGGCATTCCTTCCTAGAAATAATAAAATAAATGTGGGCGATGAATTCATCGTTGATGAGTGTGTAATATTTCTTGTACTTGTTCTCCCATAGTATGTTGAAGTAGATGTGGACCGGGAGCTCTGCAACATGCCAGCTTAGATTCATGTCGACGAAGACGTTCCTTGCGCATATGACATCGAGCAGGTATGAGGCCATGTAGAAAGTTGGTGCCTCTCCTTCCTTTGACATCTGAGTCTGTTGTGCACAGATGCTTAATTGTTTTGAGATTATCGAACCCCAGTTGAAGTTGCTCCCGGTGATTGCAACTGTGTACGCCAAATGCATCCATGCTTATAAAAACTTAGAGCAATCCTTTTCTCCATATAACCGGCAGATGAGATCCATCAAATAGATGTATGGCTCCCTCATATTAATCGTTCCATACCATCCATTTCTCCATTTAGTGAACTTATTTTTCTCCTTCCACCATGAGGTCATCAATCGGCTAGTGTCATGGAACTTATAGAACTTTACCACGAAGTCCATGTTGAGATGCTCCTTTGGGTCCCTGATCTTATAGTACTTCTGGACTTCTATCGAGAGGAAAAATCTGACGCATCCACCATTCTCATCGTTGATCAAGCATTTATGCACGTCTGTGTGGTCGATGAGCCATTTCAGAACCTCTATGCAAGGGAAAACTAGGGTTCTGTTTTCCACCATGTGTAAATACGATCGTCGGATGTTCAGGAACACCTATTCATCGAGCATCCTTACGTCTGGATCATTGTGTGGGATATATTTTTGGGTATTCTTCTCGGTTTATCCTGTTAAAGAGATCCCCCCATTGTTGGAGCATTACTTTGGACCCAATGCTTGCTTCAGTATCACCGAAGACCGCAGTCTAGGAAAATGTTTTCTTTGTCGAGGTTTTGATGACCAACTCTGCTCTGGGAGCATACTCCAATTGCCTTGCAGTCCCTGGAGAAGAGATTTCACTTGTTTCAGCTTCCTTTAGCTTGGGTTCCCTCAGCGAGCGTCTGGTGGTTGGATTTCTCGACGACATTTTTCCTGCAACTAGAATAGAGTTTAGAGACTATGTAAGAAACCAGATGAATATATAAACTATGATTACCGAATTGACAAACTTAAACACATACCTTTGTAGCTTGTTAAACTTGGTTTTGATAATCGGAGGGTCAATACAGTCTTGAGACGCTCGCATTGCTTCTTCGAATGCTCTGGATTTAAAATTGTGCACAGGATGAATTGGTTCAAGAAAAACCATTCTAGAGATTTTAAACAGGAATGAACTTACCTTGTCGCATCAGCCATTCAATTCAGGTTATGAGTGTAATTTCATTAAATCTTCCGCCAGATCTTCAAAGGTTTTAAACTTAAATTTATCATGGGTTAGCGAAGCAGGCGCGGGTGGTAATGTGGTCTATCAACGATTTCAAAATGTTGTTGTCTAATCGACGCATGTGGTAGCAACGAATGCGAGATTGAGCATTAACTGTTCTATTAAATGTCCAAATATGATTGTATCTTATGCTATAAACATCCCATCGGAGGATCGGGAGTTGGGATTATTCTTTGAACATTTTCAATGACATCCTCTTGCAAAATCTTCGACGTAGATCGATATTACCGTACAACACTGACATGAAAAAGTTGACTTGGAGGTGTGACTAGGACCCAGGGAACCAAAAATATAACTCGAGATAAAACTAGATTGTACGACCCCTTTACGTGGTAAAGACATGTGGTATTCAAGACCAGTGACTTAATTCACTAGTGTTAATCAGATTCGGGACTTTCTTTAAGACATTTGTTTCTAAAACCAAATCCTAACTTGCCAACGCCGAAAAGTGTCCAGGATCGGCGATTAGCAATAAACTTACCCAAGTGCTCTCAGATCGGCTCCCTTGAAAAAGTCTCGATGTCGAAAACACATCAGGGATTGGAGATCGATAATAATTTTATCGCAGTCAAAACGATTGTTGTAACCTTTTTGGATTTCCCCGATCCCGATAAGGCACATCGGGCATCAGCTATTGACAATTTCTTTACGTCCTTTGTTAACGTCTATCTTTCTCGTATTTTTTCGATGTCGAAGGGGGCCGGCTATCTCTCGAACCTTTATGCGAATAACTTATGAAAACCAAAACCTCCTTCTGTCGATGTCGATGAGGATCGACGTTCAACGACTATTGTTTTTGTGTAATTCCTTTACTTACTTGAATTATTTTTTATGTCGAACCTGAGCGTGTTAGGTGCATTTTTTACTTGTCGACTCTTAATCTGGGTGTTAAGGTCCTTTAGACATGAGGTTTCACAAGTTCAAACAAAACTAAATAGGTGATAAGAGATATGAAAACAAACAAAGATAAACCACTTCCCAAAAATGAAATCGAGTCAAGCAGTGAAGAAAACAAGTGGTACCCAAAAGTGGCAAAATTTAATCTAGATTTTAGGGTGTGTTGAGTTCTCAACACTATCCTGAAGGGTCTGGTTGATTTTTTATATGTCAAATTTATGAATTGCATCTCTGCAAAGTATATTTGGGACAAACTTCAGAATTTTTATGAAGGAGACACAAAATTCAAGGCTGCAAAGATTCAAACTTACAAAGGTTAATTTGAACAATGGAAGATGAAGGAAGATGAAAATATTGCAGCTTACTTTTTATGAGTTGATGAAATAGTGAGTACAATTAGAGGATTGGGAGAAGAATTTGATGAATCTATAATTGTTCAAAAAGTGCTAAGATCTCTTCTATTGAGATTTGATCCTAATATCTCAACACTAGAAGAAAGAAGAGATCTAGATTCGATAAGCATGGATGAGATACATGGAATATTCACAGCCTATGAAATGAGAACCAAATTAGAAAATCCAATTACAAAATAAGCAACATTAAAAGCACCCAAGAAGACAAAGAAAAAGGGAAAGAAAAATGCAAAGTCAGATAGCAGCAACAGTGACATTTCATAAGATGATTAAGAAGTAGCCAACTTCTTCAGAAGACTTAAAAATGGAACCAACAAATATAGAGGTAATCTTCCATTGATTCGTTTTAACTCTAATAGTACTGGTCATTTCGCTAAAAAATGTCCCCATAAGAAAAAGAAAAGAAATTAAGAAGATGATTCAAATAGAAAACAAATATACAAAGGCAGAAGAACCAAAAAGAGTTTTTTCAAGAAAAGATTGTTCACCAAAGAAGACATCACCTCATCAGATGACGATGAAGTCAGTGAAAGTGAGACAGAAAGAGTTATATTCATGGCAGTAGAAGATTTCGATGAAGAAGGCATCAAAGAAGAATATGAATAGGCATAAGTTGACTACAGAGAAGAATTGTTGAGAGCCATAGAATCTATAAAAAGGGAAAAGAAGAAAAACAAATCATTATAGGAAAAACTAAAAAGAAAAGAGGGAACTCAAAATTCCAACTCTGAATAACTAGAGCAGATGATCACTAAATTAAAAATACAAGTTGAAGAAGACAAAAGAATTGAAGAAGCACTCAAAGAACGTTTGGAAGAAAAAGACAGGATTGTTGGAGGTTTGGAAGCAGAGATTGCCACATTGAGAAAAGAACTTCAAAATAAAAACATGCAGAATAGCTCTAAAGTTTTGGATAACATTATCAAAAATCAAAGGCCACATCATGACAAGTCTGGCCTAGGATACAATTAGATATAAAAAGGCTCAAGCTACAAAACTACAGATCAAGAAACAAAATCAAGAATCTACGTAGAGACAGTCAGAGGATCCCCTGAGAAGGAAGAATACAAGAGGTTTTATCGCATAGATGTTCCACCACCCAAAAAAATTAGATTCCAGAATTAGCAGCAGTCATAATGAAAAAGGTCTCAAGAAGAAGAAGGATTCAGAAGAGTAACTCCTTTCAGAAGATCTTCAACTCCTAGGTATCAAACTATCTTCTTTGGTTTATGTTATTCATGTAAACATTTTGGACATAAGGTTGTAAATTGCAAAGAAAATAGCAAAAACATAAACAACTATGAAAGTCATGCACAAAATGGTTATCCAAGAAGTCCTAGTGAAACACAGAGAAGAAGCTACAACAATTTTGAATCCTTGAGAACTGAAGTGGAATGCTACAAGTGCAATAACTTTGGACACATGGTCAAAGATTGTATAATAACATTTTCTTCAAGAGAATCACAACAGAATAATATCAGACACGGATAGGAAACACAAATAATGTGGGTAAGAAAGCAAAATCAGTACAACAATGAAGAATGTGCACTCACTCTACAAGTTCAACACAAGAAACGTGGTTGGTATGTTAACAATGGTTTTTCAAAGCACATGACAGGTGATAAGGACAGGTTTCTAACCTTGAGAAAGGAAAGAGATGGCTCAGTCTCTTTTAGAAATGACAACTCAGCTAGAATCATTGGAAGGGGCACAGTCAATATTGGAAGTAAATATGCCAAGGAAGAAAATATTCTACTAGTTGAATATAAGAAACATAATCTTCTGATTGTTAGTAAAATGTGTGACCAAGGTCACACACTTGTGTTTTATTCACAGAAATGTGAGATAAGAAAAGAATATTTGGGGCAGAGTGGTGGCGACGGCTATGAGAACTTCAAGCAACATTTACGTACTAAGTGAAATTGGAGAATAAAAGCATTGTTTAGGAAAGGAAGATGAAGTTTGGTTATGGCATACGCGAATGGGTCACATAAATTTCAAGAATATTTTCAAGGTCAACAGAAAGGAAGCAGTCAAAGAAATGCCTCAGATCGTGAATCCAACAAGCACATTATGCAATCATTTTCAACAAGGAAAACAAACAAAGACCAAGTTCAAATCAAAGGAATACTCCATAACAAGACCTCTAGAAACTGTGCATACTGATCTAGTTGGACCAACTAAAACAAAGGGTTTGAAAGATGAGCAGTATTTTATGTTATTATTTGATGATTATACAAGAATGACTGCAGTTTGTTTTCTCAGTAAGAAGTCAGGGGAATTTGAGAACTTAAAAATATACAAGGAGATGGTTGAAAATGAAACAGATTTGAAAATCAAATGTTTGAGATCGGACAATGGAGGAGAGTTTACTTCAAAGGAATTTATGGAATTTTGTAGTAAACATGGGATAAAGAAGCAATTCTCTATTTCCAAGACACCACAACAAAATGGAATTGTCAAAAGAAAGAATAGGAGAGCGCATGAAATAGATCAAACTATGCTAATGGATTCCAAGTTGACAGATTTACTTTGGTCACAAGAAGTGCGTACAACAATTCACATTCAAAACAGAGTAATGCTCAGAAACAACAATGATAAAAATCCTTATGATATATGGAAAGCAAGACCAGCCAATGTGAATCATTTCATACTTTTTGGAAGAAAATGTTACATTAAAAGAGAAGATGGCAATATGGGAAAGTCTAATTCTCGTGTTGATAAAGGTATACTTGTTGGGTACTCAAGCACAAGGAAAGAATAAAAATGCTTCAATATAAAGCTCAAAAAAATATTGGAAAGCATCAATGTGATGGTTGATGAGACAGGTGGATGAAGGATAAAAGAAGACAAGGATTCATTGGAACAGGTTTAGGAAGATGAAGAAGAGCAGTCAGAAGAAGCAGAGAAAGAAAAAGAAAAAAATTAGGTACCTCCAAATACACCTAGTAGACGAGTACAAAAGAATCATCCATCAGATCAGATCATTGGAAATATAGATGCAGGAGTTGAAACTAGAAGAATAATTAGTTCACTAGAACAACAACACCTAGCACTATTTTCGACAATTGAGCTAAGAAGTTTTGAAGAAGCCAGCAGAGATCAATTTTGGATCAAATCCATGAATGAAGAGTTAGATCAAATAGAGAAAAATGGCACTTGGGAATGAGTTACAAGGCCAAGGAACAAGAATGTGATTGGTACAAAGTGGGTCTTGATAAACAAATTGAATAAAGATGGACAGGTCACTAGGAACAAAGCTAGATTGGTATGTAAAGGATATACTCATGTTGAAGGTGTAGACTTTGAAGAGATGTTTGCCCCATTTTCTAGAATGGAAGCAATCAAATTTATCTTAGCATATGCATGCTCCAAGAATATTAAAGTGTATCATTTGGACATGAAATCAGCCTTCCTGAATGGGGATCTAGAAGAAGAAGTCTATATTGAGAAACAAGAGGGATTTCAGTTGTCAGAGAATGAAAATTATGTTTGCAGGTTGAAGAAGGCCTTTTATGGTCTAAAACAGGCCCCCATAGCATGGTATTCCAAACTAGATAGATATTTATAGAAGCAAGGGTTCAAGAAAGTAAATGCAGACAACAACCTCAATATCAAGGTAAATCAATATAGTGTTTTCTTAATTGAAGTTTATGTTGATGATATTATTTTTGGAAGTTATGATGATAGGATGAGCCAGAAATTTGCAAAGGATATGAAGAATGATTTCAAGATTTCATTAATTGGAGAATTATCTTTCTTTTTGGGCCTTCAGATATGTCAAAGAAACCAAGGTATTTTTATCTCTTAGACCAAATATATTAGACAAATGCTAAAGAGGTTCGGAATGGAAGACTGCAAACCAATTAGCACCCATATGCAAAACAGTTGCAAGTTAAGTAAAGATGATGATTCAAAGTCTACATATCATAGGCAGTATAGGTCAATGATTGGAAACTTACTTTATGTGACAACATCCAGACCATATGTAATAAAGACAGTTGGACATGTGGCACAATTTCAAGAAGCACATGTGTAGGCAATAAGTGATAGATCCTTTCCTTTTGGATACCATAATCCAAACTCTTATGTACACATGTATGGCACATGACTAGAGAGACATAGATGTACTTGGTTAAGGGATATGTATAATGATGTAAGCATAGGTCACATATATAGATTGGACATAGTGACAAGTTACAGGTTGATGCGACCGATATATCCCAAGCTCTCAGTCTTCCAGTTGGGTCATGATTAAAGTGCCTTTCAAGCATGATTTTTGGAGGGAACTAATAGCTATAAATCGTTGACCTACATTGGGATGCACATTGAAAGGAAAGAATGCATTTATTATCAAATACTCTAGCATTCCTTGCAAGCCAAAATTCAAATATCCTAGTCAACAATAAAAAGGAGGGATTTAAATTCTTTAATCCCTTTCTTCTTTTGGTTGTGATTCAACCACTTTGCAATTGGTTTCCATCCTCCTCTTACCCTTGTCAATATTTCCATTGCCTCACAAACATGTCTAGAATATGCACATGAAATTATCAAGTGACATATAGTTTCTTCTCACTCATGTACAATACACACCTACTAGGACAATGATTTTTCCTTCTCTATAGAGCCTCCTAGGAGAGGGCCTTGTGATTTATGGCTAACCACATAAATATTCTTACCTTCAATGGATATTTTATTTTTTATAGTGGTTTCTATCATCATTAAAAATATTCACGCCTTCCATTTTCATACATGGCCTTGTATTCTAGTTTTGGATTTTATATCCTTAGAGTAGAATTCTTGGACCAAACCAATTCATATTCCACCCCCTCAATTCCAAGATGACTTGCCTTTATTTTTTCCATACATGCCTCCCACAACTTCCCTTCATGACCACCCAATTCTAATTGATTTGAATTTTTTGACTCTTGGTGCTAGATAGTGGGCAACCTTGGAGAGTAGATTGAGATAGGTTAAGGATGCCTTTTCTTTGAAGAGTTACAAGAAAATTGTTAGAAAGTTTATACAAATGCCTTATCCCCACCCATGGAACTATTCTGACCTTAAATTTTTCTCTTCCAACTTTCCCCACTAGTGGGAAGGGTAAACCCATGACCTTCCATATTATTGACACATTTTAAATGCTTTTTGAAGGTTTTTTTATCCATCCAGCTATAGTACCATGGAAAATGTATTTATGGGTGATGACCTAGCCTATCAATTGTTATGAGTCTCTAAAGGTTTTGGTATCTAGTGCCTTCCAAAAATGATGAATATTCTTGCGGCCCTAACCTCCCAGATCTTAGGCTTAGTTATGGTTTCCATTTCACTAGAGGTATTCCTTAACTTTCTTTTTAACCAGACGACACAAATCTAAAACTATTTTTCTTGATTTTTTCTAGAATCCCCTTTGGATTAAGCTAATAGATTGGGATTTCTTTTAGCACCGACTTAACCAAAATAATACATCCTCATGTAGATAACCATTTGTTACACCACAAGTTAATACTCCTTTCAACTTTGTATATGATCCATTTTCAATCATTGGCCCCATAATCCTTTGGTTTGATATAAAACCTCAAGTATTTGCAACCTACTTGGAAATTTGAGATGAAATATTGACTTCATTTGTTCCTCTACCACATCAGAAGATTTTTTCATATTTACCATCATGCATATACTTGTACAATATAGCTTTAATATATCCCTTAATTTAAAATCACCTCTCCTTGAACCATTAAAGAGTAAAAGAATATCATCTACAATAAGTAAATCATTCTTATTGATCCCATTTTTCTTGTCTCTAGTAAAGCACTCTTGAGATTTTTAGCTACTATCAAAAATAGCTAAGGTGATCAAGGGTAGCCTTGTTTGATCCATTTTGATGGTGTAAAGATAGTGGATGTTGATTCATTGATTAACACTGCAATTGATACTAATGTCAAGCAATTTGTTATCCAATTCATTAAATGCACACAAAAACCAATGTGTATCAACACTAACCTAAGATACAACTGGTTTGCCTAATCATATTCCTTAGAAAGATTCAACTTTAGAATCATATATGTCAACTTCTTTTCTTTAATAGCATGCATTTTTATGTCGCTCCTACTACATTGCACTTTTATATACTATGGAGGAGCCCAAATTGCACTTTTGAAATTATCTTAGAGAATTTTCTTTACTCTCATTTCTATTGTCTTGCCAATTTTCTAGCCATAATGCCCTACTTTTGAGTCTCCATAGGGCCTTTGCATTTGCAATAAATCTATTCTTATTTTGTTCCAGAACCCTTAAATTTTCCCAAGTTTCATCATTAATAAGTCCAACATCTTCTTTATCATAATTTTTTGTGATGTGTGTTCTGAGTGATACTAATGCTCGTTTATACTTTATTATTCTCTTTTCATTTGTCCATGAGATTGTTTCCCTTTTCATATACTCAAGGTTTGAATTAAATTGCAGGCTTGTAGACTCTTCGAGGGAGGCATCAAATTGTATCAATTTTCTCTGACCAATCTGACAAAGTCTTCATTCTCCAACCAACCAGAGTTATGAGCCAAGGGGAACATATATGGGGCTAAATGTATATGATATGACCCCAAGGGGGGGCATATATGGGCCTAAATGTACATGTAATGTGTAAATATATATGTAATAAGGTCGGCCTAATGTTAAAGGGGACTCATGTGCAAGTGTGAATAGGTATATATAGAGGTCATCTATTCATTATTGGATAGATGTGAATTGTGATGTATGAATATATTTGGTTATTTGGAAGGGGTTCCCTTATTCTTTAAGGATTTATTATGTACCTTATCTATCTTGGAGTTTTTCTCCATGCTCACATTTTGTACATGGTGTGTACTTATTTTCTATTATGATAAATTAAGCATTGGGAACATTACATTTGGTATCATAGCACCGATCCTAGAGTTTTTCTTCCTCAAACAAGTCATCTTGGAATTTTTGCTATAAATTGTTTTCGAGGCCACTTCAGAAAGTGAAACTTGGAGGATGTTTAGAAGAATTATCAAGGTAATTTTGGTACGAATTTTAGCTTATGTTTCATTTTACTTCCAATGATACACTCTGTGGAATATAGGGGTTTTGACTAGTCCTATAACTAGTCTCAAACATGTGTTCCAGGTAAAAAAATCATAAATTCTTCATAGAAGATCCAAATTCCATGAGACTAATTTAATTGGAAAAATTAATGTCCATAGTATTTTGGGTGCAAGTTTCATAATCAAATATCAAATATTGGGTGTGTGGCATGTTGTACAAGTTAGCTCTCCTAGAAATTCCAAAAATCATCAAGGTTTTGGAAAGTTACCATAACTTTCATTTGACACACCCAATTTTGGTCAGAGACATGGAATTGTAGAGAAGACATTTCATACTATTACAAGTAGAAATTTTAGACTTATAGGGGTCGAAATTGCAGAGATACATCAAAAGGAAGGTCGGCTAGGAGGATAGACTCCAAATCAGGGTTTCAAAAGTATGTTCACTTAAAGCTATCATAAATTTTAATTGGGATGTCCGATTGAGATTATTAAAAATCCATTGGAAAGAGAAAACATAAAAGATCATATTGTAACACAAATTATAACTATTTTAGATCAGTTGAGTTTGTGATTTTAGGGTTGGGATTAGAACTCACTTAAGAATCAATGGAAATGCCTAAATTTATAGGAGATGAAGATAAAGATGAAATCGATCCCATTGAATGGTTAAATATGGTAAAAAAACATTATAATGATCCTTTTAAAGCAAGCCTTAATTTTTATGGTGAATATTATAAGTGGTGGAGAATCCTTGATCAAGATACTAGACTCTACTCCACATGGGAAGAATTTGAAAAACCCTTCTTAGATAAATGGATTAGGGATACAAAAATGGAGGAAATGTGTAGAATACAAGATGAATTAAAAGAAGAAAAGGAAGAGATTAAGAAGAAGGGTGAGGAGCTATCTAAGACACGATCCCTTAATGAATCACTCATTAAGGATATTAAAAACTTAAATAAAGAAAAGAGTAGTAAAGCAAAGTGTGAAAATGGTGATTCAAGGGAAGATTTGAAAAAGAAAGATGAAGAGATATGTAGATTACGAAACGACAATAAAAAACTATTGGATGAGGTTAAGAGATTGAAATAAGAAAGGAAGAATTGTCAAAATGAAGAAGAAAAAAAGATCTTGGATGAAGAATCTACCAAAAGACTGGAAGAGGAAATTTGCAAGAAGGTTAAGGAATCCTTAAACATGGATGAGGTAAAATCAGAAATGCAAGCCAGAATTGAAGAAGGTGTTAGAATATAAAAGATTGTGCTTGTTTTACCATTGACAATACCCTTGTCACCCAACCATAGGCCGAAGCCACCCTCCAAGCACCTTAACCTTGATAGAGAATCACTTTGGAAGCAAACCCTAGGCTAGATAGCCAAACAAGGGGTAGCACACCTTTCCCAAGGATAGCGCACCAACAAGAGCTGATCAGATGTTCCAAACCTTGGCCAAGAGATAGTACAAGCCAAAACGTAACTGCTAGATGCAGCAGCTGCACCGACAGCTCTCCTCAAACCTGCGCACAAAATTGGGCACTGCAATGTGCACAAGTGTTGCTCTGCAATTCTGAGACCGCCTACGAGAATGAGAACTGACCTCCTGTATTTATACCAATTCTGAGTAACTGCCTGGGCCGACTTCTCATTCTAGGCATCTGTCTGTTCAGTATATATTATTATTTCTGGTCGACTTCTTCTCTTGGAGGCTAATAACCTAATATAAATTATCTTCTTGAACCGATAAGTCTTCTAGGGTTATTAGCCAACTCATTAGGGTTTCTTCTTGCTTCCCGGATTATTCTATCCTCATCAGGTTTACACATGGAGGTAAATACCTCCTGCAGCTAACATAATATCAACACTCCCTCCTAGCTAGGGAGGTATTACAGATAATGGTCTTGAGCACAAAAACATACCATTCACCCGGTAGCATCAGCATAGTTGTATAGACTAGATCATGAGCACCATCATCATCATCAGTGTCATCGGTTGCATCATCTCTCGAAACCATACTCTATCTGAGTAATCAGACATGATGCTCACTCCACAGAGTGATACAAGAGCCATTCTTCTAATCTGGAAGAGTAAATGTTCTGAACCATTTTTCGTCTGGGAAAATCTCTGTCCTTTGATTATCCATCCAATATTGTTGATAGTATTCAAGGAAATTGAAACAAAATAGAACACAATTGTGTCTATCCATAGTAGTACATAACTACAATCCAATGGTACACTACCACACCAAGTAACACACAAGTACTTGATCAGTAAGTATAGTCACGAACAGTGGAACACATCCACCACAGTAGTATACATCTATTGTCATATAGTCTTCATAACAACCATCTGATATCAACCTGCATAGAAACAATGTTATGATATAAACTGAATCATCTGGGCCAATCTTTCACTCACATCTGTGAGATCTGAAAGAATATATGCCCTCAAAGTAGAACAATGAGATATCTGAACTATTCTTCTCAAGCAAGGAAGAATAATTGTCCTGTCTTCTGAACCTGGACCATTCCCCACCCTGGGCCATTCTTCCTACACTAATCAAAGTGCACCATGGAGAGAATGTATAAACCCTAAGGAATGTATGTCCCTGATTGTTGAGCCTGGACCATTCCCCACCCTGGTCCATTCCTCCTACACTAATCAAAGTGCACCCTGGAGAGAATGTATAAACCCTAAGGAATGATTGTCCAAACCATTTCCTCTGTTAACCACAAGAGGAAAAGATTGTCCTGTATCAACCTCCAAAATGGACCATTCCTCATGTTAACCACAATGAGAAATCGTTGTCTAGTGATACAGGCCAGTCTTCTTGAGTAACCCTCAAGAAGAGAGACTACCCTAGACCATTCCCCATGTTAACCACAATGGGAAGTCACTGTCTATGATACATCATCAATCTGGACCATTTCCCATGTTAACCACAATGGGAAATCATTGTTCGTCAGAAATCTCAATCCACTTTCCGAACAAGAAAGAATCTGTCTAAACTGGACTATTTTTCAATCTTGAAAATGAATGTCCTCAATAATATTTTTAGTGCTCCCTGCCAACCTGGGAGTCATTTCTTCCTTTGTTTCAATAAGGAAGTCATCTCCATGAGCTCCATCTTGAGTATGCAAACTCTTTCATCTTGGATATAAGATTTACCAAAATGTCGGCTTATCTGCTCATCTGTGGAGATATGTATTGGAGAACCACTTTCTCCTTTCTAGACTTTATCACGGATAATGTAATGCTTGATTTTAGATGTTTTACTTTGGTCTGGAACACTGGTTTTCTCTAAAGGCTTCATGTAGCTCCGATAAATAAAGTATATCTTTGTTTGGAAAACTGAAACATATCCCTGTGGCACTTCTTCTATTATCATGAGATCTGATCTACTGAGTAATCATCTTGATACAATATCTCTCTTATAGAAAATCTTCACCATGCTTCTATTGTGCACTGGAGGTTCTCCACCAAGTTGTCTTCTTCTATCTATATGCAAGGTTCTCTTTCTGGTATGCCTCAAAGTCTTGAGGTTGCTCTTCATATGCTCTTTATTCAATTTCTCTAGAGAACATTCTTTGCATTCATCTGATGTAGAACTCCAACTCATGGATGTTGCAGATGACATAATGACTCATGTAGAGATATGTCTGGTGTACTGGAACAAGTAATCATCATAGTCTTCTCCCTCCATCTGGGAGAACCTCTAGTTCTAGATCTCGCAATGCTTTCATTCATAAGTCTTTCATACACCGTTCTTCATCACGACTTTCAGTTCCTCTGCTTGATTTCTTTTATTGAGTTCATATCAGGCTAGTAATCTTGTGATTCTTAATATAATGACTGGTTGTTCTGGCTTCTCTTTCTTTCTTGGAATCTTCATGTTCTTCCTGACGTTTTTCTTTAGCTCTTGGGTCCATGGAGTTTCTTATAGATTCCATGCCCTAAAGATTCCATTTCTTTCTTTCATCATAGGATCACGGATGTGGATGGACAACCAGGGACACTTTAAGGCTTCTCTTCGAAGAAGACTTCTTCTGAGGTTGAACTGAGCACGTATTGTCTTTCATGGTTACTACCATGGATATATACTTCATCATCTTTAATGGATCATAGGATTAGCTCCCTCCTAATCCTTGCTTCATGCATTCTCTTCTCTTTGGTAATGTATAATCGGCTCCCTCCATATGGGAGAGTCCACGCTTCCGTCTGCATCCTTGTTGTCTTCTGCA
>ML788459.1:21366-41942 GCA_009831015.1 Picea engelmannii
GTAGATTCTTCATCCAAGATCTTTTTTTCTTCTTCATTTTGACAATTCTTCCTTTCTTATTTCAATCTCTTAACCTCATCCAATAGTTTTTTATTGTCGTTTCGTAATCTACATATCTCTTCATCTTTCTTTTTCAAATCTTCCCTTGAATCACCATTTTCACACTTTGCTTTACTACTCTTTTCTTTATTTAAGTTTTTAATATCCTTAATGAGTGATTCATTAAGGGATCGTGTCTTAGATAGCTCCTCACCCTTCTTCTTAATCTCTTCCTTTTCTTCTTTTAATTCATCTTGTATTCTACACATTTCCTCCATTTTTGTATCCCTAATCCATTTATCTAAGAAGGGTTTTTCAAATTCTTCCCATGTGGAGTAGAGTCTAGTATCTTGATCAAGGATTCTCCACCACTTATAATATTCACCATAAAAATTAAGGCTTGCTTTAAAAGGATCATTATAATGTTTTTTTACCATATTTAACCATTCAATGGGATCGATTTCATCTTTATCTTCATCTCCTATAAATTTAGGCATTTCCATTGATTCTTAAGTGAGTTCTAATCCCAACCCTAAAATCACAAACTCAACTGATCTAAAATAGTTATAATTTGTGTTACAATATGATCTTTTATGTTTTCTCTTTCCAATGGATTTTTAATAATCTCAATCGGACATCCCAATTAAAATTTATGATAGCTTTAAGTGAACATACTTTTGAAACCCTGATTTGGAGTCTATCCTCCTAGCCGACCTTCCTTTTGATGTATCTCTGCAATTTCGACCCCTATAAGTCTAAAATTTCTACTTGTAATAGTATGAAATGTCTTCTCTACAATTCCATGTCTCTGACCAAAATTGGGTGTGTCAAATGAAAGTTATGGTAACTTTCCAAAACCTTGATGATTTTTGGAATTTCTAGGAGAGCTAACTTGTACAACATGCCACACACCCAATATTTGATATTTGATTATGAAACTTGCACCCAAAATACTATGGACATTAATTTTTCCAATTAAATTAGTCTCATGGAATTTGGATCTTCTATGAAGAATTTATGATTTTTTTACCTGGAACACATGTTTGAGACTAGTTATAGGACTAGTCAAAACCCCTATATTCCACAGAGTGTATCATTGGAAGTAAAATGAAACATAAGCTAAAATTCGTACCAAAATTACCTTGATAATTCTTCTAAACATCCTCCAAGTTTCACTTTCTGAAGTGGCCTCGAAAACAATTTATAGCAAAAATTCCAAGATGACTTGTTTGAGGAAGAAAAACTCTAGGATCGGTGCTATGATACCAAATGTAATGTTCCCAATGCTTAATTTATCATAATAGAAAATAAGTACACACCATGTACAAAATGTGAGCATGGAGAAAAACTCCAAGATAGATAAGGTACATAATAAATCCTTAAAGAATAAGGGAACCCCTTCCAAATAACCAAATATATTCATACATCACAATTCACATCTATCCAATAATGAATAGATGACCTCTATATATACCTATTCACACTTGCACATGAGTCCCCTTTAACATTAGGCCGACCTTATTACATATATATTTACACATTACATGTACATTTAGGCCCATATATGCCCCCCCTTGGGGTCATATCATATACATTTAGCCCCATATATGTTCCCCTTGGCTCATAACTCTGGTTGGTTGGAGAATGAAGACTTTGTCAGATTGGTCAGAGAAAATTGATACAATTTGATGCCTCCCTCGAAGAGTCTACAAGCCTGCAATTTAATTCAAACCTTGAGTATATGAAAAGGGAAACAATCTCATGGACAAATGAAAAGAGAATAATAAAGTATAAACGAGCATTAGTATCACTCAGAACACACATCACAAAAAATTATGATAAAGAAGATGTTGGACTTATTAATGATGAAACTTGGGAAAATTTAAGGGTTCTGGAACAAAATAAGAATAGATTTATTGCAAATGCAAAGGCCCTATGGAGACTCAAAAGTAGGGCATTATGGCTAGAAAATTGGCAAGACAATAGAAATGAGAGTAAAGAAAATTCTCTAAGATAATTTCAAAAGTGCAATTTGGGCTCCTCCATAGTATATAAAAGTGCAATGTAGTAGGAGCGACATAAAAATGCATGCTATTAAAGAAAAGAAGTTGACATATATGATTCTAAAGTTGAATCTTTCTAAGGAATATGATTAGGCAAACCAGTTGTATCTTAGGTTAGTGTTGATACACATTGGTTTTTGTGTGCATTTAATGAATTGGATAACAAATTGCTTGACATTAGTATCAATTGCAGTGTTAATCAATGAATCAACATCCACTATCTTTACACCATCAAAATGGATCAAACAAGGCTACCCTTGATCACCTTAGCTATTTTTGATAGTAGCTAAAAATCTCAAGAGTGCTTTACTAGAGACAAGAAAAATGGGATCAATAAGAATGATTTACTTATTGTAGATGATATTCTTTTACTCTTTAATGGTTCAAGGAGAGGTGATTTTAAATTAAGGGATATATTAAAGCTATATTGTACAAGTATATGCATGATGGTAAATATGAAAAAATCTTCTGATGTGGTAGAGGAACAAATGAAGTCAATATTTCATCTCAAATTTCCAAGTAGGTTGCAAATACTTGAGGTTTTATATCAAACCAAAGGATTATGGGGCCAATGATTGAAAATGGATCATATACAAAGTTGAAAGGAGTATTAACTTGTGGTGTAACAAATGGTTATCTACATGAGGATGTATTATTTTGGTTAAGTCGGTGCTAAAAGAAATCCCAATCTATTAGCTTAATCCAAAGGGGATTCTAGAAAAAATCAAGAAAAATAGTTTTAGATTTGTGTCGTCTGGTTAAAAAGAAAGTTAAGGAATACCTCTAGTGAAATGGAAACCATAACTAAGCCTAAGATCTGGGAGGTTAGGGCCGCAAGAATATTCATCATTTTTGGAAGGCACTAGATACCAAAACCTTTAGAGACTCATAACAATTGATAGGCTAGGTCATCACCCATAAATACATTTTCCATGGTACTATAGCTGGATGGATAAAAAAACCTTCAAAAAGCATTTAAAATGTGTCAATAATATGGAAGGTCATGGGTTTACCCTTCCCACTAGTGGGGAAAGTTGGAAGAGAAAAATTTAAGGTCAGAATAGTTCCATGGGTGGGGATAAGGCATTTGTATAAACTTTCTAACAATTTTCTTGTAACTCTTCAAAGAAAAGGCATCCTTAACCTATCTCAATCTACTCTCCAAGGTTGCCCACTATCTAGCACCAAGAGTCAAAAAATTCAAATCAATTAGAATTGGGTGGTCATGAAGGGAAGTTGTGGGAGGCATGTATGGAAAAAATAAAGGCAAGTCATCTTGGAATTGAGGGGGTGGAATATGAATTGGTTTGGTCCAAGAATTCTACTCTAAGGATATAAAATCCAAAACTAGAATACAAGGCCATGTATGAAAATGGAAGGCGTGAATATTTTTAATGATGATAGAAACCACTATAAAAAATAAAATATCCATTGAAGGTAAGAATATTTATGTGGTTAGCCATAAATCACAAGGCCCTCTCCTAGGAGGCTCTATAGAGAAGGAAAAATCATTGTCCTAGTAGGTGTGTATTGTACATGAGTGAGAAGAAACTATATGTCACTTGATAATTTCATGTGCATATTCTAGACATGTTTGTGAGGCAATGGAAATATTGACAAGGGTAAGAGGAGGATGGAAACCAATTGCAAAGTGGTTGAATCACAACCAAAAGAAGAAAGGGATTAAAGAATTTAAATCCCTCCTTTTTATTGTTGACTAGGATATTTGAATTTTGGCTTGCAAGGAATGCTAGAGTATTTGATAATAAATGCATTCTTTCCTTTCAATGTGCATCCCAATGTAGGTCAACGATTTATAGCTATTAGTTCCCTCCAAAAATCATGCTTGAAAGGCACTTTAATCATGACCCAACTGGAAGACTGAGAGCTTGGGATATATCGGTCGCATCAACCTGTAACTTGTCACTATGTCCAATCTATATATGTGACCTATGCTTACATCATTATACATATCCCTTAACCAAGTACATCTATGTCTCTCTAGTCATGTGCCATACATGTGTACATAAGAGTTTGGATTATGGTATCCAAAAGGAAAGGATCTATCACTTATTGCCTACACATGTGCTTCTTGAAATTGTGCCACATGTCCAACTGTCTTTATTACATATGGTCTGGATGTTGTCACATAAAGTAAGTTTCCAATCATTGACCTATACTGCCTATGATATGTAGACTTTGAATCATCATCTTTACTTAACTTGCAACTGTTTTGCATATGGGTGCTAATTGGTTTGCAGTCTTCCATTCCGAACCTCTTTAGCATTTGTCTAATATATTTGGTCTAAGAGATAAAAATACCTTGGTTTCTTTGACATATCTGAAGGCCCAAAAAGAAAGATAATTCTCCAATTAATGAAATCTTGAAATCATTCTTCATATCCTTTGCAAATTTCTGGCTCATCCTATCATCATAACTTCCAAAAATAATATCATCAACATAAACTTCAATTAAGAAAACACTATATTGATTTACCTTGATATTGAGGTTGTTGTCTGCATTTACTTTCTTGAACCCTTGCTTCTATAAATATCTATCTAGTTTGGAATACCATGCTATGGGGGCCTGTTTTAGACCATAAAAGGCCTTCTTCAACCTGCAAACATAATTTTCATTCTCTGACAACTGAAATCCCTCTTGTTTCTCAATATAGACTTCTTCTTCTAGATCCCCATTCAGGAAGGCTGATTTCATGTCCAAATGATACACTTTAATATTCTTGGAGCATGCATATGCTAAGATAAATTTGATTGCTTCCATTCTAGAAAATGGGGCAAACATCTCTTCAAAGTCTACACCTTCAACATGAGTATATCCTTTACATACCAATCTAGCTTTGTTCCTAGTGACCTGTCCATCTTTATTCAATTTGTTTATCAAGACCCACTTTGTACCAATCACATTCTTGTTCCTTGGCCTTGTAACTCATTCCCAAGTGCCATTTTTCTCTATTTGATCTAACTCTTCATTCATGGATTTGATCCAAAATTGATCTCTGCTGGCTTCTTCAAAACTTCTTAGCTCAATTGTCGAAAATAGTGCTAGGTGTTGTTGTTCTAGTGAACTAATTATTCTTCTAGTTTCAACTCCTGCATCTATATTTCCAATGATCTGATCTGATGGATGATTCTTTTGTACTCGTCTACTAGGTGTATTTGGAGGTACCTAATTTTTTTCTTTTTCTTTCTCTGCTTCTTCTGACTGCTCTTCTTCATCTTCCTAAACCTGTTCCAATGAATCCTTGTCTTCTTTTATCCTTCATCCACCTGTCTCATCAACCATCACATTGATGCTTTCCAATATTTTTTTGAGCTTTATATTGAAGCATTTTTATTCTTTCCTTGTGCTTGAGTACCCAACAAGTATACCTTTATCAACACGAGAATTAGACTTTCCCATATTGCCATCTTCTCTTTTAATGTAACATTTTCTTCCAAAAAGTATGAAATGATTCACATTGGCTGGTCTTGCTTTCCATATATCATAAGGATTTTTATCATTGTTGTTTCTGAGCATTACTCTGTTTTGAATGTGAATTGTTGTACGCACTTCTTGTGACCAAAGTAAATCTGTCAACTTGGAATCCATTAGCATAGTTTGATCTATTTCATGCGCTCTCCTATTCTTTCTTTTGACAATTCCATTTTGTTGTGGTGTCTTGGAAATAGAGAATTGCTTCTTTATCCCATGTTTACTACAAAATTCCATAAATTCCTTTGAAGTAAACTCTCCTCCATTGTCCGATCTCAAACATTTGATTTTCAAATCTGTTTCATTTTCAACCATCTCCTTGTATATTTTTAAGTTCTCAAATTCCCCTGACTTCTTACTGAGAAAACAAACTGCAGTCATTCTTGTATAATCATCAAATAATAACATAAAATACTGCTCATCTTTCAAACCCTTTGTTTTAGTTGGTCCAACTAGATCAGTATGCACAGTTTCTAGAGGTCTTGTTATGGAGTATTCCTTTGATTTGAACTTGGTCTTTGTTTGTTTTCCTTGTTGAAAATGATTGCATAATGTGCTTGTTGGATTCACGATCTGAGGCATTTCTTTGACTGCTTCCTTTCTGTTGACCTTGAAAATATTCTTGAAATTTATGTGACCCATTCGCGTATGCCATAACCAAACTTCATCTTCCTTTCCTAAACAATGCTTTTATTCTCCAATTTCACTTAGTACGTAAATGTTGCTTGAAGTTCTCATAGCCGTCGCCACCACTCTGCCCCAAATATTCTTTTCTTATCTCACATTTCTGTGAATAAAACACAAGTGTGTGACCTTGGTCACACATTTTACTAACAATCAGAAGATTATGTTTCTTATATTCAACTAGTAGAATATTTTCTTCCTTGGCATATTTACTTCCAATATTGACTGTGCCCCTTCCAATGATTCTAGCTGAGTTGTCATTTCTAAAAGAGACTGAGCCATCTCTTTCCTTTCTCAAGGTTAGAAACCTGTCCTTATCACCTGTCATGTGCTTTGAAAAACCATTGTTAACATACCAACCACGTTTCTTGTGTTGAACTTGTAGAGTGAGTGCACATTCTTCATTGTTGTACTGATTTTGCTTTCTTACCCACATTATTTGTGTTTCCTATCCGTGTCTGATATTATTCTGTTGTGATTCTCTTGAAGAAAATGTTATTATACAATCTTTGACCATGTGTCCAAAGTTATTGCACTTGTAGCATTCCACTTCAGTTCTCAAGGATTCAAAATTGTTGTAGCTTCTTCTCTGTGTTTCACTAGGACTTCTTGGATAACCATTTTGTGCATGACTTTCATAGTTGTTTATGTTTTTGCTATTTTCTTTGCAATTTACAACCTTATGTCCAAAATGTTTACATGAATAACATAAACCAAAGAAGATAGTTTGATACCTAGGAGTTGAAGATCTTCTGAAAGGAGTTACTCTTCTGAATCCTTCTTCTTCTTGAGACCTTTTTCATTATGACTGCTGCTAATTCTGGAATCTAATTTTTTTGGGTGGTGGAACATCTATGCGATAAAACCTCTTGTATTCTTCCTTCTCAGGGGATCCTCTGACTGTCTCTACGTAGATTCTTGATTTTGTTTCTTGATCTGTAGTTTTGTAGCTTGAGCCTTTTTATATCTAATTGTATCCTAGGCCAGACTTGTCATGATGTGGCCTTTGATTTTTGATAATGTTATCCAAAACTTTAGAGCTATTCTGCATGTTTTTATTTTGAAGTTCTTTTCTCAATGTGGCAATCTCTGCTTCCAAACCTCCAACAATCCTGTCTTTTTCTTCCAAACGTTCTTTGAGTGCTTCTTCAATTCTTTTGTCTTCTTCAACTTGTATTTTTAATTTAGTGATCATCTGCTCTAGTTATTCAGAGTTGGAATTTTGAGTTCCCTCTTTTCTTTTTAGTTTTTCCTATAATGATTTGTTTTTCTTCTTTTCCCTTTTTATAGATTCTATGGCTCTCAACAATTCTTCTCTGTAGTCAACTTATGCCTATTCATATTCTTCTTTGATGCCTTCTTCATCGAAATCTTCTACTGCCATGAATATAACTCTTTCTGTCTCACTTTCACTGACTTCATCGTCATCTGATGAGGTGATGTCTTCTTTGGTGAACAATCTTTTCTTGAAAAAACTCTTTTTGGTTCTTCTGCCTTTGTATATTTGTTTTCTATTTGAATCATCTTCTTAATTTCTTTTCTTTTTCTTATGGGGACATTTTTTAGCGAAATGACCAGTACTATTAGAGTTAAAACGAATCAATGGAAGATTACCTCTATATTTGTTGGTTCCATTTTTAAGTCTTCTGAAGAAGTTGGCTACTTCTTAATCATCTTATGAAATGTCACTGTTGCTGCTATCTGACTTTGCATTTTTCTTTCCCTTTTTCTTTGTCTTCTTGGGTGCTTTTAATGTTGCTTATTTTGTAATTGGATTTTCTAATTTGGTTCTCATTTCATAGGCTGTGAATATTCCATGTATCTCATCCATGCTTATCGAATCTAGATCTCTTCTTTCTTCTAGTGTTGAGATATTAGGATCAAATCTCAATAGAAGAGATCTTAGCACTTTTTGAACAATTATAGATTCATCAAATTCTTCTCCCAATCCTCTAATTGTACTCACTATTTCATCAACTCATAAAAAGTAAGCTGCAATATTTTCATCTTCCTTCATCTTCCATTGTTCAAATTAACCTTTGTAAGTTTGAATCTTTGCAGCCTTGAATTTTGTGTCTCCTTCATAAAAATTCTGAAGTTTGTCCCAAATATACTTTGCAGAGATGCAATTCATAAATTTGACATATAAAAAATCAACCAGACCCTTCAGGATAGTGTTGAGAACTCAACACACCCTAAAATCTAGATTAAATTTTGCCACTTTTGGGTACCACTTGTTTTCTTCACTGCTTGACTCGATTTCATTTTTGGGAAGTGGTTTATCTTTGTTTGTTTTCATATCTCTTATCACCTATTTAGTTTTGTTTGAACTTGTGAAACCTCATGTCTAAAGGACCTTAACACCCAGATTAAGAGTCGACAAGTAAAAAATGCACCTAACACGCTCAGGTTCGACATAAAAAATAATTCAAGTAAGTAAAGGAATTACACAAAAACAATAGTCGTTGAACGTCGATCCTCATCGACATCGACAGAAGGAGGTTTTGGTTTTCATAAGTTATTCGCATAAAGGTTCGAGAGATAGCCGGCCCCCTTCGACATCGAAAAAATACGAGAAAGATAGACGTTAACAAAGGACGTAAAGAAATTGTCAATAGCTGATGCCCGATGTGCCTTATCGGGATCGGGGAAATCCAAAAAGGTTACAACAATCGTTTTGACTGCGATAAAATTATTATCGATCTCCAATCCCTGATGTGTTTTCGACATCGAGACTTTTTCAAGGGAGCCGATCTGAGAGCACTTGGGTAAGTTTATTGCTAATCGCCGATCCTGGACACTTTTCGGCGTTGGCAAGTTAGGATTTGGTTTTAGAAACAAATGTCTTAAAGAAAGTCCCGAATCTGATTAACACTAGTGAATTAAGTCACTGGTCTTGAATACCACATGTCTTTACCACGTAAAGGGGTCGTACAATCTAGTTTTATCTCGAGTTATATTTTTGGTTCCCTGGGTCCTAGTCACACCTCCAAGTCAACTTTTTCATGTCAGTGTTGTACGGTAATATCGATCTACGTCGAAGATTTTGCAAGAGGATGTCATTGAAAATGTTCAAAGAATAATCCCAACTCCCGATCCTCCGATGGGATGTTTATAGCATAAGATACAATCATATTTGGACATTTAATAGAACAGTTAATGCTCAATCTCGCATTCGTTGCTACCACATGCGTCGATTAGACAACAACATTTTGAAATCGTTGATAGACCACATTACCACCCGCGCCTGCTTCGCTAACCCATGATAAATTTAAGTTTAAAACCTTTGAAGATCTGGCGGAAGATTTAATGAAATTACACTCATAACCTGAATTGAATGGCTGATGCGACAAGGTAAGTTCATTCCTGTTTAAAATCTCTAGAATGGTTTTTCTTGAACCAATTCATCCTGTGCACAATTTTAAATCCAGAGCATTCGAAGAAGCAATGCGAGCGTCTCAAGACTGTATTGACCCTCCGATTATCAAAACCAAGTTTAACAAGCTACAAAGGTATGTGTTTAAGTTTGTCAATTCGGTAATCATAGTTTATATATTCATCTGGTTTCTTACATAGTCTCTAAACTCTATTCTAGTTGCAGGAAAAATGTCGTCGAGAAATCCAACCACCAGACGCTCGCTGAGGGAACCCAAGCTAAAGGAAGCTGAAACAAGTGAAATCTCTTCTCCAGGGACTGCAAGGCAATTGGAGTATGCTCCCAGAGCAGAGTTGGTCATCAAAACCTCGACAAAGAAAACATTTTCCTAGACTGCGGTCTTCGGTGATACTGAAGCAAGCATTGGGTCCAAAGTAATGCTCCAACAATGGGGGGATCTCTTTAACAGGATAAACCGAGAAGAATACCCAAAAATATATCCCACACAATGATCCAGACGTAAGGATGCTCGATGAATAGGTGTTCCTGAACATCCGACGATCGTATTTACACATGGTGGAAAACAGAACCCTAGTTTTCCCTTGCATAGAGGTTCTGAAATGGCTCATCGACCACACAGACGTGCATAAATGCTTGATCAACGATGAGAATGGTGGATGCGTCAGATTTTTCCTCTCGATAGAAGTCCAGAAGTACTATAAGATCAGGGACCCAAAGGAGCATCTCAACATGGACTTCGTGGTAAAGTTCTATAAGTTCCATGACACTAGCCGATTGATGACCTCATGGTGGAAGGAGAAAAATAAGTTCACTAAATGGAGAAATGGATGGTATGGAACGATTAATATGAGGGAGCCATACATCTATTTGATGGATCTCATCTGCCGGTTATATGGAGAAAAGGATTGCTCTAAGTTTTTATAAGCATGGATGCATTTGGCGTACACAGTTGCAATCACCGGGAGCAACTTCAACTGGGGTTCGATAATCTCAAAACAATTAAGCATCTGTGCACAACAGACTCAGATGTCAAAGGAAGGAGAGGCACCAACTTTCTACATGGCCTCATACCTGCTCGATGTCATATGCGCAAGGAACGTCTTCGTCGACATGAATCTAAGCTGGCATGTTGCAGAGCTCCCGGTCCACATCTACTTCAACATACTATGGGAGAACAAGTACAAGAAATATTACACACTCATCAACGATGAATTCATCGCCCACATTTATTTTATTATTTCTAGGAAGGAATGCCCAAGACTATCAACAACATCCAAGAAAATTATAGCCAAAGTAGGCCATTGGTACTTGGATGAACACTCAACCTACATCAGGTTGTTTGGGGTCATCAAAGCACCACATATCCTACCCGCTCATGTCCCAAACTGGCTCATTGTGGGAGAAATCTATTATCAGACCATCCTGCAGGGCTATAATGCCACATTGGTCAAAGACAAGAAACGAGCTTTCATACCCTACGGTTTTCATATAGGGTTTTATCCGATGAAAGATACTACTCAATCCAAACAAGAGGGGCTTAACCAACTGGAATTAAAATTCCAGACGGGTTGATTCTGCAAGCACAATCTTAAAGGCCCGGTCCCCCAACATGCTTCACAAGTATCATCTTGTTGGCCTAATGCTCATGATAAGTTTGAGGAAGAAATCTTCACAGAGTGTGCCCAAGATTGGGAAAAGGTGGTGCAAAGGATGGCCAACCCAAACATGACCAGGTTCAAGGCCATAAGCATGGATGAATAGGTGGAAATAATAGAGAAGTCAACTCAAGACGTGCTCAGAGCCAGGGAAGAAATTAGAGCATAGAAAACAATAGAGGCACAGAGAAGGGGATTGCTCTTGATAGAAGGGCCACAAAGAATCATTGATCAATTGCAAAATGATCATGATCTGGTAGATATGGTGAGGGTCCCCATTCATGACCCAATCAAAAGTCAAGGGGAACCGAGTGGCCTAGAGTTGATACAGATTGAAGAAACCATCGGGTCAGATAACCTTGAATATCCACCACCACAGGTCGAATCACCATGGGAAGTTTTGGCTTGGACCGAGATAGCGAGGACATCACAAAGAACAAGTATACCAAATCCACTATTTGATTTAATAACCATATACGATGATGACGAGAGTTCATAGGTGTCCCTGGTCACTCCAGTGAAAATTACAGAGGAGAAAGGACCTGAGAAAGCATCCACCTCAGGTCCTGATGCTTCAATTCAGAGAAACCCACAGAGAGAGCATGAGGTGGAAAGTACCTTGGACACTGAGCCACTCAAAATACCTAGAATTCCAATGGACAACTCAAGGGGTGAGCTAGGATTGGGAGAACAAGAAGGAGAAATTCCACAATAGGAAATCGACATAACAATAGTCGATTACCAGGTAAGTACCGAAACTTCCCCTGATTCCTTAGTTTTGACCAATACCTTGCCACCCAATGAGAAACAACTAGAGGCCGAGCCATCGGGACATACAGGAGAGGTTCATGAACCCAGTCTTGAACAAATATACACTGTCAGGAGCCTAGGAAACACTCTTATTTGGGGAGAACAACAGATCCCCAAACCTATTGATGAGGTCACCGATATACAAGAAATCACCTATGATCGAAAGAGGAAAGCCATCATGAAGAGGACCACTAAGAAAAGGAGTCTTACTTTGGACAATTCGATCCTCATCACCACAAAGGAGAAATTGATCAACACAGAGCATGCCAAGACGTCTGATCTCATCGGTGCAGGGATGGAAATCACATATGCCACCCTGGATAGAGCAAGGAAAGATGAAGAGGAGTTGGCCATTGCGCTAAAGAAGTTGGAGTATCTGCCCCATTTGGAGAAATATTATCAGGACTCCACACAGGCCACGGTATTTTTGAGAAGTGAATTCCAAGATGCCTACAACAAATTGACGAGTGAGTGGCACATTTTAACTGTAGGGATAGACAAATTCCAAGAAGACACCCTTATGGTGCTATCAACATGAAAATACATGGAAAGATGGTATGAGAAGGCCCACCAAGCGGTGGAAAGAATTGATTACTTCAGTGTGGTTCAAAAGGGCCGAGACGCCAAAGAGCATGACATTCGGGTGCTAAGAGACAACATCATCGATCGCATAAGGAAGTCAAATGAATACTGGGTGAAGATGGCCCAAGAACCTCAGCAGGAGATTCAAGAGAAATGGGCTAATTGTGAAAGAAGCTAGACCAAGATCAATCGGGGGATGAGAGACATCAATCTCCTAGAATTCGGCTCACCTGAGGACTTTGTTGACTTGCATGACATAGTCAAACAACATGTAGAACAAGACTCATTGTGGACAACAAAGATATAAAAGGTGGAAAACATGGTGTCGGGTCAAGTACAATAGTTCATGGAGCACCCAATCAAGGCTCGAACAACATTACAACAGTTAAGTGTTAAAGTAGTCAAGTGTCGGGCACATGCAGTAGAAATAAAGAAGATCCTTTCGACCTCGATGGACCAACATAGATTCCCGTATGCCAACACATGCGAGGAACTCTTCGTCAAATGGTTAGAGTATGAAAAGAGTCACCCACTTAAGTGAAACCATTTGATGACTCTTAGAAGACAGAGAGATGGAAGCGCCATGTGGCAATGTTTTCTTTTACTTAGCTTGCACTTTTGATAGTTATTTTTAGTTAATAATTTGTTATAAATAATAGGATCGACCTTTTAGAAGAGGTCGATGGTTTGGGAAAAGACCCTCATTTTTGGAATTGTAAAGAACTATTTTAGAACTGCCTTAATTGAGAAGTCTTGTTTAAGACCGAAGAGAAATTCATGTTTTACATCAAAGGCGTGTGTGATTGGATCATAAGGAGGAATTACTTCTGACTTTATCTCATGAATGGATGCTGTAATGAGTAAGAGTTTATAAATCTGTTGATAAGTTATTTGATTCAATATTTTTATAGTTCTTGTCTCTAACGATGTAAAGAAAATCATTGTGTTAATGTGTGATTAATGGTTGGAGCTAAGGAAATTGTTTTTCTTGCCATCATTTTATTGCATGTATGTTTTCTTTTGATAATTGTATCTCAGACAATAATAAAATACCAACAATTTGATGTATTAGTACTAGGCTTGTCACAGGTATGAAAATATGTTTCTGAATGCTGGTACATGAGGGTTATCCCAAGTTCAACCTTCTTCAGTAGTTAAGATCTCCATTTTTACCGAGCTAGTTTATACCAACACACATCTTTTAGCAGACCCACCTAATAAAAGAAAATACAAAAGAGAACGTTTAAAATGAAGGAGAAATTTTCAGAAGAAGATATCCTGTCAATCACTACGTAAAGCCCATCGATTATTTGGCCAGATCAATAGATCTGGAGAACCATTCCACTATCAAACATTGCAGAGTCTAATTGGGCCTCAGTGGCAAGTTTGGTTCCTGCTATTGATTTAAAGGGATTTAGGACCCCTCAATAGATAGCATTTTTGGGTTTTGAAATATTTAGATTGAGTTTCCTTCCATTTTCATTTATTGGAGGAATGACGGGTTCTTTATATCCATCTACTACTGATTGCCAAATCTCAATTCCATGTGCTTGTACATATGTTTTCATCCTTCTACTCCATAATGCATAGTTTTGTCCATCAAACTGTGGTATTCCATTTTTATACATATTGTTTCTCTCCATGATCTACCTTCCAGTGGTTAAATTGATTCCTAAAGGAACCTTCTCTGATACTAATTGTTGGATTACTGAGAGGGGGGTGAATCAATAATAAATATTTTTAACCCTTTTTAACCACAATATATAAGTGTTGTTTATATTTATGATCAATTTACCAATATCATTCAACAAGTGTAGAATAAATAAACCATGAACAATGAACAATCACACACACACACAATAGACCAATATTTTTATGTGAAAACCCAATGTGGGAGAAAAACACAAAATGTTTTTTCTTATGTCTTTAAGAATTACATTCATTGGAAGCACCAACTTCTTTTGTTTTCTAGCTGCAACTGGAAGGAGGCTCCAACCCCTTATATTTTCAGGCTACAACTTGAGGGAAGCTCCAACTCCCCAATTCTCTGGCTACAACCAGAAGGAGGACACAACCCCCTATGTTCTCCAGCTACATCCGAAAGGTGGCCACTAGCTACAACCACCTATCCTTTCCTTGTCCAACTTCCCTGAAATATAAGTGTCAAACCTATACCATTGTAAACCTATACCAATATGTGCTAACAACCTGTAACCAACATGTACCAATAGCCTGCAATCAACCAATATCTGTAATAATCCTGTACCAACAAATACCAATAGATAAATGACCTATATATGATGCAACACACGTATGTACATGACCTGTCTATACTGCAGCCTATGTATGTATGCAACCTTTCTATACTGCAACCTACATACACCTTCAAAAATCTAGAGTTTTCACCTTTCTGAAACTTAGACACTTTGTTGCCTTAGTCGCTTCAACCTGTAACTAGTCACTGTGTCCAATTTGTAGTTGTTCCCTATGTATACATCATTATACATATCCATTAACCAAGTGCATCTATGTCTCTCCATTCATGTGCCATACATGTGTATACACTCATGATAAAGTATATTAACCCTCACATGGACTAGACATCAAACCCTCACTAGTATGCAGCCAACCTCAAACTACACCAACAACTTCACCAACACATCACAACCAAAGCCCTCAACCATGTACCAAGAAATACAAGATATGCCTCAACAATCAAACCAACAAGATGTACCAATGATTAATACTACACATACTAGCACTGTATTTATGTAGATCTAGATCATACAGTAAGTGCCACACAACCAACAACCTCTCTAGGGGAAATCCTCAATCTCACATAACCATATATCATATAGACAACAATATCCAACTACTCATAAGAATATGACATACGTTTTTAATCTGTAGAAATATATGTTGTACTTGATCACTGTAGGGATTCCCAGGAGCTTAGTTTTAGACTATAGAGACCTGACATCTTCATCTACTCAAGATTTCATGAATTTTCCCAACTGTATGTGACCTCTTCTTATTTATCCTATGTATGTATGCGCCCTCATCCACTGCAACCCGTGTATGTACATGACTTCCTCCACTGCATCCCACGTACACCTCAAAAACTAGGGTTTTTTTAGTAATTTTGCAACTCCAGAACTTTCATCGTCAACCCTCCTTTGCTGCCTCAAACTTGCGTAACTTCATATGTATCAATGAGTACATACAATAAAATTTTAACAAATAATAAATATTTGATGTGCTCATGAGATGCAAATAGGAGACCCTTTCTCCCTTATTTATACTCTCCAAGTGACTTTCTCAAAGGGTTATCTTCTAACTACCTTTACCCAACTTCCTTCTTTTAGGGATAACTCACTTCAAACCACTTTTCCACTTACAACCGCTTTATCCAAAAATAGTAAAATCACCACTTCTGGTTGCAACTAATTTATTTTTAATTATTTTATTTTTTTTGCAACAACTTAACTCATTATTAACTCCTAGTTACAACCGCTTTGACTAGTAAACTTCTTCTAGGAGCTTTTGGGGGCTTCTAGATAACTCATGAGGGTTCTCCAAATTTACAAGGCCATAACTCTCTAACCCTGAGGAGTTATGTGATGCTCCACATATCACCGGAAATAACATGACATGTACTGTCCATATAGAGTAGTCTCACCTACAAAGACACTGATATTCATACCTTTATACCTCAACTAGAATTAAGTGTCTTAACCATACTATTGGGGCTACCAGAATTTGCTACCAGACTTGCTTCAAGGGTTGAAATCAATGACAACCAACCCAATTAATCAACAACAACTTCCCATAAACAAATCCCTAGAGTTCAAGAAATAAACTATTGCAAGCTATCAAATATGATTCTAAATGAAATGTTCTGGTTTCAACAAGCTAACCATTCTCTTAGTTTATTGTATCAACAATGTTTTTCAAAAAACAAATGAACAGTCTTTAATCCAACTAAAAATTAAATCATTACCATCATCAAGTCCTGATCTTTAGTAAGGTCATGTCCTCTATACTAGCTAGCATCACATCGGTTACATTCCAAGAGTCTCTCTTGATGCATATTATTACTGACTGAAAAAACCCCCTTTGTGTATTATTGAGCTCCAATTGTGTGTTATTGAGATCCAGTTGTCCTGTAATGGAAATAATGGAGAATCAGAAGATTTATGTGCCTAAAGGAAGAAAATTCTCCATCTAATGTGTAGGCCAGAGAGTGGGGATAGAAGTGTGCATTATGACCTGCCATCCACATATAAGTGATTGAATAGATTGAATCCATATCAAACAAACCTTAACCTCACCTCTAAATAGAAGCAAGTGATTGATAATCCAATGAGGCAAGAAAATGGGTCATGCAATCCAACCTACCAGTGAAGGAAAGTGGGGGGATTTATGTGGGGTCATGAACCCCCAAACAAATTTCAATAGATAGATATAATTCCATCCTTATAGATATGGATGCAGAACACCCCTAAATGTAGCCTAATTGATTGATTGAGTTGTGGAGTTCTTCCCTCGCTACATGCAACGATTGGGGTGGATTCAAGCAAGACAGGTGAACACATATTTCACTTGCTTCAACTCCAACAAGACTTCATAGTTGATTATTGGGTGGGAGAAAGAAACAAAATAGTATAATTTCAAGACAATTAGAAAAAAATATTGTCACTCATTGGTCTAATTGATCAAGTGTTGAGACCTCTTAAAAACTTATGAAAGTCGATTGCTTATGATAACAATCTCTATTATTCTTACAAAGTGAATTTGAACTCATAACTAGGGGTTTATTTGTGAAAATAAAAAACTAGGAAACAATGAGACAAATTTGGAAGCAATTTGTATTTTCCCACTTTTTATATTTCATGGCCTCCATAATTCCTAGAGCAGCCCCTAAAAACCCCTCCATCCATTAATATGATTTAATATGCTTCAATATATTGTTTTAGATTTTTATTTTTTTAACCACCTTTATGGACAGATGTGTTAATGTATTCTCTACTTAGTGAAGTGGAATGGAACAAGTTGCAATAACCGTACTTATTTCAAATTTATATTTATATTGCGGGTTGTCTTTGTATCTCACAACAAGAATTCACATAATTTGAATTATATATATATATATATATCGGATAGCTTAATCGATATATATTAATTTGAATTTCAATTCTTATCTAGAATTGAGAAGAACAGAGAAGCATGAATGGAACAAGTTACAATGACCGTACTTATTTCAAATTTATATTTATATTGCGGGTTGTTTTTGCATCAACACAAAAATCTAGGAATTCACATAATTTGAATTTCATAAAATCAAATTTGAATCTATATATTAATGAAGATACATCACTTACCTTAACATATATGTATTAATAAAGAATTCGAATTTTAATCCTTGCCTAGAGTCGAGAACAACATGAATGTAGAAAAGAATTCGAATTTTAATCCTTGCCTAGAGTCGAGAACAACATGAATGTAGAGCCGAGAAGAGTGGAGAGCTGAGAACATCAGAGAAGCATGAATGGAACAAGCTGCAGTGGCCGTAATTATTTCAAATTTATATTTATATTGTTGTTTTTTCATCTCGCAACAGGAAAAATCCAGAAATTTGTATAATTTGAATTTCATAAAATCAAATTTATATATATATATATATATATATAATTTGAATCCTTCTTAGAGCCGAGAATAATCGAGAAGCAGGAATAAGACAAGTTGCAAGAAAAAGGAGTTGAATCTTTGGATTGAATTTCAATTTATACGTTCGCGGGGGACAAACAAGAATGGAGAAAGTTGTAATGAATTATATCAAAAATAAAATATCATTTAGAAAATACATTAGCAAAAATCAATAATAATATATAAAATGTAATTGTCATATCACTTAGTTAGTTACATGTAATGAATGTTACACTTATTATAAGTGTAATGAATGTTAAATTTTATAATAAGTGGATCAACACCAACTAGAAGCTCGAAGACTACGTCGAGCTCAAGCTAGGCTCAAAAGAGTCCTTCACAATAATATTCACTACTACAAAATATTGGGAACACATTTTTTTAGAATGCCCCCTATTTCTTCAACTATGTTGGCCTACATCTATTACAAACATTATGTTTTGGCCTAAAAAAAGACTATACTCAGGGCCTAGTTTGGACATATATGTACTCACTACCATAATATCATAATAATTCTTGTATGAAGAGACTATGAAGGGTATCAACAACACACTAGGATCTTATGTCAAATCCCTTGAGTTAACAAATGTTGGAAGGTACACCTCTTATGCATGAATATTTTTTACATAATGTTTTAGGGGCTCTTTCAGAATCCATTTGCATTATTTACCAAGAGATCGAGTGGATCCAAATCCTTGATTATGAACACATTCCATTCAATTGTAGAAAGTTTCATGAACATCGATATTTGTTTAGAGATTTCCCCTCTCAATGCGACCAACAATAAAAATAAATCATTAGAGTCAAAAGATGAAGATGGTTTTCAAAAATCCCATAGAAAATGAAAAAATGACACAAATAAAACTTATATCCCATTGGAATAGGCCATAAAAAGAAAAAATAGCTTCAAACTCCTTTAGTGGGAAACAATGCTCAGTCAAAGTCAAGCTAGGCTAAAAGAAGAACCAATAGTAACCAAGATGTAACAAATAGAGCTCACCCAAGGAGACCACAAATAAAGGGCCAATGAATCTATCCTAAGTATAGAGGATGAATTAGAAAACAAAAGAAGGAAAATAAAGGAAGAAGCATAGGTAACACACATGCAAATCCAACACGGTGTAAGAAAGAACAACAACATAAAAAGTTCCTCTAGTGAGGCAAAATAAGAATTGGACATGCATTTTGAATAACTAACTTTTGAAGAGAGCGCACAAAAGAAAAAAAAGGAGCATTTTGCAGGGTCAAAGAAGAAGTCAGTGCACATGCAAAAGTAGGAAAAACAACAGTTAGGCATGTAGGATAAAAGGAAGGAAAATCAACATGAAGGCGCAAAAGCAGGAAAAACATCATGCTGGTGAAAAATAATGAAAACAACTAGGACATATTAGGGTTTTGGATAAACTATTAGGGTTATGAACCCTAAATCTATGTATAAATATATAATGGGTTGGGGAAGAATAGGCTGCTGAAAAAGAGGGATTAGGTTGATGAGAGTAACAAATTAGGTTGCGTATGAGTGAGAATCCTTACTTGATGTTTTGGAGAGATTTTGCAGAAAGAGAGGCCTGCACTACAGAGCGGCTAGGCTAGATTGAGGATATAAAATGTTGTATCTATTATAAGCATAGTGTGCAAGACTGAGATGATTACCGCATGAATATTAATATAGAAGCCAATTGTTGTGGACATATCCCTAGGATTGGGTGAACCACATTAAAATTTGTGTCTCTATGTGTTGTGTTGATGTGGTTGCTCATGTATGTTTTATTTATGCATGATTAGTATAGATCTTCTTACTATATGATTGATGCACAATAATAATGAATGATACAATGGGTTACTTATATTTCCATCTATACTATAAGGGTTCTGCACAATAGAGTGTTAGGGTCCTAACCCGCACATAAGTAGAACAATATATTCGGATGTAATAAAGGTCAATATTAATAAGGCCTTTCAATAAAATAGAATAAGGCAGATGTAAGAATACCTAATAGAAGTTTCCGCTTCTAGAAGGATCTTCCTCTAGATGCTTCTTTTTAGTATAAATAGGAGTCGAGGGTATGAGAACCCTAGCTTGGATATTATTGTAATAGAGCTCTGCTCAACTGGAGGTTGCCCCCTCGAAGAGGCCCGTGAACATT
>ML788459.1:41961-62182 GCA_009831015.1 Picea engelmannii
TATTTCTGTTGTTATTCTTATATCATTTCAGTGTTATTGTGGTGAATGTTCTGGTTATATTGCTGTTATTCTGCCATTACTAGCATTTTATTTCAGTTCTGCATACATTTTATATCTGGTATATTACAAGTGGTATCAGAGCACTTTCCTCGGTAGAAAGCGTGGGTTAAATTTTTTTCAGGGTAGAGATGTATTCTGACGTCTTTAAGCCACAGAGATCTGTTGTTATGCGCATAAACCCACGGTTGAGGGATTCATACACGTAGGAAATACAAGTGGTACTTAAGCGCACATCTGTTGGCCACCCTTGTAACCCCTGTTGGTACCCCTTCGAGTGGTAGCGCATCAGACAACACCTGTGTACGGATCAACCTAGATTACCTAAAGCCCTCTTTAGATAAACCGATCGGTTGCCTGACTACTATAGTGTCACCGATAACAACACTCGGGAAGATACTCTCTAGTACCTGGGTAGTGACCGGGTAGTACGACTAAGGGTATGGTCTATCCTCCTTAGTTAGTGCCCTGAGATATTGGGACGAGTACTACTGTTGGACCCCACATGTATATCAGAGAGCTATAGCACAGGGCAAACCCTTGTCTATAAAACCCTTAAATACCTAACCCTTGGGGGACATAAACATAAATAAATTAAAATAGATAAGATCTATTGCCGCAAAACTGTGTTCGAGTTGCCAAGTAAATACACATTTCTTTCTGGTTAACCATTTTGGCATTTCCTCTCTGCAGTATTCCTCAGACTAGAGTATAACTCTATTAAAAAAAAATATATGGAATTTTTTTCACCATTATTTGAGACCTATTCCATTGGATTCATCTCTTTGCCTTTATCACATTCATCCATATCAATTTTCCGGCCAATTTTTTTTACCCCGCTCCCCCTTTTCAGTTTCCTCATCCTCATGGCCCATACTCGTAGCCAAGACTTGGAAGCTCTCTTCAACACCTTGCAATCTGGTCTCATTGAGACCCAACAATAAGTGAAACAACTCAGTGCCAATGTTGCCGCCATCAATACAACCATGCCGTACTCAATGGGGGAAATCAAACAAGATCTCACCACCCATCTTGAATCACCCTTTTCGACACTCTGCACCAAATTGCATATCCCTATAGATAACCCTTCCTCTTCCTCACCTCCACATACTGAAGGTGACTATTCCTCTCATTCCCATACCTTGCAGAACCATCACTTTCAACGTGACCTACGCCTTCTGTGGGTGAATGTGACCAAATTTGATGGCTCGGACCCCACTGGTTGGGTAACCCAAATGGAACATTACTTCTCTTTATACGACATTACAGATGACTTGGCCAAACTCCAGTATGGTGTTCTCCATCTAGATCAAGAATGTTGGCAATGGTGGCAATGGAGAAAAAATTCTCGTCACGGGTATATTGCTTGGACACACTTTGTGGCAGAGCTTTATGAACGCTTTGACACTGACACCAACCATTTGGGCTGTTTGACAAAGCTGAAACAATTAGGAATAGTGGAAGACTTTATAGTTTCCCTTGAGCGCCTGGCTTTTAGAACAGAGGGCATGTTTGATGCCTTTTTCTAAGAGTGTTTTATCAACAGCCTCAAGGATGAAATTCGGGCCCATGTCCTCATGGCTTGGCCTAAGAGTTGGGTGGAGGATACCAAAAGAGCTAAAGAATCACAACAGGTTGTATCTGCTCAAAATCGCAAACCCTCCTTTATCCTTCACCCTAAACCAGTAAATCCCACTACTCCCTCTGCTCCACTAAAGATCGAAAAATTGACCAGGGATGAAATGGATAAACGCCAACTCAAAGGCCTTTGTTATAAATGTGATGACAAATATTTCCCAGGCCACAAGTGTAAAGAACAAAAGCTTTTTATGGCCATCTCCGAGGAGATTTCGGAAGAAGATGAAGAAACTCCCTCTTTGTCTGAGTCACCTGAATCCACTGACATAACCCCTCCCTCAGACCCTCCTGAAGTAGAACCTGTCATTTCCCTCAATGCTCTCACTGACTTCTCTGATCCCTAAACCCTCAAGCTAATTGGTTACATCAAGCATCAGAAGGTCATCATTCTGTTTGATAGTGGCAACACCCATAATTTTATTCGTTGCCGCATTGCCCAAGAAACTCATTACTACATCTATGCCGTCAATAATTTCCAAATCATGATTACCAATGGTGGTTCCATGAAATGTGGAGGGAATTGTGAAAATGTGTGTCTCCAAATTGGTGACTACCACCTGAAATCCCATATGTTTTCTATCGACATGGGAGGTTGTGACATTGTGTTGGGAGAAGACTGGATAAGGACTTTGGGTCCCATTCTCATGGATTTTAAAGACTTAACCATGCAATTCGACTAGGAGGGCCACCAATATAAGTTCCAAGGCATCATCACTGGTTCACCTGAGATCATTAGTTCCTATCACATGGAAAAGCTGCTCAAAAAGGGTCATTCTGGTGTTATCGCCCAACTCCATGCCATACAAGCAACATAGACACCCTTGGTACCGCAAGACCTCCAAGCCATCATTTCTAAACATCAATTGGTCTTTTCCACTCCCCAAGGCCTTCCTCCTTCCTGTGGTGTTCATGATCATTCCATTCCCCTTGTACTCGGAAGCCTTCCTCCCAATATCTGTCTGTATCGTCACCCCTTTTCCCAAAAAAATGAAATTGATAAAATGGTCCAGGAACTCCTTAATGCAGGCGTTATCCACCCTAGTACAAGCCCCTACTCATCTCCTATGGTCATGGTCCTAAAGAAAGAAGGTTCTTGTCAAATGTGTCATGAATTCCGTGCCCTCAACAAACTTACCATCAAAGACAAATTCCCCATTCCTGTCATTGATGACCTTTTGGATGAATTGAGTGGTGCCCAATTCTTCACTAAACTGGATCTCCATTTGGGCTACCACCATATACGTATGAAAGAGGCAGACATTCCCAAGACTTCCTTTAGAACTCATGAGGGCCACTATGAGTTTTTGGTCATGCCCTTTGGCTTGTGTAATGCCCCCTCCACCTTCCAAAGACTCATGAATCATGTCTTCCGTCCTTTTCTCTGCCATTTTGTCTTAGTTTTCTTTGATGATATCCTCATCTATAGCAAAACCTGGATAGACCATCTTGCTCATGTGGATCGAGTTCTCCACCTACTCTCTCAGCACCAACTTTTCCTGAAATAGTCTAAATGTGCTTTTGGCGCCTCAAAAGTAGAATACTTGGGTCATCTGGTTGGCAAAGATCGCGTCAGGGTGGATCCTAAAAAGATTGAAGCTATGCAAGATTGGCCTCACCCAACGACTCTTAAGAGCTTGTGTGGATTTCTAGGCTTAATAGGGTATATCGCAAGTTTGTTAAGAATTATGGGAAGATTACAACACCTCTCACTGCTCTCCTAAAAATTAACTCTTTCACTTGGACTCCAGCCACTGCTCAAGCTTTTCAGACCTTCAAGATGGCCATGTGGACCACTCCATTCCTCGCCCTTCCTGATTTCACAAAGACCTTTGTGTTGGAATGTGATGCCTCAGGGAAAGGAATTGGTGCTATCCTTATGCAAGAGGGTCGACCTTTGGCCTTTACTAGCAAGCAACTATTTGAAATAAATCTGGGAAAATCCATCTATGAAAAGGAAATGTTGGCTATTCTGCATGTCGTGGATCTATGGCATCCTTATCTATTGGGGAAACGTTTCCAAATTAAGACAGACCATCAAAGCCTCAAGTATTTTCTGGAACAATGCATTTCCTCCCCAAAACAACAAAAATGGGTGACTAAACTCTTTGGATATGATTATGAGATCATTTATAAGAAAGGCAAAGATAATGTGGTTGCGGATGCACTTTCCGAAAAATATGAAGATGAAGGATCCCTTTTTTCTCTTTCATTCATTGTACCAGATTGGCTCCAAGCCGTTCGCTTGGAATGGCTACAAGATCCCAAAAGTTCGCAGTTGATCCACCAATTGCAGTCCAAGGCTCTAGCTTCCCCAGGGTACTCTTGGCTCCATGAGGAACTTCGATACAAAGGCCATTGGTATTTAAGTAAACAATCAAAGCTTAAATCCACAGTACTTTCTGAGCTTCATGCTACACCCACAACAGGGCACTCCGGGTTCACCAAAACCTATGACAGGGTCAAACATTCCTTTTTCTGGGATGGTATGAAACAGGACATTCGTAATTTTGTAGCTGAATGTGATGTGTGTCAATGCAACAAGGGAGAAACAGTCAAATCGTCGGGCACACTACAACTGTTCCCGATTCCACCTGCTATTTGGAAGGATATCTCTATGGATTTTATTACTGGCTTACCCAAATCGGGAAATAAATCCGTCATCATGGTGGTTATTGATCACCTTTCCAAGTATGCTCATTTATGTGCCCTTCAACACCCATTTACAGCATCCACGGTGGCTCAAATCTTCATGGATCAGGTCTTCAAGCTTCATGGCATGCCACACTCTATTGTTTCTTATCGCGACCCAACTTTCACAAGCAATTTTTGGCAAGAACTGTTCAAGATACAAGGCACCGAAGTGCATCTCAACATAGCTTATCATCCCCAGACTGATGGCCAAACGGAAGTTGTCAACAAGTGTTTGGAAACATATTTGAGGTGTTTTGCCTCAGAAAAGAAAAAATAGTGGGCTCAATGGTTACCCCTAGCTAAATGGTGGTACAACACTTCATACCATACAGCTACAGGCATGACTCCTTTTGAAGCAGTATATGGACAGAAGCCACCTTCAGTTCTCTCATACTTACTAGGTGTCTCGAAGGTCCAGGCAGTTAACCTAACACTCACAGCTCAAGAGGCTATTCTCTGTACCCTCAAAGAGAATTTGGTCATGGCACAGAATCACATGAAGCAACAAGAAGATCAAGGTCGCTCTGAATGTCAATTTGCAGAAGGGGACCAGGTGTTTCTTCGACTGCAACCTTACAAGCAATCTTCCCTCAAGGCCGAGCATTGTCAAAAGCTAGCACCCAAATTTTATGGTCCTTTTACCGTACTCAAGCATGTGGGACAAGTTTCCTATCAGTTAGCTTTGCCCAGCAATTCGAAGCTACATCCTGTTTTTCATGTTTCATGCTTAAAGAATGTGATTGGAGCTAAGTGTCAAATTCAAACCAACCTTCCAGAGTTAGCTGAAGAAGGATCCATTTGGCTATAGCCATAAGTAGTTTTGGACCAGCGTGAGCATCACCTACGTCAGAGAACCATCAAGGAAGTGCTAGTACAGTGGAAATATACAACTTCAACAGACGCCACTTGGGAACCAACTACCATTCTACAACAATTTCCTCATCTCAAGCCTTGAGGACAAGGCTATTTTTAAGGGGGTGGACATGTTAGGGTCCTAACCTGCACATAGGTAGAACAATATATTCGGATGTAATAAAGGTCAATATTAATAAGGCCTTTCAATAAAATAGAATAAGGTAGATGTAAGAAGACCTAATAGAAGCTTCTGTTTCTAGAAGGATCTTCCTCTAGATGCTTCTTTTGAGTATAAATAGAAGTCGAGGGTATGAGAACCCTAGCTTGGATATTATTGTAATAGAGCTCTTCTCAACTGGAGGTTGCCCCCTCGAAGAGGCCTGTGAACATTGCTTTCAGATTCAAAGTGCTATTTCTGTTGTTATTCTTATATCATTTCAGTGTTATTGTGGTGAATGTTCTGGTTATATTGCTGTTATTCTGCCATTACTAGCATTTTATTTCAGTTCTGCATACATTTTATATCTGGTATATTACATAGATCTTGTTGACTAATCAAAAGATATGAATAACGATATTGTGCATAGGGTGGATAAGTAGTAATGGATATGAAGTTGATAGCCTCACATCCCTTCGTCACTGCATAAACTTGGTTCTTGCAACCCCAGTAGATACCTCAGGTGAGACTTCACTTGCATGCAAGTGATGCCGAAAGGGCCAGTATCTGAAGGGTTTTGTTGGTTGAAGAAATTGTACCTAGGGTCTTATAACCGTGCGTCAAAAAATGGTTCCATTGTCGGGACCCATAATCTATAATTGAGGGAATGCTTTGGAAGTCGACTAAGAAAGAGATCGTTGAATGGCTGGAAAGGAAGGAATGATAATTTTCTTGAGAATAGAAACCATCAGATGAGTGATGAACATTGGTTGCAAAGGTATGTGTTCATAGAGCTGCATGATATTTTCTTTGGTGAATTTCTGATTATTTTGATTGACTAGTTAGAAATATTAGTGGATAATACCGAAAGATACCGTACTGTATCCCCAAGGAACTAGACCCTTGAGTTGGTAAGGTAATTGAATTCTGTAAGTAATACTACTTCTCGCACAGTCGATTTCTGGTTGAATAGAATACCGGGGGGTTATATTACATAATTTGTAGTAGATTGTACCCATTCGTATAGTGTCGCAGAGAGGGATTTCTTTAAGGGTTCGAGCAGAAGGTTTATGAAAGCACTGGGTACCTGGATAAATATGTTGTGAGACAAGTGTGTGATGATGATGGAGTCTGATTTATAATTGGTTGCATGCACGTAGGGTTCTAGGGGATGACTAGGGGATAATATGAAGGTAGGAAGGAATGAAGAAATAAATGACTAAGGAAGGGAGGGACTGGGGACACAAAGAAATGAGGAAGATATATCAGAAGAAGAAGATGATTTTGGAGTACTACATAGTGGAAGAAGTTACAAGAGGTTGAAGACCGAGGATGAGAAATGAGAGTTGTGCAGTGAGTATGAGAGGAGAGTACCCTATGCAATAGTCCACGTCGTAGAAATACCACCCACAGAAGGAGAGGAAGATGATTCTCATTTCAGTCCTATAATAGAAGAGTCATTAATTCCTACTCAGGATAGATACTGTGTCAATTACATGACCTTGTGTGCATCACCTAGATTTGAGATAACATTCAAGGATTTGTCAAAAGCAGTTATAGTTAGCAGAGGAAGATAAAGTAGTAATGTTGTAGGTGAATCCCCCTACGGACAAGTGGATTCCCTCTTGGTCTCTAGACTCCTAAGGCCAAGATAGAAAAGTGCTTAACATGGACACTGACTTCCTTTTAGATATAATCAAGCTAATCAATGAAAGAGAAGGAGAAAGATCTGTATCTTATTAGTGACATTTGTCCTTGCAAAGTCCAGGTTGAGCTCTGATCCTGAGCTCCCTGATAGGTCTTGTCAAAAAAAAAAAGATACAAAAGACTTCCTACTCTACTGAGATTATCTCAATCATAGATCCATCTATTGCAGACAAACTCATTTGGAACAAGCACAAGTTTTAAATAAACAGGCCAAGCATTGATTATTGATGAGAACAAGTAAAAGTACTTACAATACTCTGAATAAAGGTACAACAACTTCTTCCAGTTATCCTTGTCCAACCCCTTTGCTCAAGTAATCGACACTGATTGCTCTGATGACATCTCACTCATGAGATCATAAGTTTCACATCTCCAATCTTTTCCATGTCTATCAATACCACTTATAGGATCATAAGTTTGGTATCAATCTCTAGTCTCTGTTGTCAATACCTTCTTATGAGATCATAAGTTATGTATAATTCTCAATCTTCCTTGTACCTTTCACCATGAGAAGGCCTCTTTATATAACCTTGGAGAGGTCCAACCACTTGAGATATCTTTGGGATAAGTTGAGGATTCCTCTCCTTCAGTTGAGGATCTCCCCTAAGATCGTCCCTTGACCATCTATTCGAATCCAACCACCTTTAGGAATTGAGGGATTCTTCCTTAATTTGCCTCAACAAACCCATAATTTGCTCAGAAAAGGGGTATCGCTCCCCCAAAAGGGTGCATAGGGTGCTCAAACACTCCCCCAAAGAGGCTTAGGGAGCACCAACACTCCCTGATAGTGGGTAGGGGAGAACTCCTCTCCAAAATTCATTTTTTGGGGGTTTTTTCAATGGGAAAAGGTTTGTACTTCCTGTCAAGAGAATTTTCATCTTCCAAACTAACCTTTGAGGTGTCTTAAGTGTCTTTGTGATGTATTTAGGGGCATGACATAGGAAAGATGGCAGCATGATATTTGTGACACTTGCAACACTTATAGTCAATATGCGACACTTGCGGACAAGATGCGACACTTACAACACTCGTAATGGCGACACTTGCGACACTATTGAAGTGAGTCATTTTGAGGTGTAACATATTTCCCCCCAAAGTATGAAGTTAGAAGACGATGATGACTGAAGTACTTTGTAGACTTTTTCGAGCAAGGGTATGGACGCAGAGAGATCGGAAAAAGATACACACAACTATCAAACAAATATTATGACATGTTTCAAACCCAAGGTAGGCATACCTATGCTTGAGTGATAAAGACTTTTTAGGTATGGCCACCATAAAATACACTGCGGATCCATAATTATATTGAAAAAATGGTATAGCCACTGCAGATACAATGTGGATCTATACTCCTACGACCTGAACTGATTGTAGCCACGAAGAATACACAGTGGATCTACGAGATGACAAGACATAGCCATGACCAATACAAAGTGGATCTATGTAATAGTATATGTGTCATAGTTCAAAAGAACTCCTTCGCAACCTAGGCAAAGTACATATAAGAGTGAAAAATCAACCCAGGGTCTTCTTACCAATCCCGATGTAGTACAAATCTAACCACGTGAATAGATTTCCTGATGTCAAACATGGCAGAAACCACTTGATTACCGGTCAATGATGTAAACCGTTAACAAGCGCAAGGGAGATCACCATTGATGTCAATGATTCCCAAGGTACTCTAGTACATTCCAATGAATGTGAATAGATGAGTTGAATTCGAACATCCGTGGAATCATCCGATCAAAGTTCAATGATGTAAACCACTGTCGAACACGAGGAGGCCTGCCATTGAGGCATGCAGGTCCCAAGGTACTAACTGGTTTCTAAGTCTAGTTCCTGGATAATGTGCTAAAGTCGACAGGAATAGACTCGTCGAAGGAGGGCCTTGATGTATCCCCCATCAACGACATGAAACTGACACATATATGTAATTGGTGGATCAAATGAACATGGACTGACATGGGTATTGAAACAAGATATTTGTGATGGTTGACTCTCGAGGCAGATACTTCCCTTGAACACTGAGGCACGACAGTAGAAACATGACATGGACCAAAACTTGATGATGCAGTGGATGCTGTGACTTTCATTAGGTGACCCAAAGGAGTAAAATAAACTCAAAGGATTGGCTCAGTGTAGAGGTTCAGTGGATTAAAATGCATGCAAATACAAAGTGTTGTGTTCAAGGGCGACCGTAAGAGTTATTGGTAGTGTTCTCAAAAAACTGTTTGGCTTGCTTCTTTCAATTTCCCCCCCATCTAGATAGACGAGTACCTCTTTTTAATTTAATGAGATTGAGGAGGGTAACACATGCTCGATATGACTCACCTTCGGTAAGTCCCTCTTCCTTTGTTTAGCGAACTAGAAGAAGTAAGGGTTTGATCCCATATGGGCCCTTCAATGTATGATTGTTTAACGAGTCCAGAGAAGGTAAAATCGGTGGTTTTTCATATTTAAAGAGTCTGAAAAGAACTTAAAGATGACTCCAATGTTGTCCTTTTTTGTAATGTTAGTCTCGTGAGGCCGAAAATGAGATAAATTATCACTCGAAAGATGCCCTTTCAAACCTTTTAACGAGTGGGAAATGAAGAAATATCACTTGGCAATATTTTCATGTTTAGAGAGTCTGAAAAGAGCTCAAAGACGACTCTAAGGGGTTCCTTTTTCGTATATCCATTACGAGTCTGAAAAAGTGATAAAATTCTACTCAGTTACATTCTCATGTTTTTTCGAGCATGAGAAAGAAGAAAGACTAAGCTCGATACTCTGCCCCTAGCTTGAAATCTAGTGGATTAACTCTAGAATGATCATCAAAGGCTGGAGACATGCCCCCCCAAGCTTCAATTCATTCACCGACTTTGAGGTTGTCACCAATTTCTCTACTAGACGGAGAAAAAGTATAAGAGTGGATGAAAAGAAGGTTCAAGAGAGGTGATTGTTTCATTTTTTAACGAGCTTGACACAGAAAAAGAACTATGCTCAGGGCTCCGGGTTTAATCCCCAGATTGTTGTTTAATTTTTTAATGAGCTTGCTACAGAGAGGAAAACTATTCTCAAAGTTTCTATTTCATTTTTTAACGATCTTGCTACAGAGAAGAGAAATTGTGCTCGTGACCTTTGTTTCATTTTTTAACGAGCTTGCTACAGAGAGGAAAAATATGCTCGTGACCTCTATTTCATTTTTTAACGAGCTTGCCACAAAAGAGAGAAACTATGCTCGTGACCTTTGTTTCATTTTTTAACGAGCTTGCCACAGAGAGAAAAACTATGCTCGTGGAAACGGATCGACCGCTTTAGTGTCACTCTCTAGTGGGAGAGCAGGTTCGACCGAGGATGAAAACAGATCGACTACTTGGGTTACACTCTTTTGATGAAGAGTAGGGCTGATCGATGATGGAATCGTATCAACTACTTTGGTGAGTGGTTCAATCGAGGATGAAACTATATTGACCACCTGGTCAACCGGATTGACCGGGGATGGAACCAGATTGATCAGTCCATCAACTAACGATGGGTTGGGAGAAATATTACGACAACCTTTTGGAAGTTGAAGTTTTTCCAAAAGAGAAGAAGCCTCTCCCATACGAGGACAAAGGTGAGAATAATGATCACCTTTGCATAACATGCAAGGGAATTTGACAGTTGTCTTCTTCTTACCAACATTAACTTCACTAGTTGACGGGGTATCATCGACATGACCGGCAGAGGCTAATGACGTGGACGACCAAATTTCTAAGACTTTGGGAATACTAGGGAAATCCCTCAGAAAGTAGTCACCCTTACAAAAATTGCAAGGGAATTTGGGTTTCAGATTCTTCATTTTAATCTTGTTGACCGCATCAACACTCCCAGTACTATTAACAATGGATGGTTGCTGGGATTCAACATATGATGTTGTTGGAGCCTTGGTCCTTTTTGGGCTCTTCTTCTTCTTCTCTTTCTGTTTCTTCTTCTTCTGATCAACCTGGCTACTTGCTTTAGAGATTTCAATAGACGAAGAAGGAGAAAGGGAAGGAGACTTAATGGGTGAAGAAGGTGAAAATTCCACGTGAGGTTGATGTGTGGGTGGTGTACTGACATATAAAGTATTAGGTGTAGTTGAAACATTGGGAGGATTCAAGATCACTGGAGTGGGGAACAACCAAACTGGTAATTCGATGGTGAGTCTCAAAAGACTTAGTGTGGCAATGTATGGAGGACCAAAGTTTCCAAAATAAGGAAAGGTATAAGGTTCCCCAGGAGAAGGGATTCCTCCATTGGTACTCTTAGGATTGGATGCCATTAACACTGACTCGACCTAAGGTACACTGAGTAACACAACCAACACATGCTATGAATCTGAGAAGAAAACAATCAAACAAACCTTCCCACAATGAAACCACTAGTTGGTGATGAAATCCAACGTCGCGAGATCAAAATAGGAAGAGGCGGGGATAGAGTGGGTGGATCAATTACGTTGGCGACCTGCTTAACGGACTTACGCCTTGGTGCAAGATTCCACACAATAATTATGGATTTACCCTTCAAGGAGCCCGAGTGAGTTTGACCAATGTCTGTTCCAGGTACAGTGAGACTTCACTTCGCCATCACCTTGTATGGGACCCTAAATATTATAGCTACTAAGGTCACCAATTCGTAGTCAGCCCCTGGGCGGGTACAGTCAACAGTCCAATCCGAACATATGGGTAGGATAACAAGTCTGAAATCAACTCGAGAGGCTCCCACTCATAATTTTGGGTATAGCCTCAAGTGACCCCCAATATACGATCCGAACACTACAAACAGTTGAACCACAGAGGGATAATCTCCTTAACTCACCTGAATGCGACCTTGTGCGTAACCCCTGTGTGAGAGGGGGATCCCAGAAAGCCTATACGACAATTGGATTTTCTCTCCCTATCACAAGATGCTAAGTTTGTTTGATATCTTTGGAAAGTTATCCTTTCAAACTATTCCAAAGCCCTACACCTTAAACTAATGTAGGTTTGCTAACAAAGATGTAAAAAGTCTGATAAATTTTTGTTAAGCGTTGATTTTAGTGGTTATTGTTTACTCAGAGGTGTATGAGAGTGAAGACTGATGATATTATGACTCAGTTCCCAAAACATGCATAAGAAATGATAAGCAATCTTTTCTTTCAATGAATGTCTAATTAAGGGAAGGAGAAGGATTTTCCTTTCACTGTCAAACACTAAGATGAAATGACCTCATGTAATAATCCTCAATAAGGAATCCAATGCAATGCTAAAATGTTTGTATGTGATTGATAACCGGTAGATGTAAAGCTTCTTATGCTAATTAGACTTCAAGAGTTGTGAGATTTAAGCAATCTGGAAGAAAACTTCACATAAACCAAAAGACACCCTTGTTATGATCAAACAAGAAACAAAAAGCCAAAAACTCAAAAGGAAGGAGAAAGAGCTTAGATAATATGACTCAAATATTAGAAAGAAAAGCACAAAAGACCTTTGAAACTCCTTACAAAGTTTTCACTCACTCAGATAAATGAGAAGAAAACGACAAATTGACTCCAAATCGTGAAGGACACAGAGTTATTGCAAAGTAAGGACAAATGTCAAAAAATCCAAAAAAAAGAGAATGAATCCTTAGAAATAAGGTGTTTGAAAGCCAATACCAAGATGGATTGAGAGTATGAGACCCTGAATATGCAAAAAGAAAAAACTGAACCCAAAAATTGAAAAACTAGATGATTTTTCACTGAAAATGGGATAGCGCTCTGGTGAAAGGGGTACGAGAGCACTCCAACACTCTGTGTAAGACCACCAGGGAGTGTTGGTTCTCTGCTAACAAGGGCAGGGGAGCTCTCTACTGCAAAAACTCAGAAAAATGCCCAGACACTAAAAAAATCAAGGAAATTCTGTCAATCAGGGTGATCCTGATGACATAAGAGGCAATCAAACAAATCTAAGAATACAAAAGACAATGTGGAGAAGATCAAATCAATGGGAAAAGGGCCAAAACAAGATCTGGGAATGGAAACAAAAATCAGAGCTCCTCCCCAGTGGAGTCGTCAATTTATGTGTAGGTGAATCCCCCTGTGGACAAGTGGATTCCCTCTTGGTCTCTAGACTCCTAAGGCCAAGACAGAAAAGTTCTTAACATGGACACTGAATTCCTTTTAGATCTAATCAAGCTAATCAATGAAAGAGAAGGAGAAATATATGTACCTTATTAGTGACATTTGTCCTTGCAAAGTCTAGGTTGAGCTCCGATCCTGAGCTCCCTGATGGGTCCTGTCAAACAACAAAGGTACAAAATACTTCCTACTCTACTAAGATTATCTCAATCATAGATCTATCTACTGTAGACAAACTCATGTGGAATAAGCACAAGTTTGAAAGAAACAGGCCAAACATTGATTATTGATGAGAACAAGTAAAAGTACTTACAATCCTTTGAATGAAGGTGCATCAAATTCTTCCAATTCTCCTTGTCCAACCCCTTTGCTCAAGTAATCTACACTGATTTCTCTGATGAAATCTCACTCATGAGATCATAAGTTTCACATCTCCAATATTTTCCATGTCTATCAATACCAGTTATAGGATCATAAGTTTGGTATCAATCTCTAGTCTTTATTGTCAATACCTTCTTATGAGATCATAAGTTAGGTATAATTCTCAATCCTCCTTGTACCTTTCACCATGAGAAGGCCTCTTTATATAACCTTGGAGAGGTCCAACCACTTGATATATATTTGGGATAAGTTAAGGATTCCTCTCCTTCAGTTGAGTATCTCCACTAAGATCGTGCCTTGACCATCTATTCGAATCCAACCACCTTCAAGAATTGAGGGATTCTTCCCTGATTTGCCTCAACAAACCCATAATTTTCTCAGAAAAGGGGTAGAACTCCCCCAAAAGGGTGCACAGGGTGCTCAAACACTCCCCCAAAGAGGCTTAGGGAGCGCCAACACTCCCTGACAGTGGGTAGGGGAGCGCTCCTCTCCAAAATTCATTTTTTGAGGGTTTTTTCAATGGGAAAAGGTTTGTACTTCCTGTCAAGAGACTTTTCATCTTCCAAACTAACCTTTGAGGTGTCTTAAGTGTCTTTGTGATGTACTTAGGGGCACGACATAGGAAATATGGAAGTATGATGTTTGTGACACTTGCGACACTTATAGTCAAGATGTGACACTTGCGGACAATATGCGACACTTACAACACTCGTAATGACGACACTTGTGACACTATCAAAGTGAGTAATTTCAAGGTGTAACAAGTAGTATCCAGAGTAGTGGAAGTAGTGTGTTGATTTAGAGTCAACCAACTACATTGGGGGAGGTACTACCAAAAACCCCATGGTAGGGTTAGAAAACACATTGAGAATGTCTAAGTTCCAAGTATTTGGGTCGGAGGACCCATAAAAACATCTATTTGTATGTGAGACAATTTGGGATGAAAAGAATGTTCAGGATGAGGCCACAAATATTGCGCAGTTTGCAACAACATTGAGAGGATGTGCATTATTATGGTACATGAAACTGCAGAGTACTACACCGACATGTCAAGCAAGGACACTGGAATAAATTTGACAAGAATTATTGAAAGAGTTCAATAAGCAAAAGTCTAAGTCATGGTACATTATAGAATTGAAGGAAATCAAACAAGTGCAGGCTAAGTCAGTGTGGGACTATGATCAAATATTTAAGGATTTGATGGGTAGGTTGACATTTCAAATTCCTGATAAACAAAAAAGAGAGTGGTTTATTGCAGGAATATTTCCACACATTCATTTCCCGTTGATGCAACAAAAGGTTGCGTTGTACCCTGAAGCTTTGGATATTGCAATGAAGTTGGAAGTTTCTCCTATAGGAGATGGTGGGGGGATGGATCAATTCCAGACATAGTTAGCTTCCTTGACAATTCAATTGGAAGAACACACAAAAGGAAAGGAGAAGTGGGAGAAAGTATGGTGTACCAAGTGTAGGGCTGAAGGCCACCATAAGGAAGAATGCCCAACCTTTGCGAAGTATTTGGAAATTGGAGCACCAAACCCATTACCAGGAGGGGGGTACTGTGAAATATGTAAGACATGGGGACATAATCCACATAATTCCACATTGTTGTAAAAATACCAGTGTACACCAAGAAATTTATTTTGTAAATTTTACAAGTCAGTAGGGCATGAAGAGGAGGAATTTTGCGCATTTGATTTAATGAGAAAGCGCACTTCAGATATGTATATAATTCAGGAGGAAAATTTTACGACATAAGGAGATGGTCCACAATACAATAATCAGAGAGGCTTTAATCCAAGAAACCAAGGAGGATTTGGCAGAGGTCAAGGCCGAGGAATTTTTGGTAGAGGATGTAGAGGCCTGATAATCTGCTACAAATGTAATCAACCAGGACACTTAGCTCTTGACTACCCAAATCCTTGTACAACCTACACGTATTGTAGAGAACTAGAGAATGAGATGGAAGACTGTCCTCAATTACTTGTGAAGTGGTAGGAAAGAGGGAATCAAAACTAGAACCCGAATCAGAGCGTACATAAGATATCAACAGAGATACATGATGAAGGACCCAAAATAATAGTTGTCACATGTGGAGGAGTTAAGATAGGGGCTAATGAAACAAGCATAGGGAGACATAGTGAGAAATGGGTGAGGAAATCGACAGGACCTATGCCAACATTTGACACATAGCAAGAAGCATAGACATATCAACAGACAAGGAATGAGATACTAGGACAAGATTGGATAACATCAACATCGTATCCAACCCTTGTGGTTGACATGCCTTTGATCTATGATCATACTAACCTAGAAAGGCCCCTTGAAAAGGAAAGTCCTTTGAAAGAATCTATGAGAAGTTGTTTAACATTGATGAAGGATGAAACTGGATTGAATGCATTGCATGAAATTATTGATCATTGTGCGCAAGAAAGGGAACCCCCTACCACACAGAGGGTAGTGAATCAATTACTGTGCAAAAAGAGGATGAACGATGAGTTCAAATTAAGTGCACATATTGGGGATTATGACATGGACAAAGTCATTTTAGAATTGTTTTCTGATGTAAACATTTTTCCAAAAAAAACATGGGAAATGATGGGGAAGACGAAGTTGATTTGGTCTCCCATCCAGTTAATATTGGCAAACCAACAAAAAATAGTACCAATTGGTCAATTGTTAGGAGTACCTATGAATATAGACAGAGTGCATAGTGAACAGATTTTGAATTCATTGATATTGTGGATAATAGTCAACCATATCCAACAATAATGGGGCTTTAATCAGACTTTGACAATAAGGTTATTATTAATATGAAGAAGATGGGAATGATCTTTTAATTAGGGGACTTGAAGGTTACCACACCGTTGGATCCTACAAAAGGAAAGAGGTACATAGAGCCAACAAAAGGGAATGGAATTGATAGCCTATATAATATAACTGCATGAATGAATGACTAAGTTAATACAACTGCAGATGGCGCCCTAAGTTAGAGAAGCATTAGATCATGTACGTCGGACTCAGAGGAAGTTTTGGAACACTAAAAACAAGGGATGCATGAAGTATCCACTAGAGGGTGTGCCCACATGACTCGATCATTGTGGTGGATTGGAACGAAATTATGTGACCCGTCCAAGTATGATGGTTTGAATGACATAGAATATTTTGTATAGGCGTTTGAATTGGATATACCCTAACAACAAAGATTGTTGGCATTAGATGTTGTCTTGAAAGCTACTCCAACCAAATGGTGGGATGCACATAAAGAAGGAATAGAAGAATGGCACGAGTGTAGAATATTGATGCAAGTTAGATTTGATACCGAGGTTGAGTATATTGCACATGAATATGCAGGAGTAAGTGACCCGACATATCATATTGCACAATGAAGAAACATATGGAGTTTGATACCGAAGAAGAAATGAACGCATAGGTTCATACATACATTGGAAACGATCCCTAAGAATTGGTACCTAGAACTAGAAATGTGCAGAGAAACCACATACTGGGATGAACTAACTCAAAGGTTTAAGGTAACATTTAATTTTGAACATGAATTTCCATTAATAAATGCGGCTTCAATGGCCATTAGAAACAAGATTTTTTCAGAAGATGGGTGGATGGATATAGTACTTGTGTGTAGTGCACATAGAGATTTTGTGATTGTTCATGAGTTATTGGAATATTATAATGTGGCTCAAGAAGATCAAGACGAGGAGGATATGAGAAACATACAAATACCTTAAACTAAGGGGAAACACATAGTGGAAGGACCAAAGATTCAATCTGTTGCGTATGCACAACCACTAAGGACACAAAAGATAAATATTGGGACAAAAGAGAATCCCAAGTTTGCATAAATAGGAGATTACTCGAATGATGAAATTGTGGAAAATATTGCAGACGTACTACACGAGTATTAGGATTTATTCCCAACCACATTTTTAGAGATGAAAGGGATAGTTGGTGAGCTAGGAGAAATAAATATCTTGTTGAAACCCGATGCTAAGCCAATAAGGTAGAGACCCTATAGACTAAATATGAAGTATAAAGAAAAGGTAAAGGAAGAAATAAAAATAATGTTAGAATCAAGAATAATTGAACAAGTAGTAGAATCATAATGGATAAGTCCAATGGTAGTGCAAGATAAGAAAACAAGGGGAGTCATAATTTTTGTAGACCTAAGAAAGCTGAATGATGCATGTTTGCGTGATCCATTTCTGACACTTTTCACAGATGAAGTGCTAGAGAATGTAGGGGGGACGAAGGCCTATTCTTTCATAGATGATTTTCCAGGATATCCCCAAATTAAGATTGCATAGGAAGACTGACATAATACTACTTTTGAAACAGATTGGGGAAGCTACCAGTACACAATGATGCCTTTTGGGATGAAGAATTCACCTTCAATTTTCTCAAGAGTAGTGGTCGTAACCTTTAAATAATTTATTCATAAGTTTCATGAATTTTATTTAGATGATTGGACTATGTTTAGTCTCTTAAAAAATCACATAGAGGTACTAAGATTAATGTTGGATAGGTGTATCCCTAGATGGGGTGCCAGTGCGGGACACATGTCACTAGGAGGGGGCGCGAAGCGACCAACATGGAGAGGGCTATGTGACAGGAGCATGGCACACCATCCCACCACCCTCATGCATTTAAGTCGTGCTCACGTAGGCCTAGGAACCATTACTCTCGGTGCACCTTGCCTCAGCTCGTTGTATTTTCGATGGAACAGAACCATGAATTCGAATTTACTCTACTCATGCGACTTTGCCTCCTTCAGCTGCCTCAACGCCATGCCTCCGACCAGATGAATTCACAGAGGTTCCTTCCCAATGCTGAGATCCCCTGAAACCTTCATAACTTCCAGCTACACCTTCACTACCTGTGCTTCCTCCCTGTGCTTTCATTTTCCCTCAACACCACCAGAATGCCAAGGCAAAGGGGAAAATCAAAGCGTGGCTCGGCCTGGAAGCCAAGCCAGCCACGAGTGATTCTCAGACCCCCACCTGCATCATCCCCTAACTCATCACCTACTTCATATTCCTCCCACTCTTCTCAGTCATAGTATCGACAAAGTCCCATTGACCTCCCGGTCCTCTCCTCGTCCTCCAAAAGCCGGCTGGAGTGGCTTGCCCTCTCTGAAAATTCATTGGGTTTCAACCCAGGGCCTTCTTTTGATTTGGCCTCATCCTCGTTGTCACTTCCTGTAGTCCCACCAAATTCACCGGAGAGCGTACCAGTCCAACAAGAGAACCCATCCAGTCAACCTCACCTGGGAGTGACACCAAATCTCCTGGGGCCACTTCCAGGGCTTCATTCCTTCTCAGATTCAGTACCAAACTCACAATTGCAGGACATCCTTGATATCCTACAAGGTTTGGTCTTTGAGTTGCAACAAGGCCTAAATGACCTTTAGTTTCGATTGGAAATCATGGATGGAAAGGCATCAACACTCCTACACCAGGAGCATGCGAAGTCGTAGGGGAAGGAAACAAAGACAACTCAGGGGATGGTGGAGTAGACACTATAGGGATTAGCGATGAAGAATATTCAGGATTTTCCATGCACGTACCCATGGAAGAGGGAGGTACACCTATTGAAGAGGAAGTGTCTGGTGGCGACGTCGACATAGGAACGACCATGCACGAGGCCATGGAGGAGGGGGTACATGGGCCGAAGCAGAAAGGGTGGGAGGAGACGTTGACACAGGCGCTTCCATGCATAAGCACATGGAGATGGGGTGGACAATCATCAAAGAGGAAGCTGGGGACCGAATGACCTTTTCCACCTCCCAGTTTGTGTGGCCATGCTACAGGTCGACCGAATGATCGACACATGTGTATTTATTTTAGTTTAGCCAAGTGTTTGGTTTTATTTTGCCTCATGGAGATCATGACCATGTTTGATATGTTGTTTTTTGAACATTATAATTTTAATGTTTAAGTTTTGTCATTCTTAGACTGGTAGCTTAAAACATTTAGCTTTACTCTGACCGACTGGATGAACTAGTTTCCCTTCGGGGCAGTTTAGTTATTACAGTCTGGAACTCTTGATGACATTGTAACTCTAGTTTTTGAAGGATTTTTATACAACTCTTACTTACAAAAAAAAATGTTGGATAGGTGTAGACAATGTCAGATTTCAATGAATTTGAACAAATGTATTTTATGTGCGCCTTTTTTAATTTTGTTGAGTCATGTGGTATATAAGAAAGGATTACTAGTGGATCCTACCAAAATTGCAGTAATTTTGGACTTACAACCACCTACATTAGTAAGACAATTAAGAGAAACCTTGGGCCACACAAGATACTACAAGAAGTTCATTAAAGGATATGCACAGATTACATCACCAATGGAGAATTTTTTAAAGAAAGAAGCTAAATTTCAATGGAATGGGGAGTGCCAGAAAGGTTTGGACACATTAAAGGAGAAGTTAGTCACTGCACCAATTTTGATATTCCCAGATTGGAAGAAATTATTTCATGTTCATGTGGATGCATCATCCATAGCTTTGGGAATCATATTATCTCAGCGAGGAGAAGGAGAGTTAGACCATCCAATTGCATTTGCAAGTAGGAAGCTATCAACAGTAGAAAATAACTACACTATGACAGAATGAGAGGG
>ML788459.1:62221-73513 GCA_009831015.1 Picea engelmannii
GGGGGGGATAATTTTCATATGGTTTCTATTGTTCCAAGAGTACGACTTTGAATTTATTGTTAAGCTAGGTAAATTGAATGCAGGACCAGATTACTTATCACACATTCTATCAGGCGAGGATGTAGGGAAACTAGATGAAATTTTAATGGATGCACTTTTATTTGCAGTTCGAATGGTGGATGACTACTTTTAAGACATTGTGCAATTCCTAAGTACATTAATGGCTCCATCAGACATGACAGTTGGACAAAGAAATAGATAGTGGCTAAGGAAGTTAAATATCAACTAATTGCAGGGAAACTATACAAGTTAGGTGCATATGGGATATTAAGATGGTGTGTGTTAGAGTATGAAAGGACAATGATACTATCAGAAGCGCACATAGGTATTGCAGGAGGAAAATACACAAATAAAGTGACTACACATAATATTTTGTGTGCATGGATCTAGTGTCCCACACTTCACAAGGATGCTAAGGAATAATGTCATGAATGTGATGTTTGTCAAAGGGTTGGAAATCCATCCACAAGGGATGAGATGTCATTGCATCCACAGGTTACACTGTAGGATTTTGACAAATGGGAGATGGATTTTGTAGGACCAATCAATCTTCCATTCAAGAGATCAAGAGATAAGTATATAATAATTGAAACAGAGTATTTGACCAGATGGGCAGAAGCAACACCAATCATAGACTTCTGCGCAAAAATGCTGCATGATTTTTGTTTGATAATGTAGTGACAATATTTGGGTGCCTACACATTTTACTGAGTGATCAAGGGAAGAACTTATTGAATAAGACGATTTCATAATTGATTGAGGAGTTCCAAATTCACCATAAGAAGATCATTCCATACCATCCTCAAGCAAATGGGATAGTATAAGCCTTCAATATGATTTTATAAAATGCCTTGACAAAGATTTGCAATGTAGGGAGAGATGGTTGGGACTTAAGGATCCCTGCAGTATTATGGGCATAGAGGACTGCATGAGAAAATTTGATAGGACACACACATTTCTGGTTGGTATATGGGAAGAAGTGATAATGCCAATAAAATTTGTTGTGTCGAGTTTGCATGTTGCAGTGATTACAGATCTTTCAGACTCCAACGCAGTAGAGGACAAATTTTCATAGTTGTTACAGCTCGAGGAAGACCGATTTTTCACAGGATTCCATCATCAGGTCTAGAAGGAAAGAGAAAAAGCATGGCATGATATGCATATTAAGAAGAAAATATTCCAAGTGGGAGACTTAGTATTGTTATATGAAAACATGTTTATGCAACAACCGAAAAAGTTATGAATGCATTGGTTAGGTCCATATGTCATTAAGTATGTGACAGAGGTAGGTGTTGTGCAGTTGAAAATGTTGAATGGAGAATTCCTAGGAGGAATGGTGAATGGGAGTCAATTGAAACTCTATAGGGATGGCCGACCATTTGTGCACTAGTCTAACTTGCACAAGAACTTATGTACTATAGTAGTGTATTATAGGAGGAAAACAAATAAAGGGAAAAAGAAAAAGTAAAAAAGAGGAAAAAGATAAAAAAAAATTAAGTAATTTACAATGAGAGTAAGTGCACAGAAGAAGGGAGTGTTGCACAGATGGATGAAACCACGCTAAGCAAGTAAATTACATGCAGAAGTGAAAGCTGTGTAGAAAATGAATGGGTAATCTAGAAAAAATATGAGGATGAGGATGAATAAATATTTTTAAATGGTATTAAAAAGTGGAAATGACAGTTCAAAATCCATAATGACAACTCAACATGGAGACACGTCATCATAAATGGAAAAAACCGACGGAGATCGTGATAGCCTGAAAAATCGAGGAAAAAATATAGTGAAGGATTTGGAATTAATGCCACTTTAAATCAAGCATTGAATGAACAACACTAAGGGATTAGATAATTAATATAGTCGGAAAGGTAAAAGGACAAATGGCGAAGGGGCACAAATGCCACGAAGAATATAAACACGGTGCCACCATTTGAGCATATAGCAATCATCCTAGAGAACAAGAAGTCATATAAGGGGATATAAAAACTAAGGGAAGAGAAAAATATTATCACACAATGATTGGTACCCCTGTAGGATGAAGAAATCATGGTCATAGGGGAATTAGAAATGACGCAATGCACGGTGAAGAAAGTAGAACAAGAGAAGGAGGAGAAACTCATAACCTTGATTGCGTAGGTAGTAGAGGAGATTTTGGAGAAAGAAGACGAGGTAAAGAAGGAAGTCACTACATCAAGAGAAAACCTCTAAAAGTTCATGGAGGCATGGAAGGGCGCGACACAATAGGATTAAGTGGCTCAATATGAGCCACAGGTGAGTGTTGGGGGCCTGTTGGATAGGGATTTTGAATAACTTAGTTTTGAAGAGCACACACAAAAGCAGAAAAGGGAGCAGATTGCGGGGTCAAAGCAGAACTCAAAGCGCGTGAAAAATAAGGAAAACCAATATTTAGGCATGCAAAAGAAGCATGCAGGAGAAAATGAAGGAAAAGAAACATGAAGACACAAAAGTAGGAAAGTAAACATGTTGACAAAAAAGAAGGAAAACAACTGGACATATTAGGGTTTTGGGATAAACTATTAGGGTTATGATCCCTAACTTTATGTATAAATATGTAATGAGTTGGAGAAGAATAGGTTGTTGAAAAAGAGGGATTAGGCTATTGATAGTAAGATATTAGGTTGTGTATGAGTGGGAATCCTTACTGGAGTTTTTGGAGAGATTTTTCATAAAGAGAGGGGTGCATTGGAGAGTGGCTAGGCTATATTGAGGATATAAAATGTTGTATCTATTGTAAGCATAGTGTGAAGGCATGAGATTATTACTACATGAATATTAATATGGAATCCAACCATTGTAGACCTAGCCCGAGGATTGGATGAACCACGTTAAAATCTGTGTTTCTATGTGTTGTGTTGATGTGGTTGTTCATGGATGTTCGGTTTATGCATGATTAGTTTAGATATGTTTACTATATGATTGATGCACGGTAATAATGAATGATACAATGGGTTACTTATGTTTCCATCTATGTTATAAGGGTTTTGCACAATAGAGTTTGTTAACTAATCAAAATACATGAATAAATATATTGCGCATAGGTTGGATGAGTAGTAATGGATATGATGTTGACAGACTCACATCCCCTCATCCATGCAGAAACTTGGTTCTTGCAGCCCCAGTAGATACCTCGAGTGAGATTTCACTTGCATGCAGGTGATGCCGAAAGGAACGATATCTGGAGGGTTTTATTGGTTGAAGAAACTAAACCTAGGGTCTTATAACCACATGCCAACAAGAATACATAGATGGTACTTCAGAAGATATGAAGTTGGTAGAGATTAAATACTACTCCATGAGAAATTTATGGGTTTGATCAAAAAAATTTAAGGGAAAAAGTAGCATGTCGTTGGGCTATGGGGTTAGACAGATCTCAAATTATTAATTTTTTAAAATGTGTTGGTGTTTTCCCTCACCATAGGCTAGGGGAAAAACACCAAATTTGAGGTAGTTAAGTCTCTTGATGAAAGGGTTTGAATCAAATAGTGACAAATAACCTAATACATGCTATTTTTTTAGAGATAATTTAGATCTAAATAAGAAAAACCCTAAGATATTTCCTTTCAAATGCATCTAAATTAAAAGATAAAATGAGTAGAGTGTTAGAGTTACCTCCTAACTCCCTAGCACACTCTGAGATATACTATTCTCTGCATCAACAACAATCATCCAAGCCACTCTCCATCAAACAAATGAAAAAAAGAGAAAGAAAAGTAGACGATAACTTTTGACAGAAAATTCTTCCTTTATTCTCCAATAATTTCAACCAGTTTACAAATGAGAGGTCCTCCCCTTTTATCGATGAAGAGGAGGCTCAAAACCATCGTAAGAAAATAATACCATGGGAAAAATGTTATTTTATATGTTCTCTTACAAATATAAATATGATTTTTTCGCTTTTCATGGTGCGCACCCTTTAGGAAAGGGTCAAAGTAGACAAAAAATCCCAACGCGCTACTTTTTTGATGGAAAAAAATCTTGCTTCAAATAAAAATTCACCCCTTAACTTAAGTTGTGAATTAGGCATGTGATAAAATAGGAAAAGGGTGCTCCAAGGATCAAATAATACTCCAATGTGTAATACTTGACTAAGACGATGGGCTTAGCGTCTAGGACATTATTAATTTGTAGTTTCCAAGTGACAATTTCCTAGTAAGAATAACAATTAAATTAACTTTGACACTTGCCTAAGTTTTGCCTAGGGAAACATTATTAATTTTCTTAAATGAGTCCATTCCGTGGGAAAACCAACATTTCATAAATTTTCAAGTAAGAGATAATAAATTAATGAAGTTAGTGACAAAAAGGGAAGGGGGGTTGATCATGTGGTTCTTATCAAAGTTGTATACATGCTTAGGTCAATCTGTGTGTCTCTAGATTTATTTTAGCTAGGCCCGTGAGAATTCTTTCCAGGTGAGATATTTGTTGGGAATTCTTTCCTGGTGTGTTGGGAATTAGTTGCAGTTATCTAAGACTTCCTACCCGACCTATTACTGAATCCCTGGAAGGGAAGTGGGGTATCCAAAGGACTATTGAGTAGAGAAGAGACCCACTTCTTGGGGTGGTACAGACATGTGGGGAATGAGGGACTATAGAATAGTTATAGAAGTGGGCACCTTGGACTGTGCAATTTAGTTCTTTATCAGACCTTAGCCTAACATTAGGGAATTCTTTTTCCCCGGTGGAGTTTAATCCCTAGCTCGGGGGTGACCTATTGTTGAAATTTTATGAGCACCATATTCTATGGTTGGGAGGAACATCTGAATTATACACACAGTTGGTGACTTTTCATAAAAGATAAGTGTCCTTTATGTGTTTGTCTCATTTACTGTGTGATTAATTATCTATGTTTGATATGGGTTTAATTCTTGTATGGCATTTCATATAAGTAGTTGTTTTTATTTTGTATAATGTTGTTTGCACATGTAAGTGTAGTGTGGATAACCAGTGTTTGTAGTCGTACATGATGACTATGACAATGTTGTTAGTTACTCTTGTTAAGTTGACCTTATAATAATGGTCATGCATCTCCATGGAGAGACTATAATGATCGTGTGTGAAATAAGTACTCCATGCGCACAAGCGACTAGAATCGCTTGTATGTGCAGGGAAGCAGTCCTCGTGCATAAGGAAAAAAAAATTGTGAGTGACACTAGAATGGCTATGTCCGCAGTACTGATCGTATGTTTAGGATGGAATACATGCACATTAATGTTGTGTTCTTAGAATGCCTATGTGCGTAGATGTATTATGTTACTTCCGCTATTATAAGTTGATTCATATGAGGAAACTTAATGTGGTGCGATCCAACTTGGAGTCATGCACGTTACTTCAAGTATTTCTGCGAAGATAATGTTATATAGAAGAATCTGCACACTAGAATTCTGGAGTAGCGTTGATCAATAGTGAACTAGGGACATTAGATTGTGGTATCAGAGAGACATAATTTGAGAGTGGTGTGGTGTGGCCTAGCCTGGGTGGCTAGGGACGTTACAAACATCCAAAGCAAAATCATCATCAACATAGATTCTACTTTCCTCATCTTTATTCAGTATCGTGAATAAAGTGGCATCCTTTGCCATATGATGAGTGCACCCAGAGTAAAAAACCCATTAATTTTGCGTTGTGTGATACATCAAGGATTGAGAAGGTTTAACTTAGAAGGTGAAATTACTAGTAGGTCAACGAATAGTCACACGTCTCCTTCAAGTATCTTAACCTTCTCCTCTAAATCCTCTCGCTTCTTGAAGCATTTCTTCTTGACATGTCCAATCTTTCCATAGTGCCGAAATGTCTTCTTCTTTTGACTTCGTTGTGGTTGTTCTGGGGTCCCTGATCATTATATGTAGGTTTCTGTGCAGAAGTATCAATATGCACTCTATCTCTAGAATCCATCTTTCCCTTACCTTTGAGCAAGTGAGCCTGGTGTTTACCACCAAGTTTTCCTTCTTCAAACAATCTATGTTGATCGATAATCAAGAGTTCAAAAAAAAGTTAAAAGGAGTAGTCTTTACCATCTTGCTTGCGTGCATGCCAATTGGTGCGAAAGGTCGTGTTGAGGGGTCCAAAATCCCTTTAACTCAACAACAGGAACCAAACCCGCCTTAGAGGCCCAATTAGACTCTACAACATTTTATGGTGGCATGGTTCTCCAAATCTTTTGATCTAGATAATTTTATCGATGGGCTTTACTTGGTGATTGACAAGATATCTTCCTATGAAAGTTCCTCCTTCAGCTTAAATGTTCTCTTTTTTGTCTTTTCTTTTATTAGATGAGTCGGATGAAATGATACGTGCTCATATAAACCAACTGATAAAATGAATTCTTAACTACTGAAGAAGGTCAAGCTTGGGATAACCCTCATGCTCAAGCATACAGACAAAGATATCCACACCTATTACAAGCCTAATACTAATATGTTAACTTTCTAGTATTTCATCATTGACTGAGATACAATTATCGTAAGAAAAATACGCATGTAATAAGATGACTGAAAGAAAAATAGTTTCCTTAGATATAACATCAATCACACATTAACACAATGATTTCCTTTCCATCATTAAGAACAAAAGAACTGCAAAAATATTGAAACAGATAACTTATCAATAGATTTAGAAACTCTTACTCGTTACATCATCAATTACTGAAATAAAATTTGGAAGTAATTCCTCCTCAATCCAATCACATAATGCCTTTGATGAAAAACATAATTTTGTCTCTGGTCCTAAACAAGACTTCTCAATTAAGTTTGTTAAGAAATAGTTATTTACAATTCCCAAAAGGAGGGTCTTTTCCCAAAACCATCGACCTCTGCTAAAAGGTCAATCCCTTTATTTATAAAGAATCACTAACTAAAAGTAGTTGCTACAATTTTAAGTTAAGTAAAACAAAATATCGCCACGTGGTGCTTGATCTCTTTGTTCTCTGGGAATCATCTCATGGTTCTACTGGAGTGGATGTCTCTTCTCATATTTTGACCACTTGATGAAGAGATCTTCGCATTTTTTTGCATACAAGAACCTGTGCTAGTCCATCGGGGCTGAAATAATTTCTTTCACTTCTACTTCCCGTTCTCTGTATTTGATTATTTTGGCTCTCAACCATTGTAGAACTACACGAGCCTTGATCAGATGGTCCAAAAATTGTTGTATTTGACCTCGTGCCATGCTTGCCACATGTGTGATCTTTAATTCCCATGTTGAGTCTCGTTCTACATGTCGCTTGACTATGTCATGAAGGTCGACAAAGTCTTCGGGTGAGATGAACTCTGGGAGGCCAATGCCTTTCATCTCCTGATTGATCTTTTCCCAGCCCTTTTCGCACTCGGGAAACTTCTTCTGTATCTCCCATTGAGGTTCCTGGGCCATACTTACCTAATATTCGACTACTTTCTTGATCCAAAAAATGTTGTTGTCCCTTAACACTTGAATCCCATGGGCCTCTGCGTCTCGGCCCTTCTGTACTGCGTTGATGTAGTCAATTATTTATACTGCTTGGTATGCTTTTTCATACCATCTCTCCATGTCCTTGCAGGTTGCCAGTGCCATAAGGGTATGTTCCTGGAAATCGGCTATACCTGTAGTGAAAATATGTCGTTCGTTTTTGAACTTTGCATAAGAATCCTGAAACTCACTCTTCAGAAAAACCATGTCCTGCATTGAGTCTTGATAATATTTTTCCAAATGGTGTAGATGATCTAACTCCTTTAGTGAAATGGCTAGTTCCTTTTCATCTCGCCTTGCTCGATCCAATGTGGCATTCATGATATCCATCCCTGCACCAATCAGATCATACGTCTTTGCATGTTCTGTACTGAGAAACATCTCCTCCATGGTGATGATAACTGAGCTATCCAACATAAGTCTTCTCTTCTTGGTGGTCATCTTCATGATAGCTTTCCTCTTCCTATCATAAGAGGTCGCCTGTATATTGACAACCTCATCGACAAGCTCATGGATTGTTTGTTCTCCTCAGGTTAGAGTGTTTCCCAGGCTCCTTGCTATGTGTATTTGTTCTAGGATTGGTTCCTAGACTTCTTTCACATGCTCTAATGGCTTGAACTTCGTTTCTTGTTCATCAGCTAGTGAGGTACCAACCAAAATTGAAGAATCAATGATTGGTTCAGTACTTACTTGGAAATCGGTTGTTGAGGTGTCGATCTCTTGTTGTCTAACCTCCTCTTTTTGTCTACCCGATCCTAGCTCATCCCTCAAGCTGTCATTTGGGGTCTTCGAAAGGTTGAGCAACTTAGTTTCTAAGACACTTTCGACCTCATGGTCGCTTTGTGGAGGGTTTTCAATTGAAGCATCGAGACTTGGGGAAGATGTTTTCTCAGGTTCCTTCTCCTCTGTAATCAGTATTAGAGTTACCAGGGAGACCTACAAAATCTCTTCATCGTCATAAATGGTTATTAGATAAAATAAGGGGTTTGGCACACCTGTTTCACCTAATGTTCTTAAAAACTCATGCTGGGTTGGAATGGTCACTGATGATCTAATATGTGGTGATGGAACTCTAGGGTTTTCCAAACCGGGGATTTTATCCACTTGTGTTGAATCTAAGCCACTTGGATCCTATCTGATTGTGATTGGGTCATCTGAGGGGATCCTCATCATTTCTATGATTTTAAGATCATTCTCTAACTGGTCGATGACTCTTTGGGCTCCTTCTAATAAAAACAACCCTCTCCTTTGTGCCTCTTTGGTCTCTGCTACTTTGATTTATTCTCTAACCCTGAGAGCCTCTTGAGCCGAATGCTCTATTGTCTCGACCTGCTCATCCATGCTCATAGATTTCAACTTGGTCATGTTCTGGTTGGATTTCCTTTGTAACACCTCCTCCCAATCCTGAGCACATTCTATAAAAATCTGGTCCTTGAACTTGTCATGCGCGTATGGCCAACATAAAGAGACTTGTGAAACATGTTGGAGGACAAGGCCTTTAGGGTCGTGCTTGTGAAACCGACCTCTCGGGAAATTGAATTCAAGCTGACTCAAACATTCTTGTTTGGATTGAGTAGTTTCCTTCACTATATAAAACCCCACATGGAAACCGTAGGGTATAAATTCCCGTTTCTTGTCCTTAACCAGAGTGGCGTTATAGCCCTGCAGGATAGTCTGATAACATATTTCTCCTACAATGAGCTGGTCTAGGACATGATCAGGGAGTAAATGTGGTGCTTCAGTGGCCCAAACACCCTGATATAGGTTGTGTGTTCATCTAGATACCAGTGGCATACCTTCGAGATCATTTTCTTGGCTTCTACAAACAACCTTAGGCATTCCTTTTTAAATATAATGAAATAAATCCGGGCGATGAATTCATCGCAAATAAGGGAATAATATTTTTTGTACCTGTTCTCCCATAAGATGTTGAAGTAGACATGAAAATGAATTTCTACAACGTTCCAAATCAAATTCATCCCGGTGAATACATTCTTGCGCAAATTACATCTAGCAGATATGAGGTCATGTGAAAAATGGGTGCTTCTCCATCTTTCGACACCTAGGCCTGCTGTACATTGATGCTCAATTTCTTGGAGATAATTTATCCCCAGTTGAATATACTCTCGGAGATCACCAGAGTGTATGCTAGGGGAATCCATTCTTCTGAGAACTTGGAGCAGTCCTTTTCTCCATATAGTCGGCATATTAGAGCCATCAAGTAGATATATGGCTCCCTCATGTTCATTGTTCTGTACAAGCCATTGCTATGGTTCATAAATTTCTTGTCTTCCTTCCACTAGGAAGCCATCAATAAGCTAGTGTCATGTAATTCATAGAACCTGACCACGAAGTCTGTGTTCAATCGCTCCTCCGGGTCCCTGATTTTGTAGTACTTATGAACCTCTGTTGGGAGAAAAAATCCGACACATCCACCGTTCTCGTCATTAATGAGCCACTTCTGTTTGTCTCTATGATAAATTAGCTAACTCAAAATATCAATGCAGGGAAATTTTGGAGTTCGAAAGGCTACTAGAAGCAAGCACAACCATCAGATATTCAGAAAAAATTGGTCGTCGAGCACCCTTACATCCAGGTCGCTGTGTGGGATACACTTCGGCTAATCCTCCCGATTGATTTTGTTTAATAGATCTCCTCACTGTGGGAGCATTATTTTGAACCCAGTGGTTGCTTCTATATCGCCAAATGCAGGAGGTTGAATGAACGCCTTCTTCGTCGAGGTTTTAATGACTGACTCTTCCTTGGGAGAGTATTCCATTTGCCTTGTAGTTTCGGGAGAAGAACCCTCACCAATTTTGGCCTCCTTTAACTTAGGTTCCCTCAGTATGCGTCTAGTCGTTGGATTTCTTGGAGGAATTTTTTTCCTACAGCTAGAAAATAGTTAGACACTGTGTAAAAGATCAGATGTTGATATATTATGACCATCGAACTGATAAAATTTAACACATACCTTTGTTGCTAGATTAACCTAGTTTTGATGGTTTGAGAATCAACGCAATCTTGAGATGCTTGCTTCGCTTCTTTGGATGCTATGGAAATGGAAACTTGTGTGAAGAATGGAAGTGTTCGGAGTTGTTTTTGTGATTTAAACATAGATGAACTTACCTTGTCGCATCAACTATTCAATTTGGGATATGAGTGCTTTTCTACAAAATCTACCGCTAGATATTCATTATGTTTAAAATTAAATTCGATCATAGGTTGGCGGTGCAGGCACAGGCTATATCATGGTATATTGACGATTTCAAATTCCCGTTGTTCAATCAATGCATGGGGTAGCAATGTATGTGGGAAGAAACATTAATGGGCCTATTAAATGGCAGAATCCGATCGTATCTTGTGCCAAAATCATCCCATCGTTTTGATAATTTAATTGGAAGATCGAGAATCGGGGCTTCTCTTTAAACATTGTTTGTTGATATCTCCTGATAGAAACCTTGATGCCAATCCATCTGTTGAGTCTCAAAATGGTCCTTATTTTCACTCCATTAATTCACTAAAACCTTCACAATTACTTCCATTTCGCCTTCATATCACCTCCACATCATTACATTTACCTCATTATTGGGTTAAAACTATGCTTTTCCAAAGTTTATCAATTCTTAAGATTTTTAAGTGAATTTGTGGTTAAACTTTAGAAAATAATATGCTTATACTTATACCTAACCATTAGAATGAGTTTGTTGACATGTGTAGGTGATTTGGAAGCTTCCAAGACACTCTTATGTGGCCTCCAATACTCAAATTCGA
>ML788459.1:92415-122120 GCA_009831015.1 Picea engelmannii
AAATGAAAATGTCTCCTTGGTATATATAGGAGACTAGGAGGTATAATTACAACTAATGGCCTAAAGTCGACATAAATAAAATAACATTACTAATATAATATGCCCCAATTAAGGGGTAATGAGCCAACATTAGGGCTTAACATTCTTGAACCTCAAATACATCATCGAGAGGCATCGAAAAGTCAAGATCCCATAACAACATGTTTTTTTCTTCCGACGGCTCAACTTCCTCCTAATCGACGATGTTTACTGCTGAGCCTCTTGATTTTTCAGTAAGGGGAAATTCATTTAGGAACCAATTGGTCATTGGGTTCATAGCATGCACCCATTGGGGATAGTCTCTTTTAGAATGTTTCTCTTGATGATACGTACAAAAAGAGTCAGATGCTACATTAACCAGGTCGATGTTTAAGTTGGTCGGGGGAGGTTCAATTGCTTTGCAAGGTGGGTTTCTCTTGAAAAATGGTTTATAGGGCCTTTAACCTTGTTTCCCATCCCTGAAAATTATTTTTATGTCTATGATTTCATTTGACAGTTTCTTTATCATCTGTTGTAGGTCTTCTATGTCCCCGCTTCCCTTTTCGAGACCTTGTTCTGTTTGTTTACCTGGAGGTCTAATCAACAACAGTCCTCTCCTAGGCAGAGGATGAACTTCCTTCTTAACCAGTGAGATCGAACCTGACCCTCTTTGCATCCCTTCATTTGGAATTCAATCGTTTTGGCCTCCTTGAAATTTTCAGCTAGGGTATGTTTGGCCTCCCTTTTCACAAAAATGGAAATAGAAGCATGGAGAGAATTAGCATATACCTCAATTTGCAACTCCTGAGTAGGTTTATCTTCGGGTTGAAATTCGTTCAGGATAGTTGTAAACCGTTGATTGAAGTATTTAACCTTCTCTTTTGAACTCATGGTGGCGGTGAAGAGTTCTGCCATTAAAGCTCATGTGGTGGTTTCTTCCGCAATTTTTTCTAAAAAGTCCTTTTGAAACTTCGTCCAACTAGTTATGGACCCCACAGGCAAGTTAAAATACCAAGTCGAGGTTGAATTCTCAAAGGTATAGGGAAAAAAACTACATACTACATCCTCATGTTGTATGTTCATCAGTCTTATAGCTAGTATGAACTTTTTAATGTGGTTTTCAGGCAATCCAGACGTTTCAGGGTCAAATTTGGGAAGTAATTTTTCTGGATGTCGAGGGAGGTTATGTAATCGTCCTGGGATCGCCAGAGCATCTCTGGCCAACCAAGGTGGATTATTATGAGGTGGATTTCCCCTTTCTTCATTATTATCATTTTTATCCTCCATGTCGTCTGACTCTGAAGCTAAGCGATCCGAGTTAAACCCTTCTTCAGATTCAAAATTGTTGGGCTCAGAGTAGTTACCTGCTGGTGTTTCGTGGATCAAACTAAGGGGATGTTCGATATCGGTGAGGGAAAAGTCTATCAGGTCTTCTACTATGTGAAAAATAACTTGGTTGGGGGTATCAACCACTGGTATGCTTACTTGTTTTCTACGAGGAAGTAATGGGGATAAGGGTAATGATCCAATTTTCTGAGCATAAGCTCTTGTGATTCTTTTGAATTGGTTAAACTCATCATGGGGAAGAGCGTAAGGTATTTCAGGGAATAGGATTTCTTCCTTTTGTTGGGGTGAGTTACTCATTTTGGGAGTACTCTCTATATGTGGGATGTCTTGAGAATGACTAGCCATACATGTAGGCTATTTTGAATCTGTAGGCTATGCAAGATATTATATCGAAAATTTTGTTAGTCATTCATTCATTTGACCCTCCTAGCGCCAATTCTGTTGAGGGGTCTAAAATCCATTTTACTCAACAACAGGAACCAAACCCGCCTTAGAGGCCCAATTAGACTCTGCAACATTTGATGGTGGAATGGTTCTCTAGATCTTTCGATCTAGCTAATTTGATAGATGGGATTTACTTGGTGATTGACAAGATATATTCCTATGAAAGTTCCTCCTTCAACTTAAACGTTCTATTTTTTGTCTTTTCTTTTATTAGATGAGTCAGATGAAATGATATGTGCTGGTATAAACCAACCGATAGAAGGGATTCTTAGCTACTGAAGAAGGCTGATCTTGGTGGGGTAACCCTCGTGCTCAAGCATGAAAACAAAGATATTCACACCTATTGCAAGCTTAGTAATAACACGTTAACTTGTTGGTACTTCATCATTGACTGAGATACAATTATCATAAGAAAAATACACATGTAATAAGATGATTGCAAGAAAAATAGTTTCCTTAGCTCTAACATTAATCACACATTAACACAATGATTTGCTTTCCATCACTAAGAACAAAAGAACCACAAAAATAATGAAACAGATAACTTATCAATAGATTCAGAAACTCTTACTTGTTACAACATCAATTACTGGAATAAAAGTTGGAAGTAATTCCTCCTCAATCCAATCACATAACGCCTTTGATGATTTTTTTGTTTGTTTGTCTCTATTCCTAAACAAGACTTCTCAATTAAGGTTGTTCATAAATAGTTCTTTACAATTCCCAAAAGGAGGGTATTTTCCCAAAACCATCGACCTCTGCTAAAAGGTCAATCCCTTTATTTATAAAGAATCACTAACAAAAAATAGTTGCTACAAGTTTAAGTTAAGTAAAACAAAATATCACTGCGTGACACTTGATCTCTTTGTTCTTTGGGAATCATCTCATGGTTTTATTGGAGTGGATGACTCTTCTCATATTCTGACCACTTGACGAAGAGATCCTCGCATGTGTTTTCATACAGGAAGCTTTGTTGGTCCATTGGGGTTGAAAGGATTTCTTTCACTTCTACTGCTCGTTCTCTGTATTTGATTATTTTGGCACTCAACCGCTACAGAACTACACGAGCCTTGATCGGATTCTCCATAAATTGTTGTATTTGACCTGGTGCCATTCTTTCCACCTGCACAATTTCTAATTCCCATGTTGATTCTCGTTCTGCATGTCGCTTGACTATGTCATGCAAGTCGACAAATTATTCAGGTGAGTTGAACTCTGGGAGGCCAATGACTTTCATCTCTCGTTTGATCTTTTCCCAACCCTTTTTGTACTCGGAAAACTTCTTTCGTATCTCTCACTGAGGTTCCTGGACCATACTTACCCAGTATTCGACTTCTTTCCTAATCCAAGAAATGTTTCTATCCCTTAACACTCGAATCCCATGCGCCTTTGTGTCTCGGCCCTTCTGTATTGCGTTGATGTAGTCAATTCTTTCTACTGCTTGGTATGATTTTTCATACCATCTCTCCATGTCCTTGTAGGTTTCCAGTGCCATAAGGATATCTTCTTGGAAATTAGCTATACCTACATCCTGAAACTCACTCTTCAGAAACACTATGCCCTCCGTTGATTCTTGATAGTATTTTTCCAAATGGCTCATATGATCTTACTCCTTAAGTACAACGACTAGTTCCTTTTCATATTGCCTTGCTCGATCCAACGTGGCATCTATGATAGCCATCCCTGCACCGATGAAATCATACATCTTTGCATGTTCTGTACTGAGAAACTTCTCCTCCATGGTGATGTGAATTGAGATATCTAGCCTGAATCTTCTCTTCTTTGTGGCCCTCTTCATGATATCTTTCCTCTTCCTGTCATAAGCGATTGTATTTATATCGACGACCTCATCAATAGGCTCAGGGATTTTTTTTTCTCCCCAGGTTAGAGTGTTTCCCAAGCTCCCTGTTGTGTGTATTTGTTCTAGGATTGGTTCTTGTAATTATTTCACATGCTTTGATGGATCGACCTTCGTTTGTTGTTCATCGACTAGTGAGGTACTGACCAAAATTGAGTAATTAATGATAGGTTTAGTACTTAGTTGGAAATGAAATGTTGAGGTGCCGATCTCTTGATGTCGAACCTCCTCTTTTTTTCCACCCAATCCTAGCTCATCCCTCGAGCTGTCTTTTGGGGTCTCTGACAGGTCAAGCAACTAAGTGTCTAAGACACTTTCGACGTCATGGTCACTCTATGTAAGGTTTTGAACTGAAGCATTGGGACTTGGGGTAGATGTTTTCTCAGGTTCCTTCTCCTCTGTAATTGGTATCGAAGTTACCAGGGAGACCTCCAAACTCTTTTCACCATCATAGATGGTTATTAGATCAAACAAGGGGTTTGGCACACCTGTTTCACTTGATGTTCTTGAAACCTCATGTTGGGTTGGAATGGTCACTGGTGATCTAATATGTGGTGATGGAAATATAAGGTTTTCTAGATTGGGGATTTCCTCCAGTTGTATTGACTCTAAGACACTTGGCTCCTCTCTGATTGTGATTGGTTTGTCTGAGAGGGTCCTCATCATTTCTATGATTTGAGAATCATTCTCTAACTGGTTGATGACTCTCTGGGCTATTTCTAGTAACAACAACCCTCTCCTTTGCGCCTCTGTGGTATTTACTGCTCTAATTTATTCTCTAACCCTGAGAGCCTCTTGAGATGATTGCTCTATTCTCTCAACCTGCTCATCCATGCTCATAGCTTTGAACCTAGTCATGTTCGGGTTGGATTTCCTTTGTAATACCTCCTCTCAATCCTGAGCACATTCTGTAAAATATCATCCTCGAACTTGTCATGTATGTATGGCCAACAGGAAGAGACTTGTGAAGCATGTTGGAGGACAAGTCCTTTAGGGTCGTGCTTGTGAAACTGGCCTGTTAGGAACCTAAATTCAAGTTGACTCAAAACTTCTTGTTTGGCTTGAGAAGTGACCTTCACTATATAAAACCCCACATGGAAACTGTAGGGTATAAATGATAATTTCTTGTCCTTAACCAAAGTGGTGTTATAGGCCTGTAGGATAGTCTGAAAACATATTTCTCCTACAATGAGCCGATCTGGGACGTGGGCAGGGAGTAAATGTGGTGCTCCGGTGGCCCCAAACACCCTCATATAGGTTGTGTCTTCATATAGATACCAGTGGCCTACCTTCAAGATCATTTTCTTTGCTGCTACAGACAACCTTGGGCATTCCTTTTTAAATATAATGAAATAAACCTAGGTGATGAATTCATCGCAAGTAAGGGCATAAGATTTTTTGTACCTGTTCTCCCATAAGATGTTGAAGTAGACATGAACAAGAAGTTATGCAATGTGCCAACTCAAATTCATCCCTGCGAATACATTCCTCTCACAGATTACATCTAGCAGATACAAGGCCATGTGAAAAGCATGTTCTTCTCCTTCTTTTGGCGCATGGGCCTACTGTACACTGATGCTCAATTTCTTGGAGATAATTTCTCCCTAGTTGAAGCTACTCCTGGAGGTCACCATAATGTTTTCCAGGGGAATCCATGCTTCTGAGAACTTGGAGCAGTCCTTTTTTCTATATAGTCGGTAGATTAGAGCCATAGTGTAGATATATGGATCCCTCAAGTTCACTGTTCCATACCAACCATTGCCCCAATTCGTAAATTTATTTTCTTCCTTCCACTAGGAAGCCATCAATCGGTTGGTGTCGTGTAATTCATAGAACCTGACCATGAATTCTATGTTCAACCGCTCCTCTGGGTCCTTGATTTTGTAGTACTTCTTAACCTCTGTTGGGAGAAGAACTCCAACACATCCACCGTTCTCATCATAAATGAGGCACTTCTGCATGTTTGTATGATAAATTAGACAACTCAAAATATCAATGCAGGACAAGAATGGAGTTCGGTAGGATACCAGATGCAAGCATGACCATCGGATATTCGAGAAAACTTGGTTATTGGGCGCCCTTACATCCAGGTCGTTGTGTGTGATACACTTCGAGTAATATTCTTGGTTGATTCCATTGAATAGATCTCCCCACTGTGGGAGCATTATTTTGGACCCAGTGGTTGCTTCTGTATTGCCAAACATGGGATGTTTAATGAATTTCTTCTTCATCAAGGTTTTAATGACCAGATCCACCCTGGGAGCGTATTCCAACTGCCTCGCAGCGCCGGGAGAAGAACCCTCACCAATTTATGCCTTCTTTAACTTAGGTTCCCTCAACGAGCGTCTAGTCATTGGCTTTATTAGAGGCATTTTTTTTCCTACAACTAGAACATAGTTAGACACTGTGTAAAAGATCATATGTTGATATATTACGACCGTCGAACTAATAAAATTTAACACATACCTCTGTTTCTATATTAACCTGGTTTTGATGGTCTGATAATCAATGCAATCTTGAGATGCTTGCTTTGCTTCTTCGGATCCTCTGGAAATGGAAAATTGTGTGCAGAATGGAAGTGTTCGAAGCTGTTTTTGTGATTTAAACAGAGATGAACTTACCTTGTTGCATCACCTATTCAATTCGGGATATGAGTGTGGTTCTACAAAATATGTCACCAGATCTTCATTATGTTTAAAATTAAATTCGATCGTACGTCGATCGCGCAGGCACAGGCTATAATGTGGTATATCGGTGATTATAAATTCTAGTTGTTCAATCGACGCACGAGGTGTATGTGGGGATAAACATTAATTGTCCTATTAAATGGAAGAATCTGATCGTATCTTGTGCTGAAAGCATCCCATCGTTTCACTAATCTAACTAGTGGATTGAGAGTCGAGGCTTCTTTTTAAACATTATTCATTGATATCTTCCGAAAAAACCCCCGATGTCGAGTCATCTTGTTGTTGGCCCTTGACCAAGTTTTGAGGAAAAATTGGTCATGTTTGACCATTTTTGGGACTTTGACAGGCTGGTCAAAGATGGAGCGCCCATGCGGAGCAGATATCCCAGGATCTCACTCATTTTGCTGGCTTGTGGACCCAACAAAGGGCTTTAGGGTTTATGTAACAGGTTAAGGGATGTTGGCCCATGGGTTTACCCATGATTAGGCCTTTTTGTAATGATATAAATAAGTAGCTAAGCGATGTAAGAAGTAGATATGGTTGACTGTGTACAAGAATGTGTTAAGGGATTGCAAAGCTAAGTGCAAGTGTTTTGTAAGTTGCTTTGTGCACATACATTGTATGTAAGTGCTCTGTGCTATTGAGGAGTTGGCTTTGTGCCTTAACCTGATTTTTGGGAAGGTGGATCTAGTGCATTGTGCACAAATCACCTGTCCATTGCGGAGTTGGGCTCTGTGGTTTTTTGTAGAGGAGCATATGAGTGTACGAATATTGAAGACTAATAAAGAAGAAGAAGAAGTTGGTGGACGTAGCCCCACACTGGGGTGAACCACGTATATCCTGTGTCTTTATGTGCTTTGTGAGATGTTGTTTATGTGGTTATTTGTTGTTGAATGCATATGATGTTGTATCTTAGTGCTTAATAGTGTAAATGAATGCTAGGTATGAACTAATGCTACATGCTAAGAGGTTTTAAGGGCTTGATCTTGATTGTTACTGCGTTGATCTATAATAAGGGATTTATCTACAGTGTGAATGAGACTCATGAACTAATGCATATTGTTGGCTAAGTTCTCTTTTAAGTATCATATTCACATATATGTGTCCCAACTTGGTTGTAGACACCTGAGTCCTGCAACCCCCCCTGCCGCTACCTCAGGTGAGACTTCATCTGCTTCGCAGGTGTTGCTGAAAGGGTCGGTAGTTAGGGTTTTGTTGGTGTTTTGTTGAAGCGTTGAAACATGGGTCTGCCCATGTACCAACAAATGGTTCCGTTGCCGAGACCTGAAACTGTGATTGTTGGTAAATGAAGAAAAGAGAAAGCTTTGTGTGTAGATCTGTTGTTGTAGTGCGCAATATTCTACTTGACTTATGAATCTCTGTACTAAGAAATAAACTAGATCTGAAGAAAAGAGGTAAGATATTAAATCTTTGTGCTCTGGTAATGGTAAGATAAGTGGAATTTTTTTTTGAAAGTATGAATCTAGGTATGCTTGATAGATTTTGTCCTAGTCTGGAAACTAGGGCATAGTTAGAAGAAAGAGTTGATCTGAATAAATCTGATAGAAATAGAGAAAGATATGTTATTCCTATGCATAGAAAGAATTTTTTGACTAATAAGTGGATGCAAGATCCTAGAAAGAATTTTTTGCAGATTGCAGGTCCAACACTGTGATCCTAGTGTGCAGTACAGGAGAGGCTAGAACCCATTTAAAAGAAAAATAGGATTAACACTGTGTTATAATTGCAGAAGGCCGAGACATCTTGCTAAGGAATGCCCTAGTACATGTCCTATTTGTCTTTGTTGTAAAGCTATTGGTCATGAGGTTGAGGATTTCTCTAGGATGATTGCTAAAGTTGAAAAGATGAACATGAGACAAGAAAACTATAAGGAAGGTCAAGAGACTAAGGATATGTTAGAAAACCAAAAAGAGAAAGAATCAGAGAAATATCAAATTATGTTAAAATAAGTAATGGATGATCACAGAGACATCAGTTTACCAGAGATCTTGAAAGAAAAACAACACATACTCACAAGAATAGAAGACTTCGACATAGACTGTGTACTAGATGAAGAAACACATGTGAACATTATGCCAGAAATCACTTGGGAAATTTTGGGAAAGCCTGCTATGATACCTTCATTGGGAAGGATAGGCTTGTTTAAAGGAAAGATGATAAACCTATGTGGAAGAGTTACTAATTTACCTATGATTTCTCATGAAACATCGACTGAGGAAGAATTTGAAGTCATTAATTTTGTTGAGAACAACGCCCATTTTCCACTTTTATTAGGAAAGACTTGGATTTATAAGGATCATATCAAAAGGAAAGCAGAGGAGGAAGCTATAGAACGGAAAAAGAAAGAATTAAGGGACTTCATAGCCAAAAAAATAGCATGAATAATAAAAGAACAAGAGGATCGGTCGAAGCAACATAGGGCCAGATAATTAGATGTCAAAGTTGAAAGAACACAGGAAGACTTAAAGAACCTGTCCATGCAAGAAAGAAGTATAGCCACCTCGGAAATAGAAAAAGAAGGAACATTAACCACATAATATGTAAGAGCACATCAGCAGTGCGAAGTCACTTTACTAGGAGAAGATAAGAATAAGAATGGAAAGAGGAATCCAAAAACTCAGATCACAGGAAAGAAGGAAAGGAAGCTCAGTAAGAAGAAAGGCAAGTTAGAAAAACTACAGGAAGTCCCAGAGAAGACTTTGCAAGAGAAAGATCTGCAAACCTTGGACCTCATCGAAATAACAGAACCACGCAGAATGGGACTTCGCCACAAAAAATCTATATGACCATTGGAGGCACCTCGACCATTAGAATAACGCTCCAGAATGGTTAGAAACACAATTATTGATAGAAAGAATGCCACTGGACCATTGCGACCGCGCCATAAAAGACATATGTACATTGATGGATGCATTCCTGCCCATTGGAGGAATCTGTTACGATGCTTGCTTATTTAACCCATCGGACGATACGCTGGGACCACTTTTTGCAAACCGTGATTATCTGAGCTAACAAAGAATCCATTGTATCACGCTATGCTTTCTAGACCTCACCATCTGTCTGATTACCTCACTTGTCTATTCGCCTACCCGAGCTATTTGATTATAAGTGTTAATGTTGGGCGAACATAATGCGTTAGATAAGTTTGTGGAGGAAATTCTCATGGATCTCATGGCTAAGAGAGTCATGTCTGTAGGATTACAGGCGTCGTCGACTGGGGGATTGCAAGAATACCCTTCGAATGCATGTCATTCTAGCCGAACCACGATTGAGAAGCGAAGCAAACACCACGATGATCTGGCTAACGCGAAGCACATCCCGTCAGTCTTGCCTAAATACATCCCACCTTTGGCTAGAGCGATCAACTACGACAACATCCCACAAGATTTAGAGTACATGTTGATCACTGTGTACATCTCGAAGGAGATACGCGTAGTTGGACCCTAGTTAGGACATATCCCAGCTCTAAATAACAACAACTTTCACCTCGGAGACAGGAACAACTATGTGATTCTCACACCGCATCGGTATTTGATGAGAATGACTGGGAAGAAGTCATGCATAGTCTCCCAGCTGTTGATAAAGGATCTCTCACAATCCACGATCCTGAATGTGATGAAGATCCCTCACATTGGCTGACACCAGGAGGTTAACGCTTGTGTTAAAATCCTCCTGTCGTTTTACCATGGAGGGTATATATGGCTTGACAAGTGTGTGACGCTAGATCCTGTGCTGATCCATATCATTACAGGATTGAGCATGTAGGGACCAGACCCTCAACAGTTCTACCCAGGGAAGACTTCTAATTGCTCCCTGGCATAATGCATAAAGGAAGATTATGGCGATGTAGAAAAGGGAAAGTGAGGCTACAAGGTAGCCTCCATCCAAGATGTCGCAATGCACCTAGCTTGTTAGCTTATAGCCGATAATCTCGTCAGAAATAATCGTCCGACACAGGTCACTAGATTTGTAGTAGACCTTGCAGGGAAGTGTGTAGAAGGAATGCAAATGAACTAGGCGAGTTACCTCATCAATGAGTTGGAGAAGGATTGCTGCAAAGTGAAAGATCAAGGATATGAGTTTCATTTTAGTTGGCTACTGGTATTGATCGCATTTGTTGCTTGGAAAATGCTTGAAGGAGCAACCTTCCCGGAAGTTGAGCCATTAGAGCTGTTGGCCATGAGGTTCTCCACCTTGTGTTACACGAATGATATGGTGAAGCAGTGGAAATCAAATGAGGTTTTCCATGCTAACTAACTACAGCTGAAGCACACCATTGAGGCATTTCCACGAATGACCCCAAATAAACTGCACCACTACAGGCCGCTAGCGAAGTTTTGCGCAGATCAACACTTTATCTACATCACTACGTGCAGGGATGAAATTAAGGAGGAGCTGCAGTCCTTTTATAATCTGTCTGATGAAGATATGGAGGAGATAACCAAAGAATGGATAGAAAAATAACTTGTACCAATGGGAGATGTAGAACTCTCCTACCCCGACATCATCGAAAGACCATTGCTCACTCGGGTCGAGCATGATGGATAGACTAACATGAAGAAAAAGAAGAAAAAGGATGAAGTGCAGAACATAGAAACTAATGAGGAGGACACCGACTCAGAGGAAAGTAGGCCCGACTCACCCCGAGGAAGAGGAGGAGATGAAGTGAACCAAGAACAAGGAGGGGAAGAAGGACAAAAGCAAGACAAAGGCAAAGTTACACCGCTGAAGGATCCCCCTACTGAGGCCAAAACATTGAAGAAAAGGAAGGTTTTCCCATAGAAACTTTATAAAGAAAGAATACCCCAGCGAGTAAACCTCAGTCAAAGAATGTGCTCACAGTGGACGATGTCGATCTCATCATCGCAGTCGTGGAGGATGCTTCAGAAGATATATTGTAGAGACATGAAGTGAAGAAAGAAACATTGTATGAAAGAATAGATAGGGAGCTCAAGGACATACAATAAGCCATCTATTCGAATTGCACAGTACCTACTGCACCTTCATCGTCGGAAATTGCAGAATTGGGGGATGATCCCACCCAATTACGAAGGTTAGCATATGAAACAGAGGATCGACTTCGTCAAATCCAAGAAGAAAAGGACCAGGCCACAGAGGCCTTGAAGAAAGAAAATGAGGAGGTCCTAGAGCAACTTCGAGTTGCGCAGAAGGAGAAAGATGAAATTCGGGCGATGTTCGAGGAGGATAAAGCGAGGATGCAGAAAAAAAGACCAATTGCTCGCAGAGAAAACTGCAGTCAAAGAGGAAATGAATAAAGAACTTCACTCTGTGCCGAGCTTGGCACAGGAGGAAGAAGAGTTAGCTGATATGAAAGTGGGGAAGGTCGCTGAGGCCATTCAAAATTTTCAAGCGAGAGTAATGGAGCTAGATATCTAATCAGTGTCGAGTACTCCACAAGAAGTGCATGATCAAAGGGAAGAAAATGACAAGAGCGCGGTAGAAATAATCAGGGCACTCACCTCACAATGTAAGAAAATGAGTGATCAAAGTGTGTGGACCTACCTTGCAGAAGATCCAAAGCTGAATAAACTGGAATCACAGCTACAAGTGGCGAAGCAACAAACATCCACCATGCAAACACAGATGAAGATGCTTACTGTAGTTGAGAAAATGAAGCAATATAAGGACCAGTGCACAATCCAACAACAGGTTACTGCCATCCAGAGAAAATTCATGGAGGTGACACAGAGACTCCAGCCAGTGCAGGACGAAGCCTGCACACTTTTTGAAGATATTCAAGGAAAAGGCTCATAGTTGGACCAGATGGTCATGATAGTAGAACAACACCTGGAAGGGCTTGTTATAGAGCAGGTGATTCAGGAGTTCGCCGAGAAGGAAGCTTTGGCGAAGTAGCACTGCCCAAATCTGAGTGACTCGGGACGAGTCACATGTGAGTGTTGGGGGCATGTTGGCCCTAGACCAATTTTTGAGGAAACATTGTTAATGTTTGACCATTTTTTGGACTTTGACAGGCTGGATGAAGATGGAGTGCCTAGGAGGAGAAGAGATCATAGGATCTCACTCATTTTGTGGGCTTGTGGGCCCAACAAAGGGTTTTAGGTTTTATGTAACGGGTTAAGGGATGTCGGCCCATGGGTTTACCCATGATTAGGCCTTTTTGTAATGATATAAATAAGTAGCTAAGCGATGTAAGAAGTAGATCTGGTTGGCTTTGTGCAAGAATGTGTTAAGGGCTTGCAGAGCTAAGTGCAAGTGTTTTGTAAGTTGTTTTGTAAGTTGCTTTGTGCACATACGTTGTATGTAAGTGCTCTATGCTATTGAGGAGTTGGATCTATGCCTTAACCTGATTTTGGGGAAGGTGGATCTAGTGCTCTATGCGAAGATCACATGTCCACTGCGGAGTTGGGCTCTGTGTATTTGTGCACAGGAGAAGATGAGTGTAAGAAGATTGAAGACTAATAAAGAAGAAGAAGAATTTAGTGGATGTAACCCCACACTGGGGTGAACCACGTATATCCTGTGTCTTGATGTGCTTTGTCTGCAGTGTGAATGAGACTCATCAACTAATGCATATTGTTGGCTAAGTTCTCTGCTAAGTATTGTAATCACAGATCTATGTCCCAGCTTGGTTGTAGACACCTGAGTCCTGCAACCCCCCCTGCCTCTACCTCGGGTGAGACTTCATCTGCTTCACAGGTGTTACCGAAAGGGTCGTTAGTTAGGGTTTTGTTGATGCGTTGTTGAAGCGTTGAACCCTGGGTCTGCCCTAGTGCCAACACTTTTTGTACATATATAACGTGGAAAATTTGACTCTCAAGTGTGTCTAGGACCTAGGGAAACCTAAGGTGACTTGGGATGAAACTAGACCGTACGAAAAGCCTACGCAACAAAGACACGTGGCACTTGAAACTAATGTCTTCATTCAATCATGCTATTTAGAATTAGGGAATTTTCCTTAGCTAATCATTTTAACAACAGATCCTACCTTGTCCACTCTGAAAACTATCAAGGATCGACGATCGACGATAAGCTTAACCAAGTGCTCCCGGATTAACCCCCTCGAAATATGTCGATCTTGATGGTACATGAGCGATCGACGATGTGTCCATGCGGAAATTTTCAATGATTTAACCCTTTGAGATTTCACCGACCCCGAACAAACGCATTCTCCATCGGCTATCAGGGGTTTATCATGGGTCATGCCAACGTTTAGTCCTCTCGTATTTTTCCAACGTCAATAAGAAATTAGATATCTCCTGAATCTCTTGGCGAGCAACTAGTGCAAAATTGTTCCGCCTTTTACCGATGCCGATGGTACATCAGTGATCAACGATTATTGTTATTGTATGGTCATCTTACCTGCTTGGATCTTGTTGACGCCGAACATAAGCGCACTAGTCACAACGTTAGCTGCAGATTCTTAGTTAGAATTCCAAGTTCTTTCATACACAATGTTTCATATTAACAAGTTCAAACAAATCCGGTTTGATCGATAAGAGTCATGAAAACAAAATAAGCCATCCCTCCATAGTGAACTCAATTCAAACAGTAAAACAAAAGAAAACAAGTGGTACCCAAAAGTGTCAGAATTTCATAAAATATTTTAGGGTGTGTTGAGCACTCAACAGGTCGATATAAACACATCGAATGGTGTTCTCAAATTTATCAGGACCGATGATCTAGGGGATCAAAATATGATAAAAAATAAAAGTGCTTGGAATTTCTTGAAACCGAACTTGTGTGTAGGCCTCATCATCACGATCCCAACACAACTTGAATGGGTTCAAATGAATGGCTTATGCAAGAGATATCGCATTATGTCCACTTTTCCAAACATAAAAAATTTGCTGACTGTACAGTCCCTACAGGCCACGTGGAAGATGACCGTATAGTTCGTACGAACCGTACAAATGACAAGGAAGGGTGACATGGACAAATGCATGGCAGGGTGACTGGACAAGTGATGTAGCAGGATTGTACGTGGACCAATCCATGACTGGCACATGTCATTTAGGTGGTGAATGGGAATGTGCCACGTGGCCCAGCTAGGGGTTGCCACATGGCACCCTGTTATTGGTTTGATTAGTTAAAATTTTTATGGAGTCCGCGAGGGTCGAACCCGGGACCTCCACCAAGGCTAGAATCTCCACGCAGGTCGGGCTACTAGCCCGCCTGCCATTTGATACTTAACCATATACCATTACATAAATACTTAAGTTTGATGTAATGTATAGTTTGGGCGGAGTCCGCGCTGGGGATTAGCCCTAACCCTTTCTCTTACCACACTACCACACGACCTTGCCATATGAACCAAAGCGCGAAGGTTCTAACTATTATCCCTTGGCCATACCATCCTCCAACATATGACCACCAACGCGGTTTGTTCAAACGATCATGCCATGAATGTTATACTTTAGGTCAATGCTAGGCCACATGGGTCATGCGGTCGACACCTCCACCGGAAAAAGCGCTTATGCCTCCTAACTGTTCTACAATTTTCCAAAATTTGTGGGATGGCACGCGTGTTGGGTTTTTGGCACAGGAAACTTCCGTGAGATAAGTTAGTCATACACATGTGTGTTTTGGATAACAGAGACAACAAAGAGTTGGGAGAAACTTCTAGAAAGTGATTTCCACTCAGCTTTTGGAAAACCCAGGTGCAAGAAGAGCCCAACTAGGGGTTTTTGGACATTCTGGAGCCATTGAAGCCATCTATTTTGTATTATGAGCATTGTAAAGAACACTTTTTGACACTTTGAGCATTAATGAAAATGATCCATTGGAAGCTGTACCGAGAGATGTAGCCCAAGAGAGGAGTGAACTCCTTTATCATTTTGTTGTGTTAATGTGCTTAGTTTGATGGTTGTTATGTTTGTTTATGCTGCTCATGTTTAAGTAAAAGCTCATTAAGTTTTATGTGTTTGTAACTTGATCCTATTACCCAAGCACATACAAATTGCACTTGCAATTCAGACTCAAGCCTTTTCATTTTCAGATCAAGTTGGTATCAGAGCATAGGTTTTTGAAGGTTTGATTGTTTGCAAGTGTTTGTTTTTTGATGCTTACAAGGTTGAATATCACAAGAGGAGAAGGTCAACTTGTAGAGCCAAGTTCTCAACTTTCAAGAAGGAGAACTACACAATCACCTCAAGCTTCAAGGAGATATTCACCAAGTATGGCTCATGAGGAGAGTCATGGAACTCTTACTTCAGAGGATGAAACTTCCAGAAAATCTTTCTATGATATGAAACAAATGGAGAAAGTTTTATTTGAAGAAAGAAATGCAAGGTTACAAGGTGAAAGCTCAAATCCTCCAAAGGGTAATGAATATAGTGGTGATAAAACTCCAAAAGGAAATGGAGGGAATGATGATACTCCACCTCTTTCACCTCCAACTTCCACTTATTCTACCATTTCACAACCACCTCCAAATTATCCAAAAGAACATGGTAAAATTCCCCCACAAACTCTTTTTCTTAAGCTTGATATTAAGTTTGAATTGCCTATGTACAATGGAGAGGTAAATGTTAAGAAATTGGATAACTAGATTTGTCAGATTGAAGTGTATTGTAGGATACAAAGGATCACAGATGATGAAATTAAGATTCAACTTTCTTTTTTGAGATTGGAAAGTGCAACACTCATTTGGTGGGAAGCCAAAAATCAAAAGGACATGAAGAAACATGGTAAAGTTTTATCCTCTTGGAATGATTTTATTGTTTCACTTAAAATAAAATTTTATCCATTAGCATACATGCAGAAAGCTATTATGGATTGGAAAAAATTTAGACAAGCTAAAGGGAAAAGTGTGCAAAGCTACACAATAATTTAGGAGAAGATCTTTGATTTTGGGTATAGATTTATCTTCTCAAGAAACTTTACCCAAATACATTGGAGGATTGCATAGCTACTTGAGGCACACAATACTTATGTTTAATCCTACAAATATAGATGAAGTTTGTGTACATGAAACTCATTTGGAAGCAAGAGGGAGGAATGAACATCAAGAGGGAAGCAAGAAGCCATTTGTTAAGGGATACAAGGGAAAGAGGAAATTCAAAGGAAATGGAAGAAATAATGCTTCAGTCAAGAAAGAGGGAGAAAAACTCTCATGTAAACATTGTTCAAAAGATGGCCATGATGAAGACCATTGTTGGAAAATTCATCCTGAAAGGAGACCCAAAAAGTTCATCCATAAGGGGAAACCAAAGACTACTGCAATTACACAACATGATTTGGGTTCTGATTCAGGAGATGAAACAAAAATTACAGCCATGGGTTTTCAAGGTAAGGATTCTATTGCAAGTACTAGTTCTTCAAGTAGTAGTAACCTTAATGAAACTCAACATGAAAAAGAAAGAATAGATCTTTTCCACATAAGGGTTATTTCAAAGCATACCAAGATAGATACTCTTTTTAATACTGGATCTCAAGAAAACCTCATATCTGAAGACATTGTTAAGAAATTGCATTTGGAAACTACTCCACATCCTAAGCCATATCCTATAGGATGGATATGTGACAATGCCAAATTGCATGTGACAAGAAGGTGTAAACTTAGATTTTCCATCACTGCAAACTTATAGATGAGGTAGATTTACCATCACTGCAAACTTATAGAATCCCATATTTTTATGATAGGAGAGCCAACTTTCATCGTCATGAGAACAAATATCATTTGTTTAAAAATGGAGTTGAGTACATTGTTAGAGAACATACAAAGAAGTTGAATTTGTCACTTCTAAATGTGAGACAAATGAAGAGATTAGTCAATGATAGTAAGAATTTTGTCCTCTTGATGATCAAACCCAAAGACAATGTTGAAAAATAATCTTTCCAAGGTTGTGATGCAAAGTTGAAATCTAATTTACATGAGGTTGTTAACCAATATGATGAGATGTTTTAGGAACCAAAAGGATTGCCTCCAAAAATGGGTATCCAACATGAGATACAATTGCAGCAAGATTTTCCTCTTCCAAACATTGGTATGTACAAGATGTAAGTCATGGAGAATGATGAAATTAAAAAACAAATCCAAGAATTGCTTGAAAAAGGGGTCATCATGCCAAGAACATCACCATGTGGTTCACCAATTGTTTTATTACCAAATAAAGATGGTACATGGTGCATGTATGTATATTTCAGAGCCTTGAACAAGATTATGGTAAACAATCGTTATCATCTTCCTAGAATTGATGATTTGCTTGATCAATTGAAAGATGCTAAGTATTTTACTAAGTTGGATTTGAGAAGTGGATATCATCATATTAGGATTGCTGAAGGAGACACACGGAAGACAACTTTCAAAACAAAGCAAGGTTTTTTTGAATGGATGGTAATGCCATTTGGGATTTGTAATGCTCCTGTTACATTCATGAGAGTCATGAATGATGTTTTAAGGCATTTTCTTGATGTTTGTGTGATTGTCTACTTGGATGACATTTTGATATTTAGTAAATCTCGTGAAGAGCATGTTCTGCATGTAAAACAAGTTTTGGATGTCTTGAAGAAATAAAATTTGTTTTTGAAGATGTCTAAATGTGAGTTTGGAAATACCTCACTTGTTTACTTGGGACATATTGTTGGAGGAGGAGAATTGAAAGTTGATCCTTCCAAGGTCAAATTCATTTTGGATTGGCCCAATCCCAACAATGTGACAGAGGTAAGAATCTTTTTGGGAGCATCCCAATATTGGAGAAAGTTTATTGCTAACTTCTGTTCAATTGCAACTCCATTACATGCAGTGACAAGAATCAAGCAAGTTTTTCAATGGGGAGGCAAGAAACAAAAATCTTATGATGCATTGAAGGAGAAGATTAGGTCAGCTCCAGTTCTTGCACTTCCTAATTTGAGACAAACATTTGAGATCCAAACAGATGCAATAAATTATGTAACGGGAGAAGTCTTTTTGCAACATGGTAAGCCCATTTGTTTTCATTCTAAAACTTTTAATGGTGTTGTGATTAACTATCCTACTTATGATAAGGAGTTGTATGCATTGGTACAAAGTGTGAAAAAATGGAAACATTATTTATTGGGAAAAGAAACTATCATTCACACAGATCATCAACCATTGCAATACTTACACACAAACAAAGCTACAAAAAGCAAGGCACTTTAGATGGATGGGTTTTCTAGAACAATTCCACTTGGTTACAAGGTATATGAAAGGCATTTATAACAAAGTTGTTGTTATGATTTCTAGGCCTATTGTTAGTGCTTCAGTTATTCTTAAGCATAATTCTACCATGCATGAGAGCTATGTTGAACAATATGCTTTAGATGTTGATTTTAAAGAGGTTTATGCAACTTTGTGTCATTCTAACCAAGTTGAGGAATTGGATTACCATGTGCATGATAAGCTTTTGTATCATCTTGTCAAGCTATGTATTCCATAGGGTGAAAGATTCAACATCATAAGGGAAGCAAATTTTTCTCTTATTGTTGGCCACTTTGGTGTAGGCAAGACGGTGGCTAATTTGCAAAGTTATTTCTATTGGCATAAAATGAATGAAAGTGTTTCAAGATATGTAAAAGGATGTTCTTTATGTGCTACAAGTAATCCTAGTGATAGAAAGTTGGGTTTGTATACTCTACTCCCGGTTCCTTCTCATCCTTGGGAAAACATTTCCATGGACTTTGTAGGAGGTATACCTATGTCTAAAAAGAATCATGATTATCTTTATGTTGTGGTTGACCATTTCAGCAAAATGTGTATTTTGATGCCTTGTAAGAAGCATGTTACAACTGAACAAATGACACAAATGTACTTTCAACATGTTTGGGTACATTTTGGATATCCCAAATCCATTATTTCTTATCGAGATTCTAAATTTATTGGGAACTTTTGGTCAAGCTTATGGGCACTCATGGACACCAAGCTGAAAAAGAGAACAACATTTCATCCACAAACTGATGGTGAAACAAAAGTGGTGAATATAATAGTAGTACATATTCTTTGTGATTATTGCAGCAAACATCCTAAGCTTTAGGATGAGAACCTACACTACATTCAACATGCTTACAACTGGGCTAAGCACTCTTCGACTCAAACATCTCCATTTGAGGCATGTTTTGGTTATTTTCCAAAATCTCCTTTAGATTTTATCTTTGAGAAAGATGTTTCTATTGATGGTCATTATGACATTCATAGAGAAAATAAGTTCATTGAACAAATTCAGTCAGTGCATCAAATGGTACAAGACCAGTTGGAAAAGAGCCAATCCAAGTACAAGACAAGACATGATAAGCATCGTGTTGATCACAATTTCCAAGTTGGAGATGAAGTTTGGATTTACATTATCAAGGAAAGGCTTAAAGGAGAAGGTCAAAAATTGAAACCAATTAGATATTGACCTTTCAAGATTCTTGAAAAGATTGGTAATAATGCCTTCCGTTTGGATTTGCGTCCTTATATACAAATGTATGAAGTTGTTAATGTTGAGAATTTGAGATGGTATGAGTCTCCTTTGATTGATGATCAAGGAGAGAATGTTTAGATTCATTCCACAGATCACTTCTCGCCAGAATATCTTTCAGAATTGTATGAGGATAAAATGTTTGATAGGAGGATAAGAACTTCAAAACAAGGGAATGTGGAATACCTTCGTGTTGGTCTTAAAGGAACAAATCCAAGAAAATATAGATGGATTGAGGTTGGAAAGGTGAGGGAATTGTACCCTCATCTTCAGATAGAATGAAAGTAGTAATTTGGAGGTACAAAATCTTCCCAATGGGGAGGAGTGATCTAGGGGATCAAAATATGATCAAAAATCAAAGTGCTCATAATTGCTTAAAAATAGACTCGTGCGTAGGCCTCTTCATCACGATCCCAACGCAACTTGAACAGGTTCAAACAGATGTCGTATGTGAGAGATATCATGTTCTGTTAACTTTGCCAAATAGGAAAAATGTTGTTGACTGTACAGTCAGTACATGCCACGTGGTGGTTGACCGTAAAGTCTGTAGAGACCGTACAACTGACATGGCAGGGTGACATGGAAAACTGTGTGGCAGGGTGACTGGACAGGTGATGTGGCAGGTTTGTACATGGACCAATCCATGAATGGAACATGTCATTTAGGTGATGAATGGGAAGGTTCCACGTGGCACCCCGTTATTGGTTTGATTGATTAAAATTTTTATGGAGTCTGCGAGGGTCGAACCCGAGACCTCCACCAAGGCTAGAGTCTTTATGTAGGCTAGGATACCAACCTACCTACCGTTTGATACTTAACCATATACCATTACATAAATATTTAAGTTTGATGTAATGTATAGTTCGAGCGGAGTCTGGGTCGGGGCTTAGCCCCAACCCTTGGTCTTACCACACTACCACACGACCTTGCCATATGAACTGGAGCACGAAGGTTCTAATGGTTAGACCTTGATCATACCACCCTCCAACATATGACCACCAATGCAGTTTGTTCAAACGGTATTGTGACGAGTGCTATACTTTAGGTCGGTGCCAGGCCACATGGGGCATGCGAACGACACCTCCACTAGAAAAGGCGCTTATGCCTCTTAACCGTTCGAAAATTTGCCAGAATTTGTAGGATGGAACACGTGTTGGGTTTTTGGCATGTGAAATTCCCGTGAGCTAAGTTAGTCACACATAGGTGCATTTTGGAGAGCAGAGACAACAAAGAATTGGGAGAAACTTCTAGGAAGTGATTTCCACTCAATTTTTAGCCAAACCAGGTGCAAGAAGAGCCCAACTAGGGGTTTTTGGACATTCTGGAGCCATTGAAGCCATTTATTTTGCATTTTGAGCATTTTAAAGAACACTTTTTGACACTTTGAGAATTAATGAAAATGATCCATTGGAAGCTAGACTAGGAGATGTAGCCCAAGAGCGGGGTGAACTCATTTATAATTGTGTTGTTTTAATGTGCTTACTTTGATGGTTGTTATTTCTGTTTATGTTTCTCATGTTTAAGTAAAAACTCATTAATTTTTATGTGTTTGTAACTTTTTCCTATTACCCAGGCACATATAAATTACACTTGCAATTTTAAAGAGACTCAAGCCTTTTCATTTTCAGATCAACCGACTCAATGATTTTTCCATCCTTCTTCTTGTAGTTCTCTCCACATTCACTCAACTTAAATTGGATTTCCTTAACATGTGATAAATAGTCCTTCATTCTCTAAAAGGAATGAGGATAAAAAAACATCAATTGTTTCTCCAAATGCATAACGTGGCTTTCATCGACTCAGTCGAACAAGGTTTTCAACTTATTTTAGAGGTTTAAATGCAGGCAGTCAAGTCCACTTATATGAAATTAGATTTCCTGCAAGATGTAGGTCATGATGACCCCTACAACCTCATCCTTCTTTCCAACAATATCAATTTTTTTCAAAGCATCTGTTGGATCTGGGATCGTGACCTTGGTATACTGCCACAGTCCCTTAATTTTCAATAGGGTTTCCATATCTGGAGCTCATACTACATAATTTTATCAGTTCAAAATGATGGGATCAATTTTCAAAGACTTCTTCGATAGACAGACTGGTCTTGTTTAACTAAGTTACAATCAACAAACCATCATCCCAGAGTCAATCACACAACACATTTAACTCAACAAGGTTTGCAGATAAAAAATTGAGGTTTAAACCATCGGCTATGATACCATGTTAGGGAATAAAATGGAAAAAAAAATATGAAACAAAGATCATAGTACTACAGAAAATCAAATGGGGACAAAGTTTTGAAGAACATAGGTGGCTTCTAAAGACATCATTATAACACTTAAGCACAATTTACTATGATCAGAACATCACAATGCATAATGCACATCTTGATCTACATCATCTATTGTGAAATATCAATTCACAATCAACGTTATAATAATGACCCAAGGGGTCTTATTTTATAGTCTCGAGATATAACTGACTCCCACAAAATCCAAAATATTTTTTCCACATATAACAATCGATGGTTAGATTTGAATCCACAAAATCTTCTCTATTAGGTCAGCTTGATGGGACTCAACCCAACCGACTATCTGTCCAACTTGTAGTCAATTGCAGGGTTGGTCGATCCATTGCTCGACTATCTTCATTTGTTGGTTGACTATCCGAACGACAGGCACGTTGACTACTCAACCAACTGTATCTAGATGTAGGTCGATCTCTTGAACAATTGAACCCAAGAGATGTGTTATAAACCATCAATACTTGATGTTCCAACATATGATACCAAGTGATACATTTTATGATGTTCATATATCAAGTTTTATGAGTGTTAGAGATCATATCACAACCAAAACATTAACAACCATCATAACATATAACTTGCAATCGACATGTTTTGCATAATATTGTAGATATAACAATTATAGTCTATAATGCTTGTATGATTCAATGTTTTTATATATGTGTTGATCATTTGCAATTACATTTGAATGTTTTCAACAAGAATTCATCTAGAGACCATCAAAACTTCCATGATGTTAGATCTTTGTTTGTATCCATGAAAGTAAATATTTTCAATATCAACCATATGCATGATCGAAAGAACCATAAACCAATTATTGAAGAGCAAACAATTGAAATACATCATAATCAGGAAAAGATTTAGAAGATCAACGTTTTGCATTTAACCCTTGGGGGACCCCAGCTATTAGTTATATAGTAGTTATAATCATAGGCTTCACAATAATTTATGAGCTTTTAATATAGGTGATGAAATTTGAGTCAACAAAAGGTAAGATTGATAACCGTCCCATAACAATTTTAATTGATTAAGGAGCTAGCCATAGTTACATAAACTATAACATTGTTGAAATATTTCACTTGCAAAGGAGTAAGCATAAGTAATCTTGATTGGTTCAGTTAGCCACAGGGGCTAAGAGGAATATACATGAGCTAGTTAAATATTGTCCGATAGACTTAAATGGACTCAACACAAAGTTAGATGTGAACATCATTCCATTGGGTTCATATGATTGTCTAATTGGCATGGATTGGTTGGAAAAATATCATGTTTCCCTGGGCCGTTACAACAAGACAATCATATGTATTGATGAATAAAGGAAGCAATGAAAGTTTCAAGGCATTCCAAGAGCTGTAATTTTTAGAAAAATTTCATCTATGCAGTTGAAAAAGAGCTTCAGGAAGGGATGTCATATTTTTGAAGCCCATATGGAAGAGGTAGCTAGAGATAAAGTGGAAAGCATTGAGGACCATCCAATCTTGAGGGATTTTGAATATTTTTGGGGGGAAATACCGAGACTGCCACCAGAGAGACACTACTACATATGGGCAGATTATTCCACGAAAATTTTCCATGCTTCCACTAGTTTCATCATTTTTTTTAAATAGGGCGAGATTTTAGTCGATATTGCCATGCAAGTTCATCGCAATATCCACAAAAATGTTTATTTAACCTAGTCTGGATTGTCGTCGCTATAGTGACGAACTTTCATGGCAATAACGATGAAAATTTTGCCTATCTCATTGGTCAGTGTTAACGGCTAGTTGACTATTTTATCTATATATACGTGACTTTAAGAGACTTTGTGACACAATTGCTATAGTTGTGACATTGTTCTTGGCTTTTGTTTGATCTGTTTATATTTCCCGTCACCCATCGGTTGAACAAATCCAATTCTCGATCTACATAGCTCGGATTTTGAACTTGCAAGGTTAGTATGTTATTTTTTATTGATGTACTCATTTAACTTGTAATTTTTTTTTCAAATGTCCAATTTGCATTTAGCTTGTTTTTTCCTTGATAATATATTATAATATGTGTAGTACCATATTTCATGTCTTTGTTTTTAATTGGATCTAGTTAGTATATTATATGGAAAAGGGTATGTGGATTCCATAAAATTCCAGGTTTATGTAATCCACATACCCTTTTCCCTTCAATTGTAGCTATAATATCTCTCTCTTTTCATTGATAAAGATATGGAATTACTCTTGAAACTCAATCCTGATCGATGAAATGATAGTAATTGATTGCTATATTCCCTGCTTTAGCAGGGACTAATAAGATACATAAACATTAACCCTAAACTTATGTTAGGTATATATGTCGTTATTATATAAAGAAAACATTTGTACACATATGACCTTATTATAAATATGTTAACTATGTCGTCATGATGTTGATCCTCTACACATATGATCACCTAATTATTATAAAGATGTTGACCTTATTATAAATATGTAGGTCACTATAAATAAACATATCATAATAAAAAAGAGTAGCCAAAATATAAAAAAATGACAACTTAATGTTTGGTATGGTGTAGGTAAGACAATTACTTGTCAGGACAAGGATTTGTCACAATGAACGAAAATGACAGGAAGCTTTCTCGGTTAAGAGAGATATTAGAGGCAAGGGGAGATGGAAAATGTTATTGTCCTTGCTATGATTGCAGAGGCTTGCAAAATAGAAGACTTTTAATAACAACATCCCAAAGACATTGTAGGGAGAAGGGGCACGCCGAAGGGGGTAATGAATATCGTCCCTTGGTAAGAGGATTCAATATTTAATGTATTCTCTGTAATAATCAGTATTTCATGAATTTTAGTAATATTTATTATCGAATTTTTTATATTTTCTATACACACTAACTTTTCTATGTTGTTTTTAAATATATAGACAATGCCCCCAAAAGTGTCGACCTCCAGAGAGTTATTTTCCAAGTACTAGCAGAAATACTAATTTATATGGAGATGAACTTCGAGATCAGAATATTGAAGCTGTTGATCAAGTTATTAATGATGATATGGATGGAGATAATGTTAGTGATTCAAATCAGGAAGATGAGATACATAGATTGATCCAAGACACATTTGCTTCAATGGATGAGGACAACTGGGATGATGGTCATGATGTTGATCCTGTACTCGAGAAGTCATGTCAACCTCTTTATGACGACTCAACAACAAATCTTTTATTTTCTATATTGTTGTTGGTGAACCTGAAGGTTTTGAATGGTTTATCAAACACATGTCTCACATAGATTCTAAGGTATTTATTTTGTTAATTATTTATGCCTGCATGTTCACAAATACTTAAAAGGTTCAATTTTTTCCTATATTGCTATTGTTTTATAATTTGTAAATTAGTATATTGGATGATATATTGATGATTAATATTGTTTACATTGACTTATTGTTTATAATTTTGTAGATTGTTAGGTGATGTTCTATTACCGACGTCAAATATTTTGCCACGCACATATCGAGAAATATTCGTGATTATGAAAGAAATTGGAATGGACTATCAGGCTATTGATGCATGTCCTAATTATCATATCATATATTATGGACAATATGCATTAGAAAATTAATGCCCACAATGTCAAATAAGTAGATATCGAACCGATAAAGAGTCAAGGTGTCTCGCAAAGTTCTTCGTTATATTCCGATAATTCCATGTTCCCAGTGGTTGTTCAGGTGCCAAAGTATAGCATAGTTTATGGATTTCCATGAAAAGAATAGAAGTCGAGATGATGTTCTTCGAATGCCTGCAGATGGTTCTGCATTGAACTACATTGAGGAAAAGTGGTCAATTTTTAAAGAAGAACCTCGTAATGTTAGACTTTCGTTGGCAGCTGATGGTGTCAATCCATTTGGAGAGCTTCGTTCTACATACTCAGTGTGGCCTGTTTTTGTTATAAACAATAACCTTCCTCCTTGGATGTCGATCAAGAGAGAGCACACAATATTGGCAATAATTTTTCCAGGTATTTAATTATCTTTTATTTGCTTTAAAGCATGACAAAATATTTCATTTATTTGTTTCGTGCATGGTAATTATTTCTTTTATATATCACGAAATCTAGATAAGTATAATTAATCATGCTATAGCTTGAACCAATCAGGTAGGTACCAGGTTAAAGATATGAACGTATATATTGAGCCTCTCATCGATGAGTTGTTGAAGTTATGAGTTGGCGTCACTATGTATGACATCTCTAGACCAATAGGGCAAAGATGATTTCAATTCCATGGAATACTATCATGGAAAATTCATGATGCTCCCGGGTTAACAAATTTTTGTGGTATATTGTTACTTTATTTTTGTGATTTAATATTATATATCGTTTTTGAAAAAATCATGCGTTATTTTAAATTGTAACTCTAATTTGACGCTACATTTATTCATATATCTTGTAGGTCTTCAAACAAAGGGTAAATTTGCATGCCCAATTTGTGGTCCTAGGATAAAATCTCACCGTTCAAGGAGTTTAACAAAGGAAGTGTTTGATGAGTATAGGCACTTTCTGCCTAAGAACCATAGTTATCGAACTACAAACAAAGAAAAGTTCAATGGTAAAGAAGGAAACGGAAAAAAACCACGAAGAATGACACCTCGCTTATGGAAGTTGGAATATATTAGAAATCATCAAGGTATGCAAAATATTTATGTATGGCCTATTATATAAATCTTTGGTTAATTTCATTTTGTCCCATTATAAATTAGTGTTAATTTCAATTTGTTGATGTTTCATGAATGTCGTTAAGTCACGAATGGGCTTCCACTAGGAATGAAAAGTTACCCGATGCAATTCAGTAGATTGCCATACTATGAGCACCTACAAATAGTTCATTTGTTTGATACAATGCATATAGGGAAGAACATAACATAATTGTTATGGCGAATATTAGATGGAAGGATTGACAAAGAGAGAATTGGAAAGTTTTGTTGTGACATCCGAGAAGCTAATCACGCCTTGCAAAGTGTTACTATTAATTCTAATGGCGATGGTCATGAACAAAATACTAGTCTTCCTTGGTTATTGATGAAGTAACAGAGAAATATTGTAAAAGAGGTCATTTGAAAAATTAGGTTTCTGATGGGGTTTTCGTCGAACATACAAAATATCTTAACTAAAAAAGGTGATTTTGGTGGGGTTAAAATACATGATTGGCATACATTCATTAAGGTAATTAGTAGGTTATAATATATTTCTTATTGGTATGCATTTTTTGGAAACAAATAATAATTATTTGTTTTTTGTTACAGTTTGTTCTACCTTTATCTCTCCTAGATGACTTTGACAACAACATAAAACAAATTATTTATGTACTTGGCAAATACATGAGGTAAGTATTGTTTTATAAGGAAAATGTACTTCTTATGTGATTTGTATTGGAACTTATTGACATATTATCTTTTGTCTGCAAATTTATGTATGCCTTGATATTATTTTATTGCATCGACATTTGTAGGTGGCTATCATAAAAAGAAATCCATAAAGAAGATATAAGGTATTGGAAGAGAGAAATTCCTAGACTAATGTGTCAAATGCAACAATATCTACCTCTAACATTTTTCAATGCACAAGAAAACTACCTCATACACCAAGTTGAGGAGATTGAATTATGTGGACCAGTCCACACAAGGTCGATGTGGATGGTGGAGAGGCAGTTGAAGTCACTGAAGGCTTTTGTTAGACAAAGAGCACGTCCATAGGGTTCTGTGGTTGAGGGATATATGGTATATCAATGCATGGTGTATATTAGTCAATATCTACCTAAATTAGCAGAAAATATGAATGTGCCTCGCATTTGGCATCTCGACTCCATCAACAAATTTGAAGGGGAGGTCCTATTGGGGAAAGGTAAAATGAGGATTGTGAAAGGTAATTATTAGATGTTGATGTAGATTTAATATATTACACATCTATTAAATTATTCATTTATTAACAATAATTAATTAATGATATTAAATTGTTATTCTATCATATAGTTGCTCGAGAGTGGGATGCTTTACATTTATACATTGAAAACAACCTTGATTGGATGGAGCATTGGATAGAGTATATTGAAGAATACTTTGGTAGGTTATCATGGGAAGGGGTGAGTAAGATGATTAAAAGAACGCATCGTCATCGAGATAAATTTCCTGATCTTACATCAAGGGAAGTTGATTTAGCCTTTGGTTTAAAAGATAAACATGCGAGTTAAATTTGTTACCCACATTTTTCTAGTTATTTCCCAATTTTTCAATGTATTTCGTTTGTTTAATTATTGAAATATATATTTAGTAAGTCCTATATGAGGATTATTAATTCGCAATTTATTTTTTACTTGTTGTTCATGTTGCAGTTGAAACATCACAAGGCTATGTGGTGTAATGGTCGTAAATTTCATATCAAAATGTTGGATGATAAGATGAAAACCTTGGATTGTGGGATAACTGCAGTGTTTAAGATCACCAACATTTCCTCTAGAAGTGACAGAAATCCGAAAGAAATTGAGAATAGGTACTATGGCCATTTGGAGGATATAATTGAGTGTGATTTTAATTCCTTTAAAATAGTTTTGTTTGAGGTTAAATGGTATAGGCTACAGATGGATGAACGTGATCCTGAAAGAACTGTTATTGAGCATGATAATGGATTTACCATGGTTAATACAAGGGAATTTGAACCGGGTATAGATCCTTATGTTCTTCCAAGTCAATGTGAGCAAGTACTTTACTCAGAGGTACTTTGTAAAGCAGGTTGGTCATACGTTGTTAGATATGATCCAAGAGGAAGACCATTAAAGTAAAATCATGTAGCCAAGGATGAAGATAATAATGAGGAAGAAGATCATGATTATGAAGATCAGGAGTAGGTGGCTCATGTAGTCGATGTGTCAAACGAAGAAGTTGAAGAGGTTGATCATCCAAATTTAGGAGACGACGATCTCATTGATGATATCGATAACTATAGTAGTGAAAATGACATTGACGATGATGTTGATATGAATGAGTCTTTCACCAATATCGATTTTGAACCAGATCCTGATACAGATGTTGAATTGGATGAAGAAGAAGATGACTGATATTTAATTGTTGAAAAGAAGAGGTATGTGTTTATATCTTTTATATGATCTTTATATGTTTTAATTTTGTATAATATAGTATATGATATATGTTCTTTATAATTTCAAATTAGGTAATATGGGGAAATTGAGAGTGATGTGAGGGGGGAAGGTGGGGGCATAATTAGAGCTTCCACCTTCAAGTGGTTTCCCCTGTTTAGTAGAGAATGAACTATTCTCGAAACCAAGAGGAGCTCTGCGCGACTGCGCCTAATCATACCAACGATGTAGTTATGTCCATCATTAATTCATCATTATCATTCTCAAAATTACCATTCTCCAAATATCTTATACAAATTTTACAAGGAAATTGTACTAGGAAATTCATTTATGGAATTGTTATATATAGGTCCAGCATAATGATCCTCTATAATGTGGACATTATCCCTCAAGTAGGTTTCATGACTTCATGTTTGGGTTGTATATCAATGTTTTTGTTTATATCCCACATTGTGGATGGCTAAAAATTATTGCTTGAGTGCTCATTGATCATAAAAGGCATGACCAAAT
>ML788459.1:142724-156874 GCA_009831015.1 Picea engelmannii
ACTACACATGCATTATGTTTTGGAGGTTCATACACTTTTCTACAGGGATATGTTGATTCAGATATGGCAGGTGATAAAGACAACAGGAGGAGCACCACAGGGTATGTTTTTACTATAGGTGGAACGACAGTAAGTTGGATTTCGAAACTGCAAAAGGTTGTTGCACTTTCAACAACAGAGGCAGAGTATGTTGTTGCTACAGAGGCTAGTAAAGAAATGATTTGGTTACAAAGGTTTATGGAGGAATTGGGAAAGAAGCAAGAGAACAACAGGTTGTACTGTGACAGTCAAAGTTCCATTCACCTTGCAAAGAACTCAGCCTTCCATTCGAAGACTAAGCATATATAGTTGAGGTACCACTTCATATGATATGCCTTGAAAGATGGACAATTGAAGCTGGAAAAGATACACACTAGCCAGAATCCTGCAGACATGTTAACAAAGGGAGTAACCAGGGAGAAAATGAGTTCTTGCTCAGTTTAAGTTGGTCTTCAAGAATGAAGATGAAGATGAGAAATTTTCCAGGTGCAAGAAGGTTCAGAGTCCAGCATATACAACAGAGGTGGAGTTGTTGAGATCAGTCTCCAAGTGGGAGATTGTTGGTTGTGGAGCCTGATTATCTTCCTGAATTAGAGGTCTTTTACTTTCAGCCGTGTTTATACCCCATGAAGTATTTACACCCCAGAAGTATGTACACTCTTCCATGCGGGGGAGTGCAGAGGGGGGGTACCCCCTCTGCGGGGTCCGGGGGTTCTAAGGGAAAGCAGGCCCCCGAAGCAAAAATTGCCTTGTAAAAGTATATTGTAATTTCATTGTAAATCTGGATCGTTCATTATAAAGTCACAGATCTAACGATAGAGATTATGTTAGGGTTTTTTGCCCTAGAAGGCAACCCTCTTTTATGAGGGAAATGTATTGCGGCTATGTATGTTGGCGAGTATTGTATTCTGATAAAGGAGACTATGAGAGAAAGAAGAGGAAGTTACAACGGGTTTTGCTGTAGGTTGTATCCTTTCATTTTGCTAGATAATAATAAAGAAAGGACCTGACAATTTCTCTGGTGGACGTAGCCCACACTGGGTGAACCATGTAAATCTGTGTCTCTCTTGTATTGTGTATCTTCTGTGTTTTATTTCTGCATTTGTTTTATTTTATTGCTCCGTGGTCCTGTTTTTCTAACAATTGTTATTTGGGGAAGACACTTCACGATTGTCGTTGGAAGCTGTAACTTTTCTGAAGGGAAGAGGAGTTCTGGAAAAAATGGAAGATTATAATATCATGAGGGTTTTCTACTCCATTAAAAAACATATTTTCCTTCCCTATTATATATATGACAAACTATTTTTCATTGAAATAGATCGATAATATAAATTCTAGTTCCATACATTGTCTGAGAAAAGGAAAAAGTAGTTCATACCTCTTCCATGGAAAGTTGGTGAAATTCTTCTTCGAAGAATTTCCAAAATTGATGAATATGTTGCTTATTTTGAGAATTCCAACCTAAAATTTACAGAATAAATCAAGGGTTTCGACCCAAACCACCTTTTTTATAATCACTTGCTTTCAGTTGGGCTCAACCCTGCACTGTTAAAATATTCCATTAGTAAAGAAGAAGAAAATGACAATAACCATCCTAGTGATCAAGAAGTCGACAGAAATTTTGAAGACATAGAAATTGTCATAAGCACAACATAGCATCATAAATAAATAGGTAGACCCTTGAATGACAAAAGTGTCCAATCACCAACTATCTATAGAAGGAGTGCCTTTCCAAAGGAAAATCCACAACCAGGAACATCCCACACGAGAAAAATCCAGAGCAATAATTCAGGGGATTATGAATATAGGAACCCTCCTAAAGGGAACCTGGAGAATCCCCATAAACTGAAGGTTAAAATAAAAAGAACCAGTTCACAACAGGAAGGAGATGGGACACATGCTTAGGAGGATGGATTATTATTGGAGAACATGGACCTAGATGTGGATATTGAAAATGTTACTTTCCCAAATGTTGAAGTATCATCTCGAGAAAATGTGCAACTTGTCTTAGCACTCATGATCTAGGATGAAACACTTTCTGATGAGGAGACATATGTTGTACAAAATGCATCTTTTGATAAGGAGTCTAAAAAATTATTTTTCAAAAGAACCATAAAGATTAAGAGTGGGAAGATACGGTCTACCATTGACACACAAGATATGTTACCTTCAAAACTATCATCCATTCATAGATTTACGAGAGACACACTCGATGTTTCAATCACACACATGGAAGAAGAGAATTCCCAGTTGAAAGAAAGAATTAAAGAATTTGAGGCAACCCACATTCCTCCACCTATTCTGGCTTCTCTTGTTTCCATGATTCATCCTAGAAAGGGTCTTCAAAAAACCAAGAATCAAGTTCGAGGGTCAAAGGAATTTCTAGTTTAATCATGGCCACCAGGAATTTTGTTGAACAAAATATTAGGAAAAGAATGTCATTAATCATAGAATTGTGGGATAAGGCCAAGAGCTTTGCTTCTCTTGGTTTAAGAATTCAAAATACCAAATAATGTTTAAACTTATATTTGAAAACCATGAAGGTTTCTACACTGATGGAGTTGTGATGTTCACAACTAGAGTTTCGACAATGATAGAGCAGATGAGAAATCAAGAAAATATGCCTTCTCTGAGCCACATCAAACAATTTAAATCATGTTGGATGGAATGCATTAATGTATTAAAAGGTCCAATATCTCAATTGACTGACTTATCAAGGAGGAAAAATGAAGCATATTTAAAAATTCTTGATTTGGACATCTCTGGAACTACCATTGAAGTCCTAGAACCTAAGTAGCTTTCAAACTCTATGCCCATGACTCAACAGGATTTTGAAGAGAAAATTGAAGGATTAAAAATGACATTGACTGAAAAGTTCGACAATATGATGGAATTCACACATGATGACATTGACAACTGGCATGTCGAGTATACAAATAAGATTGAAGACATTAAAATATATTACAAAATTTGCTTATTTATCTTAGGGATATTGAAAAGGAGTTGTTTAATATTAAGATAAAACAAGAAGTAATCATTGCTCCATTAAGGGAATTTATTCAAGAATGGTTGAATGCCTCAATCACCAAGATTTCTGAAATTCTAGTAGAGGTAGTTATGACTGATAATCCAACCACAACCAATAAGAATATAAAGGAAGCAACAATAAGAAAAACGAGGAGATATACTATCATAGTAAGTCCATATTGATCACATTCTTCTTTCTTTATCAGTTTTCATCTAGTTATTCTTCTTCTTTGAATATAAAAGTTTAATCAAATCTTGATAACTTTCTCTTTGTCTTCTTTCCATATTTTTTTGTTAAACATCCACCCACCTTCTTCTCTTTGTGTTATACCTTCTTGTATATGTTTGATTTATGGTCCGCGGGAGCCCCAATCCCAGTCCTTTGGACAAATGCCTTTAAATTTCAAAAGCATTGTAACATAATTTATTATTTTTTGAAAAATCCCAAGAGAACTAAGTCAGGATCAATTTTGACTATATTTTATCACTTTGAGCATTGAGTATAAATTATTTGAAATTGATTCATCATAATATTATTTTTAGTTATGCAAGTATTTACTCTATAAAAGTTCTCTTATGCGTCTGGACCATCTTCTTTTATTTTTATGTGTGATCATAAATCTTTATTTTCACTATGATGAATGTAAGGAATTTTTTTTTTTTTTTTGCAATGTGTGATTGTAACAGCCCTGACCACCCAGGTCGAGCCATGCTACCTCATAGAAAACATTCTTTATAAGTTTTGATACATATTTGGTAGTACACCCTAGCCTTAGGACACTAGGATATACCACTCATAGACTTATGTAGAACATCATACAAATAAAACTTAACAGACAATTACATTCTGCTAATACATTGATAAATGAAAAAATGATAGTAAAGTATATACATATAACATATATAGGATAAACTCATAAATATAAAACATGTAAAAATACACATCATGCAATTGAATACATAAATGGTACTTATCTTTTTATGGAATACCACCAATTGCGTGCAGACCTTCCACAAACCTCCTAGCCTTATACCATGTTGCTCATCACTCTCAGTAGTGGGTCACCCCCGAGCTAGGATTAAAATCCACTCGGGTAAAGGGATTCCTAGGCTAGGCTGAGAAAATTGGAAGTTTCATAGTCAACATGAATGATTTCATCCCAGGAGCCAACTCACACTAACAACCTACATCCTTTCATTCCCCACATGCTTGTACCACCCTAGAAAGTGTGCCCTTTCTCTGCTCAAAAGTTCTTTGGCTTCCCCACTTCCCTTCCAGGGCTTCAACAACAAGTTGGACAAGAATTCTTAGATCACTATAGTTGTCGTTGAGATCCCTCTAGGAAAATCACTTCCCTAGCAAGATCTCTCACCTGGAGAGAGTTGCTTACAAGCCTGACAACTTGCTTCTTCAGTCCATGGGCTTGACAACTGGCCTCTTCAAACCCATGGGCCTGACAACCTTCTTATTTATTCCAACTCCTAATTCAATCGAGTAAGGGTGATTTCAACAAAAAATATTGGGTATAGAACAGATGATGGCAGCAAGCCACGCTTAGTCAAGGTGTTAGCGATAATTCTCGTCCCAGGCTCGATGGCACCCAGACCTGCAGGTTGCGCAGGAAGCGCCCAAGCGCAGCACAGGAGAATCCCTCTTTCAATAGTGAGTCAAGCGAGCGAGCAAAGTTTTGTTGTCGGCAGCTGAGATCCAGCCTACAGAGTTAATCGACGGTCATCGGGTTTTCGGGGCTGTCAAGTTGCCCGGGGTTTAGCACGAAGGGCAGCGCCAATGGTTCAAAGAAAATCTGGATCGTTTGATCTCGTTGGGACAAGTGGCAGCCAGTCGACGTATCGAGGATCGGTGATTCGGGAGACAAGGAGTTGTCCATTCATTGCATTTGAAATCGCCGATCAGCGAAGCTCCGGAAGTGCCTTTGGCGCCTAGCCCAGGGTCTTAGCCCCAGGTCACATCAAGCGATCCTACAAATGGGGGGAGCCCCCTATATAATAGCGTATTATCTGGGTCATTCATCTGAGGGACACATGGCACACATCTGTGTCACGTTAGCATTCAGGAGTTCGAGGGGTATGCGCTCCTCGTCCCTTAACTTCTCAAAACCTCGAACCCCGAAATGTCGATAGTGCCCAGATTCGGGCCCGTGGTTTTGGCACCTGGTCGTAAAGGAGAAATCTTGGAGGAGGGGCGCTTATGTTTGACATATGGCCAGTTGGGTCCCAAAGCGCCGAAAAGCCATCTCAGCCGTTCATTTTGGAGGGTCGTGTGGCGACCGTTAGGTCCTCCTGGCATTTTTCCCATCGCGACTTTGAAAGAGAAAGATCTTAATCCTTTCTCATCCGCGAACCTCGAAGCACCGATAGCACTCTGGTAGATAGGCATAGGGTCACAGCCCTTGGTCACTCTAGGGAGTAGAAGGGGTTGTACAGGGAAGCCAAAGGCACCGAATTTAGATTCAAAGAGAGGGGGCACTACATTCTCCAGGTGTCGATTCGACGTGAAATCCTAGTAGCTACCAGGAATGAATGTAGAAAAGAGAGGGTGGTTGAGGCCTCTCCTCAATCATTAATTGCAAATTATGGATGTCTCGGCTGAGGGCCTGCCCGAGATGGTCCTCTGTACTGGTTCTTTTCATGAAGGCCGCGCCAAGTCCTCAACTCATCAGGAAAGCCTGCACACGCTAGCTCGACACTTAATAGTTCAGCTACTCCCCTTGCTGGAGCCGCGCACAGTTAAGATGGCATCTGTCATAGGCGCATGATCGTCCATTCTGCATGCACAGACTATCAGAAGGCATGAAGACGCAATATTTTAATTGCAGTATCTCGTTTTCGCTACTGTGTTTTGTTTTGAGTATATGTAGGTGCTTTCGCCATTTTTGTAAGGATCGATGGTAGAGAAAAGATCCCGACTGTAAAGTTTTAATGATCTTTCTAGTTCTATGGTTATGCATCTGTGTTTGAGACTTCTTGTTGTATGAAAAACAGTTTTCCTGCTCCGTCTATGTTTTCGTCTTATACCAGAGAGTTCATGATCGACTGATTCGCATGAGTTGTTGCAGTTATTCTACGATAAAGGATTTACCGTTGCATTATTGTATTCCCTGGTTTTCTACATTTGGATGTAAGAAGATCTTTCCTTTAGATGCTTCCTCTCACAGTCTGTTAGAAACCTAATGTTTGTAATAGACCCCTGCACTCTTCTCATACAAGTCTTCCCCCCTGCTCACCCTTATTACAACTCACTGTTTGAAGTTTATCTAAGACCTCACTTGCCCATGCATGCCTGGCCTAGTTTCAAAGTTGAGACGATATTTTTTTGAGTTTACTTCCATTGGATCACCCCTTTATAAACAAATCGTGACATTAAACTAATGGGTGTCGGGCTCTTCTCCTGCTGCAATCCAGGGGTGACTTCCATCACCAACATTTCTGGTGCCATTTCCAGGGACGAAGTTGAAGATTTTTCCCTGGGCATAACGACATTGAGCCTCTGATTCTGAAGGTGCATCAGACATCAGAGCCCTTAAAGATTGCTACTGTGCACCTGGTGACTCCACTGTGGCGACTCCATTGTTTCTGCATCACTATTTCAGCTGTGACTACTGTTAGCACACCTGAAAGCTCACCCTAAGGAGCTTTCTCGAGAAGGTTTCAACGGCTTCTTTCTCTTCCTGAGAGAGTTCCTGGGGTAACGATAATGTTAAGATCTGGCCTTTGATGGTGAACAAGGACCAGACACACTTGAAGCTATGCATCGTTCACCTGGCGAATCCATGATTCGAGGATCGATTGGCGACTCCACTGGTTCGATATGGAGAAAATTCTGGCTCAAAGATTTGCTTTCTGTGAATTTTCTCAGATAGTTAGTTTTCCTAATGTACTTCCTGATAGAGACATATGCGAAGATTTCCTCCCCGAATTTCACGAAAAAAGTTGGGAGGTACCAGCTGAGCATTTACTAGACTTCCATGAAGCTATTCGCCGACACAATATCACGCATGAGGATGTTCAGATTAAGCTCTTCAGGTATTCATTGAAGGGAGATGCTCTTGAGTGGTGTCGATCTCTTCCCGTTGCGAGCATCCGCTCTTTAACAGGTTTTCATACAACTTTCAATTCTTTTTGTAAAGATTACTATCCAGCTGATTGTTTGTATGAAAATTGTTGTGAAGAATTTTCTTTTCTTCGTGAAGCCTTTGCTGTCCCTGCAGACCATGTCTGCGATGAATCCCTTACTGTGGAGGAAAGCATCTGCTGTGAAAAAATTGAGGTGTTGAATGATATGAGTGGTGTTAGCTCGAGAATGGAAGCATTTGACATCATATCGGATGCGTCTGTTCTTTTAGATACTCATAAAGATCAACACGCCTCTTGTGGATATTATGAGTTTGTAGAGCAGATGTGGTCCATGGTAGGTGGCTCACCTAAATGTCGGATTGAAGCAGATATTCCTAGCAACCTGGTTTCTGAGGACGGAGACCTTCCCGTTTGTAAAGAAGAGATTATTGTGGAAGATGTTTCCTCTCTTTTTCTCCAGGGAGTTTCTCATGATATATGTTTACCTGGGATTAACGAGGAAAAGATTACGTGTGAGCAGCCAGAAGAAGCGGGTCCCACTGTCCCTGAAACGGATATTTTTGACGGGATCACCATTCTGGAGAAGGATCATATCCATGAAGGACAGGCCCTTTTTGATGAATATTATAGTGATGATGAGCAGCAAGCTTACCCTACATTCGATCACTATGAACATACTGAAGAGCCAGTCGGCAAGCAAAATCACCCCATGGTCCCTATTTATGATGAATATGAATCGGACCTGGAGGAGAGCCAACAAGAAGAGAAAAAAGAACCAGAGGGGCAGTCTGCCCTTTGTTTAGAGCCAGTCAGTGAGCATCCACCACCTGAGATCAGCGAGCCTACTTAAGTTATTCACCTGCCTGTGGTTATCAGAGACATTCAGTCGCGTGTGAACAACTGTGTAGTAGAAGAGGCCGTATGTTTCCAATTCCTTAGAAATGGCCACCCATTCGATGACCCTGTCTGCAAATACATGGAGTGGCATTTTCCCTATGCCTTGGAGCCACCCTATTTCGTCTCAACTCTAGCCTGTAAGGAGGATTTGAAGAGTGTAACCGTTCTGCTGTCACAGCTACACCATCTATTGATGATCATTGACAGAAGGAAGGAGCTTATATATAGGAAGCTTCTTGAATGGCTATGGTGGAAATATGATTTCACCTAGCCCCATGTAAAGGTTTTATTAGTTCAGGACTGTACATAAATAAGCTCCTGTGAGCATGAACGTTTAGTTTGTTTTGTTTTCATTTTTCGGCCTGTAGTTTTAGCAGCGGGATGTTTTGAGCCTGACTCCATAGCCCAACAGCAAGGCACTGAAGTTGCGGAATGAGTTCTTAGAGCATCGCAGGGATGACTCTATCCCCCATGGAGCCTAATGTTAGCGATAATTCTCATCCCGGGCTCGAGGGAACCCAGACCTGCAGGTTGCGCAGGAAGCGCCCAAGCACAGCACGGGAGAATCCCTCTTTCAGTAGCGAGTCAAGCGAGCGAGCAAAGTTTTGTTGTCGGCAGTCGAGATCCAGCTTACAGAGTTAATCGATGGTCATTGAGTTTTCAGGGCTATCAAGTTGCCCGGGGTTTAGCACGAAGGGCAGCGCCAATGGTTCAAAGCAAATCTGGATCGTCTGATCTCGTTGGGACAGGTGGCAGCCAGTCGGCGTATTGGGGATCGGTGATTCGGGAGACAAGGAGTTGTCCGTTCATTGCATTTGAAATCGCCGATCAGTGAAGCTCTGAAAGTGCCTTTGGCATCTAGCCCAGGGTCTTAGCCCCAGGTCACATCAATAAATCCTGCAAATGGGGGGAGCCCCCTATATAATAGCGTATTATTTGGGTCGTTCATCTGAGGGACACGTGGCACACATCTGTGTCACGTCGACATTCGAGAGTTCGAGGGGTACTCACTCCTTGTCCCTTAACTTCTCGAAACCACGAACCCCGAAATGCCGATAGCGCCCGATTTGGGCTCGTGGTTTTGGCACCTGGTTGTAAAGGAGCAAACCTGGAGGAGGGGCGCTTATGTTTGACATTTGGCCACTCGGGTCCCAAAGCGTCGAAATTCCATCTCAGTCGTTCATTTTGGAGGGATGCGTGGCGACCGTTAGGTCCTCTCGGCATTTCTCCCATCGCGACTTTGAAAGAGAAAGATCTTAATCCTTTCTCATCCGCGAACCCCGAAGCACCGACAACACTATGGTAGATAGGCGTAGGGTCACAGCCCGTGGTCACTCTAGGGAGTAGAAGGGGATGTACGGGGAATCCAAAGGCGGTGAATTTATATTCAAAGAGAGGGGGCACTACATTCTCCAGGCGCCGATTCGACGTGAAATCCCAGTAGCTGCCAGGAATGAATGCAGAAAAGAGAGGGTGGTTGAAGCCTCTCCTCAGTCATTAATTGCAAATTATGGATGTCTTGACTGAGGGCCTACCCGAGATGGTCCTATGTACTGGTTCTTTTCATGAAGGCCACGCTGAGTCCTCAACTCGTCAGGAAAGCCTGCACACGCTAGCTCGACACTTAATAGTTCAGCTACTCCCCTTGCTGGAGCCGCGTGCAATTAAGATGGCATCTGTCATAGGCGCACGATCATCCAGTCTACATGCGCAGACTGTCGGAAGGCATGCAGACGCAATATTTTAATTGTAGTATCTCATTTTTTCTGCTGTGTTTTGTTTTGAGTATATGTAGGCGTTTTCGCCATTTTTGTAAGGATTGATGGTAGAGCAAAGCTCCCGACTATAAAGTTTTAATGATCTTTCTAGTTCTATGGTTATGCATCTGTGTTTGAGACTTCTTGTTGTATGACAAACAGTTTTCCTGCTCCGTCTATGTTTTCGTCTTATACCAGAGAGTTCATGATCGACTGATTCACATGAGTTGTTGCAGTTATGCTACGATAAAGGATTTACCGTTGCATTATTGTATTCCCTGGTTTTTTTCATTTGGATGTAAGAAGATCTTGCCTTTAGATGCTTCCTCTCACAGTCTGTTAGAAACCTGATGTTTGTAACAAACCCCTGCACTCTTCTCGTACAAGTCTTCCCCCCTGCTCACCCTTATTACAACTCACTGTTTGAAGTTTATCTAAGACCTCACTTGCCCATGCATTCCTGGCCTAGTTTCAGAGTTGAGACGATATTGTTCTGAGTTTACTTCCATTGGATCACCCCTTTATAAACAAATTGTGACATTAAACTGATGGGCATCGAGCTCTGCTCCTGTTGCAATCCAGGGGTGACTTCCATTGCCAACACAAGGAACTGCATTGGCAATAACAAAATTTCATTAAGGTATTGTACAAGATCAGGTGAAGTACATGTGTGTTGTGATTCACAGGAAAAGTACAAGATAGCTTCAAAAATGTTGCAGGTTCCAGAGGTGTGTGAATGTTATAGAGGTAAATGATGGAGGGGATTGCTCAGTGCGTCTGTGCGTGAGTGAATGTGGACAAATATGAAAAACAGACTATTTCCTCCCACCTATATTTGCATGTGCCATGATTGACACATGGCTCTCTTAGATCTTGTTTCTCTCCACTTGGGATTCATTCCCTCTTCCATGATACTTAGGATAAAAAAAATTATCCTCACCTTAGTCTTTAGGAAATAATAATATAATATTGTTTTGGGGTTAAGCACTCAATATTAGCCCTTTTTCCCTAATCTCTTATCCCATTCCCTTTCCCTACCTAGTGGAGCTTAGTCCTCCATTCTATTTTATCATGGTCATTCTACACACAATGATGTATTATATTAATAATATGAGTGTTTACATATACAAAAATGGGCTCACTGGCCTTTAACATCTAGCCTCTCTGGCCTAAACATCACATAAGCCTCCTAGAGTATAATCACTTGGCTCACTAGCCTACAAAAAATGTTTACAATTAAACAGGGGAACAGCCTTAGGGTATTACAATCCCCTCCCCTTATTTATGCATTATCCTCAGTGCATATTATTTACATATTACATCAAGATTTTTCATAAATCTTCAAAACAATGAAGGTATTCTTCTTGCATGGCATATTCATGCTCCCAAGTTGCATCCTCAGGACCGTACTAAGTCCATTGGACCTTTACAAGCTCTATGTATCAATTCCAGAGCTGCTTGATCTTCAGGTCCAGTATGCACACTAGATGCACTTGAAAAGTGCCTTCTTGCTCCACTTGAATCACATTCCAATCAATAACATGATTAACATCGGGTATACACTTTTTGAGTAATGATACATGGAATACATTATGAATAGTCATAGATGTAGGTAAAGCAAGCATATAATCTACAAGCCCAATCCTCTATAGGATTTCAAAAGGCCCACAATAATGAGCTGCCAACTTTGAACAATTTCCCAACTTTAGGGAACTTTTGTTGGCCCTCACTTTTAAGAATACATGATCACCCACGCATAATTCCCTCTGAATTTTTCCCTTATCAGCATAACTTTTCTTCTTGTCTTGATCAGTCTTTAAATTTTTCCTTATTTTTAACATCTTCTCTTCCATTTCCCTGAGAAAATCTGGCCCAACTACTTCTCTATCTGTTGGGTTGTCCCAGCTTACTGGTGTGTTGCACTTTCTGCCATAAAGTGGCTCAAATGGGCTCATCTTCAGAGATTCTCGGTACCCATTGTTGTAAGAAAAATCTACCAAGTGTAGATAGTGTTCCCATTTTGATGGTTTATCCATCACATACATCCTCAACATATCTTCAATCACTTGGTTCACCCTCTCTGTTTTCCCATCAGATTATGGATGATAAGTTGTGCTAAAATTTAGATTTGTTCCAAATCCTTTAAACAATCCTTTCCAGAACTTTGAGGTAAAATTTGGGTCTCTGTCAGACACAATTGTCTTGGGAATACCATGAAATCAAGCTACTTCCCTCATATAAATATCAACAAAATTGGTTGCCTTGTGAGTAAGCTTCACTGGAATGAAATGGACAACTTTGGTAAGCTTGTCCACCACTACCATGATCAAATCATGTTGTTTTATTTTTTTGGGCAGTTTGGTGATGAAGTCCATTGTCACCACTTCCCACTTCCACTCAGGGATAGGTAATGACTGCAACAACCCAACTAGGTGTCTATGCTCGACCTTGACCTTTTGACACTCCAAACATTTGGCAATGTACTCAACAATTTCTTTCTTCATGCCTGGCCAATAATATTGGCTCTTGACTGCTGCAATTGTTTTTTGATATCCAAGGTGTCCATCATAGGGTACATTATGCATTTCTTTCAAAATGGCTTCTCATTTCTTGGGAATTGGGTACGTAAATTATGTTTCTGTACATGATAATTTCATCAATCCCCAACTTGTAATCTTCAATCTTCTGCTGCAAATTACCTTGTTGTAATTTTGTTACTAATTCCTTGTATTGCAAATATAATTTTGCATCTTCCAAGACTCCGTCCTTCAAATCATATTGATACATGTTGATGGTTGTAGCATGCAACTCATGCACTCTCCTACTGAGTGCATCAGCCACCTTGTTCTCTTTCCCTTTGATATTATTTATATCAAAGTCATACTCACTGAGAAATTCCAACCATCTTCTCTACCTGGCATTTAAAGTTGGATGATCAAATAAATATTTCAGACCATCATGGTTTATTCTTAGCTCAAACATTTTTCCCATGAGGTAGTTGATCTAGGGGATCAAATTTTGCTCAAAATTCAAAGTTCTCATAATCGCTTCAAATCGAAAAGGAGTGTAGGCCTCATCATCACGAACCCAACGCAACTCGTTTGGGTTCAAACGGATGTCGGATGAGAGAGATATCGTGTTCTGTTCAAAACGTTAAACATACAAAAAAAAGGGATGTTGACTGTACAGTCCATACGGATGCTGACGTGGCATGTCCGTACGACACATGGCAGAGATGAATTGGCAGGACTGTACGACACATGGCATTCATTGGTTGGAATATGTGGACGAATAGTCTACTGACACGTGGCATTTTCTGTCCAATGGTTTGGTGCCACGTGGCCCAGTCATGGGTTTCCACGTGGCACCCTGTTATTGGTTTAAAAGTTATGGAGTCCGTGGGGATCGAACCTCGTACTTCCCCACCATGCAAAGCCTTTGTAAATTCTACGCTGCCAATGCACCACCATAGTAGTTCTTACTAGGTAATGTGTTTGAAAGTATTTAAGTTTGAGTTGGCGTATGGTTGGCGCGGGGGTCCGGGCTGGGGCTTAGCCCCAGCCCCCGGTCGTATATACCATAACATATGACCCTTTTTCACCGTTGGCACACATGATTTGGATTTGGATTTTGGTTTAAAACGACCGCCACTTGTCCATTATCTATTTTCTTTTGGGACGAAGCCCCGTTTTGCGTTTGTGCGTGGTCACATGGGCCACATGACCACGGCCTTGGCGGTTAGGGGCTAGGTGCACCCATAACCGTCCTACAGTTTGCACCATTTGTGTGGTTGCACTCGGTGCTAAGTTTTTCCACATAAATGCGTGTGGGGGATAGGTTGAGGCAACAAGGGTGCATTTTGGCGATACAGAGACAACAAGTTTGAAGGGGAACTTCCAGGAAGCCTATCTTTTTCAATTTTTGGCCAAACGAGGTGTCGAAAAAACCCAGCTAGGGGTTTTTGGACGTTCTGAAGCTATTGGAGCCATATATTTGGAATTTTGAGCATTTTAAAGCACATTTTTAATAACTTTGAGAAAATAATACAAAAGATCCATTAGAAGTTGGACCAGGAGATGTAGCCCAAGAGAGGGGTGAACTCCTTTATCATTTGTTGTGTTATGTGTTTTCTGTTCACTGTTTATTGCTATTGTTTATATGCATCTTGAATGAGTAATTTCTATAAAAATTTGTGTTGCAAAATTGATCCATTTGCATTTTAACACATGAATTAAATCTTGCAAATAATTTCAAGAATACAAGTCTTCTTCATTTTTAGATCAAGTTGGTATCAGAGCATAGGTTTTTGAAGACTTGATTATTTGCAAGTGTTTT